>CM077231.1:22546764-22899264 GCA_039654775.1 Spinibarbus caldwelli
TCACTTTCTAAGCCACAGCTTCTGTAACACTAGAGGGCGTCAAAGTTCACACAAGACGACAAGACAAGACTCTTGTGTTACAAATATTATATTGTATTTATTATTAATTTGAATAAGTTTTATTTTGTTATTTTCAGTTTTAATTTTAATTTGTTTTAAACATGAAATGCAGTTGTTATGTGCTTTTGTTATTTCTTTTATTTTTATTTCAGTTTTAGTAGTTTTTTTATGCCTGTTAGTTGCCAAGGCAGCTTTGTTCAACTTTTTGTTGTTGTTGTTTTTACAATTTACAATTTTCATCTAATATTTTAGTTTAGTTTATTTTTCAAATACAAAAAAAAAAAAAAAAAAAAATACACATTTCATTTTTACATATTTTATTTACACCAAACTGGCAGTCTCAAGGCATGTTAGCCAAATATACACATGTATACTTAAAAAAGGTATCTTTTCAGTTAACAAGTTCATTTTTCACTCAGAAAAAATTGTCCATTTATAAGTGTGGTTTAGTTTTTGAGAAATCATAATCAGTTCCCTTAAAATCGACCTTTAAGAGCAGGCTGGCGACACCTGGTGGGGTTTGAGGCATCAAGAAACATAAATTATTCTTCACAGCAGTGTGAAAAGAAGAATTTTTGGTTTGGATTAAAATGTTTTGTCTGTCACCTTTCTTAAATCCTGTTATTTCCATGTCTGTTTTGTCCTTTATGCTATATTTGTTGTAATATTTCTGGTAGCGTGTTTCTCCAGCAGACACTCACCTGTCTCAGGAGCTCCTCCTGTCTCCTCTGGATGCGCTCTCGCTCCATCTGGATGCGCTGGAGCCTCATCTTCTGCTGGTGCTGCTGGGCGCTCATGGGGCCGCTCATGTTCATCATGGGCTGAGAGCTCTGCTGCTGGGAGCTCTGGACCTGAACCTGCTGCTGCTGCTGGAGGTGCTGCTGATGGGCCTGCTGGTTCAGCACTGCGACAAACACACAACAAACACGCTCAGACAGAGCCTTCCTCATCATCCCAAGCATACTGAGCAGAATTCAAGAACTTTCTGGATCCGGCAAGCTCTAAGCTGATTGGCTGGTTTTGAACAATACATAATTTACGAGTAACCAGGCATCTACTATGAGATATACTTTATATTCTGAGTTAAGGCCTGATCACACCTAGGACGATAACTATAAAGATAACAATAAAGTTCAAAAAATCATTTTCAATATAGTTCACACCACAGCTATAATGATAAAGGCAGAGAGAAACAATATCACTATGATTTTTTCCAGCTCATGAACGATACAAACATTGACAGCCAATCAGAATCAATCCTGCCAATACGAGCTCAAGAATTTAAAGCGGCAGACGAGTGTGCGCTTAGAATAAACAGACAATATATTTCGCTGGTGTGGACGCTTATATCATTATCTTTATAGTTATCGTTCTTGGTGTGAACGCGGCTTTAGAGTTATCAAATACTTTACGTGTTGCTTGTGGATGGACAGAAAATATCATTTGAAAGTTTATAATACATATATCTGGTAATTTGTCCTGTGATTGGTTGTTCTTTCGCAAATAGCCAGGCTATATGTGCAAAGTCTGTCTGTACAAACCCAGACAGATTTATTAATCCAAGTTCTAATCCTCATGCTAAAATGGCAAATAGTGTTTAGAAATGTGGCTTTGTTTCTGACTGTCTGAGGAAAAACAGGTTAAACACAGACGGCACACAAACACAATGACTCAATTACGGCTGGCCAGAACGCAGCACAGAAAGTGTTTACCAAGAAATCTCTTCCCAGTCCTATTGAAAAAATAAATAAATAAATAAAATACTGGCCTTAAAATGGCTTCAGTGTGGCCACTGACAACAGGCAAATCAAGTAAATCCACTTTTAATGTTAGCTGCACAAAAGACAAGTCAGAATATAGTTTTTCGTGACTAATTTCTATCTTCCAAACAATTATACTGGATGCTTTTGATAATAAACACTACTGTTCAAAAGATTGGGGTCGGTAAGATTGTTTCATATTTTTGAAAGAAAGGCCCGTTCACACCAAGAGCGATAACTGTCTGTTTTTGTTGTTCTTGTTGCATTTACACGACTTCAACTAGTAGATGTTCTCAGCATGCACGTTTCGACACATCTAAACTAGCGTGATCTATCTTATCTCTAAAGTAGTCAATGTAGTGGAATAAAAACAGAGGCAAGACAATGTTGTCAAAACTAGCGCTCAATACCTGAGGTAATTTTATGTTTTATGTTACTGTTTGCTTCTCCACAAAGTCACCTGCTATTTCAAATGCACGAGCCCTTTACGTTTGAATGAAGTCTGATTAGACATCAGTGTTTTATCATTCATCAGCTGTAATAAAACAAACAAACAAAACAAACAAAAAACATCGTTCTGAAAGTGATCCCAATGATATCGTTCCTATATATCGTTATCGTTAGTCGTGGTGTGAACTCTCTTAAATTTGAAATCTTTATAGTTACAGTTATCGTTATCATTCTTGGTGTGAACGGGACTTTGAGCTCACCAACTCATTTATTTGGATTTAAATTTACACAATTTAAAATAACTAATTTATATTCGAAAATAAACATAATATATTCCTGTAATGACAAAGCCACATTTCAGAAGCTACCTGTATTATTCCAGTCATGGTCCTTCAGAAATCATTCTAATATGCTGATTTACTCATAATCAATCTCAATGTTATCAAATGCTGAAAACAGTTGTGCTGCTTAATATTTCTTTGAAAACCCTGCTAAATGTTTTCAGGATTATTTAATGAATAGAAAGTTCAAAAGAACAGGATTTATTTCAATTTAATGTAATAGTCTTCACTGTCAGTTGTGATCAGTTTGCTTCATTAAACATTAATTTCTTTAAAAATAACCTTACTGACCACTAACATTCGAACTGTAGTGTCTCTTTAAGGTCTTAATGTGTAAATGAGCTCTGTTGTGATTGGCTAACCTCCAGGTACCAGTGTAGTTCACACTGTTGATCACTAGGGTGGGTCTCTTTTAGATGACAGAAGAATGAGTTTTATATCATTTAGTTCTCAAAAAGAACATTTTTGTAAATTGTTTACAATAATTGCTGTATTCTACTGTGATTTCATTTATCTCTGGATGAAGCCAGAGTTCTGGTTTGTGAAAAGCTGTTCTGTTTCAGTGTAAAGAACGTCTGAGGAACAGACCGATAAGAAACAATGTTTGCTTCAAGGACGCAGGCAGAACTGACCTTATTGCACAGTACAATAAGATTCACATGCTTTACTTCAGTTCAAACTCAACCAGTTTCAAGATGATAATCTTTTCACCCCACACAGGAAGAAATGAACTGCAGCTTCTGTGAAGAGTGCTGGCGACTCGTGACCATGTGTGTATCTGTGTGTGCGGTGTGTTTATCTGTCGGGTAAACCACTTTCACATGGACAAAACATTCCTGTAAAAGCCAGATGTGGGCTGAAAGAGTCGTGAGATACGGCACAAACAAAGCACAGTCTTTCTGCTCTCCGGATCACAGCAGCAGCTTGTACTGCTCTTGGATTAATTATTGTGCAGCTTATTTAAAAATAAAAAAAAAACACTCACTGTGACTTACGTAACACCATGGCCAATGATCAGGTGGCTGGAAGAGACTCAACAAACTTTTGTATTCTGTTCTATTTGGTGCAAACTGAAAACTAAATTTGGTCCCATTTCAGGCATCTTCAACTTCAGTGTGCATTCTTAAAAATAAGGGTTGGTTTTTAGCATTGATGGCAGTGTTGCCAAGTCCGCAGTTTTCCTGTGGAATTAGGCTACTTTAACACTGTGGCCACGGATTGTTTTTCACGTAATGTTGAAGCGACCACAATAACATGATATTTAGCCCCTTGAATGTGAATTTTACTAGGGAAACCCTGCCAAAAAATGTGTATTTTACTCCCCTGGAACACGATTTTTCCCAGGGACCCCCCTTGGGCTTTGGCTTGTTTTGAGTAGCAATTGAGCTGGTTTTATTGTGAAAACCTAGCAACCCTGATTGATGGTTCCATGAAGGACCTTTAAAATTTTAAAAACTGTTCACTGAACAGTTTTTTTTGTTTTTTTCGGGAAAATTGTTCTAAAATGGTTCTTCTATGGCATCACTGCGAAAACAACCTTTATATATATATTAGCTTGTTTTATAGTCTGTCAGGCCTAAATTATTAGTCTGAGTCAATAAGTAATAGAATAAGCAAGAGCACACCTCTCCTCAGCAAGTCACTTGATTTGAAGTATCATACTTGTAGTTTGTTCAAATCCCAAAACCTAAAGTATGTCTTAAACATATCTCCACAGGGCCCACAAATATTCTCAAATGTGCAAAAGACTCAATCATACTTACTGGGTGGAAAAAGATGAAGCCCATCACCCTCTGTGCATCTCAGTTCTACTATAAATGGATTTCTGCTGGAGAGGGTTACATAATGCACAAGAGAACGGTTTCAAACTGGCATTTAACCAATTTCCTTGTTAGACTAAATGCAGTGATTCTTCAGACTTGCTATAGACATTTTCAGTCTATCAGTTGTCCAGTGAACAGGAAGACAACACATTAACTATCGAAGTGTGGTAAATGATAAACCAGGTCAAAATGTCAAGAGATACCACCAACTCATATTATCACTCTAAAAAGAACAAATCTGCTACATGTAAAGAAACCAGCAACTAACCTCTACTAAATTTCACAATCATAACCAGGCAGGAGCCAAGGATTATCACGGTTTGCTTTCTTTGTAAGATTTGCAAACATTTATTCACATCAAAAAGGTCTTCAAAGGATCAGTTTAATGGATGGGCTGGAGGATTTGGCAACCGAGCAGCTGAGGCGAAGCAAAGATGGCCTTATATGGTAAGATGAAGAGGAGACGTTCGCTAGTTCAGATCTCACTTCTGTCACTGAAGTCATCAACTATTTTTACTACCAATAAGATTTTGTGCATTTTGATATTATTTTCCATGACAATTCAAGGGTTAGTTCACCCAAACATGAAAACTGTCATCAATTGCTCACCACCACCTTGTTCTAAACCCATAAGACTTTTGTTCATCCTCGAAACACAAATGAAGATATTTTGAAATTAGGGAGATTTCTGTTCACAGAAAGTCCATTCTACCAATAAATGCTTACTTGATGCAGAAGAACCAGTGAGGTTTGTTCTCGCGTGTCAAGTGTGTACAATTGCATTTCTATTTACCATATTTGATGTGCTCTATAGATATGTGTTGATCAGCGTTTATATGTGAATAAAAGCATAAATTCTATCTGTTAATCATATTCAGAAGACTTGGATTAAACCACTACGTTTATATGGATTCCTTTAATGATGTCTTCATTAACTTGAAGAGTTAACTTCAACATTACATTAACTTAACCTTAAGGGACAAATGAAGTATATGATGATGATGATGAACTTTTGAAAGCTTGAATGTTTTGGTGGAATGGCCTTTCAGTGGAACGACAAAAATCTCTCAGGTTTCATTAAAATATCTTCATTTGTGTTTCAAAGCTGAACTAGTAGGGTGAGTAGGCAATGACAATAAATTCTGTTAAAACACTGGGTATAACACTGAATTATTGTTGCAATTCTGTCTGGTGTCACTTCTGATGCAGAACTTATAAACTCATCCATTGATTGAAAATGTTGGCTCAGTGCAAATATTAATGGTCTCAAGAAAAGCCCAAAAATTTAATGCAAAATACAATTTCTTTTGTTTGATTTTGAGGCTAAATGTGACCCGGACATGTTTTTGAGGTTCTGTGAGATTCGCTTTTAAATGCCGTTCATCTAGAGGTCAAAGTTCATGGCGTTCACTGTCTGAGTTCAACACAGTCCAACAGGTGGAAAGCAGCACTGACTCTCGGTTACGATCTATAACAGTGTTGCTGATGGTCCAGATGTGAACAGCTTCAGCCGGAGCTCTGGAGGCGGCCGACACACTCTGGCTTCCAGCCTTTGGCCCCCCTGACATCTGAGTGTCTCAACACCCGCCATGATAGAAAACACATGCGCAGCAGACAAGGTTCGTGAAGGAGAGAGAGAGAGACAGAGAGAGATTGGACAGAGCCGATTGAGTTGCTAAAGCCACACCAACAAAGAGCTTCTTGTTTCATTGATTTCCCAGAAACGGCATCAGCTGTCCAGCAGGGTCAGCAAAAATGACAGGAAAAAGGGAAAGGAAAATGTCCAGTTCCAAAAATCTGTGAGACATTAAAGGACATCCTGTCCCTAAAAGAGCTCATAATCACAGCGCTGGCTAACAGACCTCATATCTCGCTCCACTTACATTTACATGTGCTTTTTATGGTGAAGACGTGAATACCTTCTCATAAAGACAGCAAAGGACATTGGCTATTTTGCATGTGCCTGAGCTTTGTATCCACTAGGGGTGTTGTATACTGGTATTCACGATAACTGTGATATATAATACTACACTTCGTAATAAATCGTAAATAATATGGCTGACAGTCCAACATATAGGTATTGTTATTGCACCTATTGCACTCATCATAAAACGGAAAATAAGAAAACGCTGTGCGTATCGTGATAATTTTGTTATTGTAAGTTATTTTGGCCATGATTATTGTGTAGTGAAAACTTAATATCATGACAGCAACTAATATCCACTATTATTAACAAAATAGATTGAAACTCAATGTCAATGATCCCAAACTTGGTGCAACTTGTCAAACTAAAGTTACAACACATTGTGTACTGATTAATGTACACTGAAAAATCAAGCAAAAGTAGTACACCATCCAGACAACTCTTACAGTTTTTCAATGCACTATTATGGGATGCACCAGTCCTGTTTTATTATACTACATAGGATAGATGGCATGCAAATTAAGAGTAGTCTTAGCATTCATGTACGTTTTTTTTTTTTGTTTTTTTTTGTGGATATATTTATTTATTTATTTATTTTTATTTATTTTTTTTCTGTAGAGGAACATTTCACATGCTTTGGTCAACCAGCCATAATTTTACAGATTTCACAAAATAAATCAAATACACATAATTGGATCAGACTATCTGTTGTTAGTCACTGGCAACAATACAAATATCTTTAGTATCTTTTTGAAAATGAAAATTTGGACAACATTTACTAACCCTCATGTCATTCCAAATCTGTATGACTTCTTTTCTTTTCCTTTTTTTTATTGTTTTGTCTATAGAATGGAAATCAGTGTGGTCCAGTGTTTTTTTTGAACACCATTGACTTCCACTGTATAGATTAGCCTAAAACAGTTCTTCAAAATATCGTAGACTGTGTTTTACAGAAGAACTAAAAGTCATACAGGAACCACATGAGGTTGAGTAAATGATGACAGAATTCTCATTGTCCTTGAAACTGGTCATGTTAACGTCTGTCAAGTAGGGGTGGGCGATATGATCAAAATCTTACATCACGATATGAGTAATTTTATTTCACGGTAATGACATATCAAAATATAGTTATTTTTGCTTTAAATAAGGTCTTTATGATACCAAAATTTGTTATACCATAGAAATTTCATAATTCTTGTCACCAGCGTCAATTTCACAAAAAAACTATATAGCCTAAACTAAACTAAAAAAAAAAAAAAAAAAAAAAAAATCAAGCTCACTGAAGACAAGTAAACAGTCTAATTTCTATAATAAGTTTCTAATAATAAGAATTAGAAACTAATTACAAGCAATAGGACAAAAAAAAAACTACAGTAGAACAAATAAATAAGAAATAGCACATACAAATTTTTTTTTTAAAATTACAAAAGCGTTTAGTCAAGAGCAGTGAGACATTTTCTCTCTTTTGTTGTTTGATTAACATGAATGACAGACAGCAGGAATATTAGACTGCTGTCACTTTAAGAGCTACCCGCATCCAATATACTGTTACACATGCATTTTCGGCAAAAATAACTCCGTTCAATACTCCCACGCTCAATAAACACAGTCTTCACATGTGCTCGCCTCTCTGATGCCATTCAGAGTGTGCACATATATTCGCTGCTGACTGAGTTTCAAAGGCTTAAAATCACTTATTTTTAAACCGCAATGCTTAAAAACGCGTGCAAATGATACGTTTCCGTGATCACGAAGCACAGCGACATCATAAACGTGTAAATGCTATAGAGATAGTCGAAAATCTCTACCGACTGACACATTTCTACTGGTTAATCATGTCTACCGGTATATCGCCAACCCCTACTGTCAAGGATTGTTAAGTTTTTATAAGTGAAATGATTACTGATCAGGACAACAGACAATTACAAATGAGAGGTATTAGCATGTATTGCAAATCATCTCTGGATCATTTCATCTTCAGTGAAGACACATGCTAGTCACAGCCCTAGAGCAACACCCTCATGCCATTTCATCATATTGCATGTTCAGATTAGTGGCAAACGGGTCAAATTATCAGGAATGAGATTGTGGGGGTGGAGTGGGAGGTGGAAAATGTACATCATTTAAATCAAGCTACTGGGCTGATTGGACTCCAGGAACGCTAGAAGGGAGTACTCACCCACCCGCGGGTCCAGCCACGAGGTGCTTTGGGTTTTGTGGTCAATGAAGTATGTTTCTCCCTGAGGGGTGACGGCCTGCTCCCAACCCTCAGGCAACTGTCCTGTTCGGCAACAGTACAACAGCTAGAGATCAGCCAGCAGCCTGACCCACACTCCAGAGTGATGACCAGAGAAGTGTGCTTCATTTACTGTGCTACTTTTAGGTCTGCTTAAATGTGCAAAGATGACACCTTTAGAGGTACAATAGCTTGTCAACTTTAGACTTTATTTACCTCTAAAAATTAGATAGTAGTATCTTAAATGTACATATTACTAAAATACACCTTTTAAGGTTAAATAAGGCACACAGTTGTCTGTTTAAGGCTACTGCCATTGTAACAAGCTGCTGCACCCCTAAAGGTTCAATTTATGCATATTTTGTCTGAAAGTTTAGTGGTTTAAGTGAGCTATGCCATAAAAATGTAATTACTAAAATTACTTTCCTTTTCAGTTGATGTAACCAAGGTCACAAAACAGTATTCAATATTACATAATATAATATAAATAAATTCAATTAAATCTAAAAGAATAAAATCCAGTTTGTATTCAAAGTGGATTCAGACAGTTGTGAAAATATTTATACAATTTACAAAAGAAATAACTCATGAAAGAATTAAATGAAACAATACAATAAATGAATAATTCAATGAAATAATAATGGCATGTGGTACAACCATCTCGTAAAAAGAAATAACATATACTTCTTTCCACACTGAATACATAGAGTGTTCACATCTTAATCATAATTATAATCAGTTCTTAATATTTTTCAAGGCAACAAAATTTCTTTTTAATCAAATCATATTAAATAATAAATAAATAAATTCTTTAAGTAGTCATTAAGTTATTGCGGAGTTGCACCACAAGACACATTTTACTTTAACCTTGCCTTGTCATATAAAAGTAAAATGATCTGATAAGAGACCTCTCTATGACATAATTTAATGTTTTTTTTTGTTTGTTTGTTTTTTTTTATGTTTCTGCATGCTAGATGACATGACATGATGCACAATTAAAGTGCATTAAGTACAAAATTAGGTGTTCCAATTTAGCAGACTTTAAGTTTAGTATACTAAAAGTACACTTGTGGGGTATTTTTATTAAGTACATAAATATGTAAATGTATTTGTAGTAGGCTATACTTGAAATGAAATAAATGTATTTCAATTTTCAAATACATTTTAGTATATTTATTTTTTCACTAGGGTCCTCATCATGATGTATATCAAGATGTATATTAAAGTCATTGTATGAATGAACTGCATTTTGTACGTTTTGACGCAATAAAAAATGAGCATCAGATCATTGACCAGATGACACATTCATACTGGGCTCAATTTCATAATAGCTAAAAAAAAGCAGTCGCAGCTGCCTTTAAAACTCTAGAGTGTGACGCAATATGACAATTGTTGTTGTAAGCGAGGGGGGATAAAGCTATGGAAAGCATTCAACAAAACTGTATTGTTCTAATAATGCACTCCTGCATTAGAGTGTCAATTACCCATAATCCCAAAGTTTTGAGGGGGGCCCCACCATGAATTACTGCGAACACACAACAGGTGAAGGCTCAAGCTGGTCTAAACTAAGAATACAGGAAATCTGTTGCCTCTCAAGTTCATAGAGACTGAAAAAAATAAATAAATCCTCCATGCAGAGACAGCGGAAGCACAAGGAATTGTGGGATTGTAGGCGCAGGGTCTGAGTCACGGCTTTCTATTATGCGTCTTTTGAACTTGTACTAGTTCTCGGTGAGCCAAAATGGATGACACAGCCATGTCAAAAAAACCTGAGTGGTTGAGTCACCGGAAGATTGTGCACCAGAGAAATGAGCGGTTGAGTTTACAGAAGATCAGGGTGAAAAAAGCAGCCGTTTGAACGAGTGTAGCAGGTTGGCTTAAACACTCATCATTATTTCAGGCTGAGCAGCTTTATTCACATCCACACAAGCACAGTGGGACGTTATCACCAGTGCTTCCTTCTTACACTCATAACGTGTGATAGTTTCACAATAGATTTTTTTGCTTTTTGATATTTTTATAACAACAGGACATGTTCTTTTAAAAAGTTAGAAGTATATGGGAGATCAAAGTTTTTGGTAAATATCTTTAGTTTGTTATCTTAACTTCCTGTGAATGGAGACAACATCTCAAACTTCATAGTATGTAACTCTATATGCTGAGATAGTTTCCGTCTACAGTATGCAGTGCTGGAAGGAATCTTTCTCCCTCCAAACTCTTTCGTCTTGTTCTTATCCCTCCATCCCCCCTCGCAGGAATCTGTTTCTCGGCTGCCAGCAAAGCAGAGGCACACCTTTTTTTCCATTTCATCACAAATCAGGATTTGGGAAGAAAAAAGGCAAACAAAGAAAGCACATTTGGAAATCATTTATGGTACTGACAGAGTCAGAGCCGCGGCCCGTGTCACGGGGCAAAGCAAACAACACGCAAACATGCTTCACGTACAACAGTCAACAAATCTAATACAGCTTTAAAAGCCTTCAGATCTGCTGGCTCGGAGACTTTCTTCATTAAATCAGCATTTGACCTCCTCAGAAGAAGCAGCTAAGCCTCATTCAGGGCCTCTGATCAACAGACAGACTGCTGTATATGCTGTTACACACAAATGACAGACAGTCTTCATGTCATATACACGTACTTAAAGAAATTACTAAATGAAACACTTTGTTACTTAATCCAAAACACTTTTTTATGTTTTTTTTTTTTGGTACCTAGCCTAAAATAATACAAAACAGACTAGTAAAAAGTAAAAACACATATTATATTCAAATACTGTACATTCTGAATGCAACCTGATCTTATGAGAAAATGTAACTATTTCGTATGAATTCGCATGATTTGATTCGTACAAAAATATAAAATTTTTAGAAAAACACTTAAGCATGCCGGTCCTTCCCTAAACCTGACACTCAGTGGGGCGTAAACAGATTGTACAAAAACATACGATTGTACAAATTTCTATTAATTTGGTAAAACATCGCAAATGTAATAATTGCCATGAGACTGTGGCTTTTCAAAATCGACCCCTATACATTCATTTACTATTCCCTACAACCGGGGTGTCAAACTCAGTTCCTGGAGGGCCTCAGCCCTGCAGAGTTTTGTTCCAACCCTGCTCCAAAACACAAACCATCTAGTTTTCAAATAAGCCTGAATGACTTGATTAGCTGGATCAGGTGTGTTTAATTAGGGTTGCATCTAAACTCTGCAGGACTCCGGCCCTCCAAGAGCTGAGTTTGACACCCCTGCCCTACAATATTCCACAAATATAGTGTATTCGGAATTTGTGAATTTGTGAATTCAGAAACTGGATTACGCTGAAAGTGCTGTGGACACCATCTTCTGTTGAAATGCGGGAATTTATTTGAAGAGACCCTCACGGTGCATGGGTATTCTCTAGCTGCTAGCCACTGAGTAAACATAAAAATGTGTTTATTTTACGAGTTGGCAATTTTTGTACGATCTCATTCTTACAAAAACTTATTACAATTTTTAGAAAAAAAAAAAAATAGTATAAAGGTCCACCCGTAAACCTAACCCTCAATGGGGCGTAAACAGATCATACAAAAACATACAAATGAGATTGTACGAATTCATACAAATTCATTAACCCATTTAATCCCACCGGTCACAATAGTGACCGTAAAAAAAGGTTTTCATTTATAAAGCTCTAAAAAAACTTACTGACTGATGTTTTAGTGCACTTCCTGCAAATATGGAAAAAATAAATGGTCTCAGTTAAATATGTGCAGTTTGACATGATTGGTGCAAATTGTCACATGACCAGAGCAGTTTAATTCCTGTTTGTACCTTGAGAAGATGATCACTGCATCAAAGCTCCAAAACAAAAGGCTAAAGTATGTCAACATAAAGATATGACAAAGATTTTTGGTACACGTTATCTTTAAGGTGTCTAGTACTAATATATGAATTCACATATATTCAGTTTTGTTGAGTGTGGTCATAGAAGAGAGTAAACATGTGCTGGGATAACAGTGAACTTAGGTATTCAATATAAATCCAGTTGCAGTTGTTAGTGAAAATTACACTAAAATGTTGCAATGACAAAATATTGCACTAAATTAAAAATTCAAATGTTACAAAAAATTTACAATATTGATGTTGTAATGCTGGTAGCACTAATATAAAAATTTGATGTTATATTTTACAAAAAAAAAAAAAAAAACAATTTTGAAATGCGTTGATGGTTGAATTTTTTTTGTTTTTTAGTATTCTCAGTGTTCCTATCAATGTTGCATAAGGTTTTTTATGCATAATAGTAACCCTAGAATGTGATCAAGCAGTTTAAAATAGCTGGTCTAAGATATATAACAATTTTTATGACTGCAGAAATATGTTAATTCAGTACACACATTATCCCACCGGTCACAATTGTGACGACCATAAAACACCATTTTTCACACACTTTTCCAAAAAAAAAAAAAAAAAAAACTATTGATTATTTCAAAGGGTTACTAATGACACATCACTTGGATATTTTCATTTCTAGGAAAAATTTGGGATTAAACGGAAAAGTAAAGTAAAGTAAACGCAAAAGCGTTTCTATTTTACAAGTTTGTGATTTTGTATGAATTTGTATGACTTGATTCATACAAAAACATACAAGTTTTAGAAAAAAGAATAAGCATGAAAGTTCATGCCTAAACCTAACCTTCAGTGGGGCATAAAACATACGAAAATTTACAAATGAGATCATATGAATTCATACTAATTTGGCAAAAAAGTAAAAAAAAAAATACCATGAGACTGGCACGAAATTACTCAGCATGAGATTTTCGAATTTGTCCCCTATACGCTCATTTACGATTCTCAACTAATGTAGCCCATTTGAATTTGAAATTTGTGAATTCAGAAACTGGGTGTGCAGGAAGTGCTGTGGACGCCATCTTCTGTTGAGATGCAGGAATTTATTCGAAGGGACCCTGACAGTGCATGGTATTCTCTGGCAGCTAGCCATTGAGTATGCATGAGAAAACAAAACTATTTTACAAGTTTGCAGGTGAATTTCTATGATTTAATTCATATAAAAATTTACAATTTGAAAAAAAAAAAAAAAAAAAAAAAAAAAACCTTAAAGTTCACCCCTAAGTGAGGCATAAACAGATCGTACAAAAACATACAAATGAGACAAATTAATACAAATTCTGAAAAATGTAAAAAAAGTTACTAATTGCCTGGCATGAAATGACTTGCATGAGACTTTAATTTACTATTCTCAACTAATATTGTCAACTTGAATTCAGAATTTGTGAGTTTAAATATTTAATTTGATTGCACAAAAAGGCCTGTGGGCACAATCTCTTGTTGAGATGGAGGAATTTATTTGAAGTGACCCTCACAGTGCATTTATATCCACTGAGTGTATATCGGTTGAACACTCATTACTGTGGTGCACTCAGTTATGCCCACTATGGTTTCGGACACCACTACAAATGGCTTTTGCCTTCAAATAGTGCACTATATAAAAGTAAAGGGAGGTTTTTAACACATTGCTATGAGGTTTCATGATGATTTGTGATGTTATTCATGTGTGTAGCACAAATGGTGTGGGATGACTAATATGCTCAGGTTTAATACTTTATCCTCCGGTTTCACAGACAAGGCTTAAGCCTAGTCCTAGACTAAAATGTAAATCTGAGCTGTTTCAACTGAAAGAAACTTGCTCTGACTGATCTTAAAACATATCAGTGCCTTTGTTTTGTCTTAAGATGCACACCAGTAATGTTTTTTTTCTAAGCATGTTTATAAAAATTACTTAAATGTCCTAACTGAACTATGGCCTAATCCTGGCTTAGGCTAAGCCCTGTCTATGAAACCGGGCCTAGGAGTTTAAGTCTCTAACTCTTAGCACACACCTCTAAACACAAAAGAAAAGAACTGCACTTCAGCCTATTAGAAGATAACTACTGTACATCTATTAAACTCTAAAAAAAATTCATCCCAATTCCACATCAGAGGTGTAATATTAGATGTCTGTGTTAATGTCACGGGCTATTGAGCATTGGAGTTACACAGGGCAAGCACCTGTAGCAAAGCTCCTTCAGCTCCTTCCCAGCTGATTGAAAACAGCTCAAGAGAGCATGTGTGTTTTCATGAGTAATGGGGAATGTGGACTGCTGGGAGGGACGGCTTTCACACTTACCGAGGTTGGGTTGAGAGAGGGCCATGGAGCGCTGCTGTATGTTGCCGTTGGAGGCTTGATTGTGCAGACCCATCTGGGTCACCGAGGGCGTCATGGTCTTCCTGGGGTCGTGCCATGTGGTGATCTTCTCAATGTGACTGCACAAGAACAAAAACAAAATGTTCATTAAACACACTTCTGCTGAAGAGTATCCACACTGTTTTGAAGAAAACCTGTATTTCTTTAGGTCAAGCAAATCAGAACTTGTTTTTCTTGTATTCTAGGAACACACTGGCGATTTTGCACATTGAACATTTCAGACTGATCCCAACCCTTTACTCCAAAACTCATTTAAAACCTAACTATCTCTCAGAGGACATATTTAGATTTATTGGCCATGTCTAACTACAATGGCGTCATTGTTGGTGAAGCACTATGGAAATGACATGGTGATAAAAAAAATGAGCTAGGAGGAAAAATTCTATCAAATTATATATGCTTTTGTTTTTCTTTTGCAATGGTTTTGCATTCCCTAAAAATATGCTCAATGTGCTACCTCGCATAAAATATTACAAAACAGACTAGATTTTAGACTAGAACTATTTTATGAGTTGTCATTTCCATATGAATTTGTCTGACAAAAATGTACAATTTTTAGAAAAAAAAACAAAAAACTAATCATGAAAGACAACCCCTTAACCTAACCCTCAGTTAGATCGTATGAAAACGTACAGATAAGGTTGTATCTGAAATCGCCTTCAATACCCTCATTCACTTTTGCATACATTTCCTTAAAACATTTTGAGTTCTTTTCCAAGTAAACGCAAAGTTCCTTTGGTGAACTCAAAGGTTATTAGGGAAAGTTTTGCAACCAAAACAAATTTGCGATGCAAGATTCTGCTTTAACTCATTCAACTCAAGCCATTGCTGGACTCAACGCAACCTTTTGATCTTGCAGTTCAAACCACAGAGCTCTAAAAGTCCAGAATGAACAATTGCTGCGGTACGTGAATCAAGTAACAGATGTACTGGTGTTTTCAGGCTGTGCTGTCCTCAACGGTTCACTCTCTTCCTCGCCACTCCTCCACCCTGAGTGAACCCTTCAAAACTGCAGCTACGTGAAATTCTGGCTTCTCTGCATTTTTTCATGCAAGGCTATGAGCATCAGACTGGCAGTTGCTAAATGACAATCTCAGTGTCCCTCAGTCAGTAAACCAGTTTTCTTTCATTATCAGGTGGGCTTTACCGTCTAGTTCAGGGGTGCTCAAACCTGCTTCAGGAGATATGACTTCCACTTGAGATTAGTCTCAGCCTTGTCTGACATTTTCAACCTTGATGAGCAGGTTCAGGTGTGTTTCGCTAGAGTTGGAACTGAATTCTGCAGGAAAGCAGATCTGCAGGACTGCAGGATATGGTAATGATGAATAAATGCAAGCCTTGTACAACATTGGTTAAGCTCAAAAATGTGGTTGCCAGTAGACTTATTTATTTACAGTTGATCACCTGCAAAGCTAAAGGAGTAGTCATACTTTGTTCCACTGACTTCCACTTATACACAATCTCATGCGAAGTTTGACATTCAACTTCGTATGAAAGTTGAGTGAACTAAGACCTGCAAATGAATATGATACAAATACGTGTGAGGAATAGAAGATTGATACATCAAACTGTGACACCTTTGCTCAATTAAAAGAACAAAACCTTCAAATATGTGATTTTTTTTTATCATAAAATAAAAAAGGTGCAGTCATATTAGTGAAATGTGGCAAAATTTTGTGGCCAAAAAAGATTAATGATCCATTATCAATTGTGTAGTGATGCATGAAGCACCACTTACACACTGCAAAAAATGCTTTTCGTGATTTTTTTTGTCTTGTTAATCTGCCAAAATATCTAAAAAATCTTAAATCAAGAAAGATTTCCTAGACAAGTAAAAATTATTGTCTAGTTTTCAGAAAAAAAAAACAAGTCAAAATTGAAACAACCAAAATAATCTGCCAGTGGGGTAAGCAAAATAATCTTGTTTTCTGTTTGAAATAAGATTATTTTGCTTACCCCATTGGCAGATTATTTTGCTTGTTTTAATCAAAAACTCACTTAATTTTGACTTGTTTTCTCCTGAAAACTAGAAAAAAACTTTTACTTGTCTAGAAAATCCTTCTTGATTTAAGAAATTTTTAGATATTTTGGCTGGAAACAAGACAAAAAATGTAAGTAAGAAAAGCATTTTTTTTCAGTGCACAAGAGTCGCTTTCAAACCAAGCAGTTTTCTATTGGTTAATGCGGCAAATTTGCGTGGGTGACTTGAACCATTTTTGATGAGCTTAATTGCTTAAAATAGTACATAAACTGTGTACAGTTAACAATCAAAATTACACCTTAATTCTAAGCAATCAATCAATATCAAAATCTAGGTTTAAAGAAGATCCAAACCCATTAGCTTGATTGATTACATTCTTTGCAGGGTTTTTTAAGTTTTAAACTAAAATACATGCCGCTAAACTTCACCTGCTTGTTTGTACACAAACTGGTCTGAACAGAAAATCATATGGCTGTTAGTGACCAAATGAGTCACAAAATACACAAAAGCCTCAATCACAAAGTGACTCACTCAAACTATTCACGCTCCGCCGGGAAGATTATCTACTTCCTGCTGATCTCAGGCCTGCACAGTGGCAGAACAGGAAGCCATATCTCCACGTGCTGCCCTGACAGCAGACCTCCCGGTGCTTGTTTTGAGAAACTAGTATTCAGTCTCTTTAATAAACTGTTTCTAATTTTTACTGGTTAAATTTTCAAGAATTCTGTATTTCGTCATAAGATTTTAAAGTATAATATTTTTAAATAGCATGTAAATACAGTTTTTTGGTTACACTGCAAACCTGACCATCGGTTTCTAAAGTTGTGGTTTAAGAGACTCCAGCTGTGTGAAATATATCAACAGTGGGGTTAATTAACACAGTCAGGATGCTAGCAGTCTGAGTGGATTAGATTTACGAAGGTCTGACAGGAGAGAGAAGAAAAGGTCCCTCGGGGGTCTTCGGGCTCTGGGTGGGGCAGCTGTCCTGCACCTGTGGGTGGCCCCTTAAATTTGAGGCCCATCTTCCCACACGTTAAATCCAATACGTTCAGTGAAGCAGCTGTTTAGCAGCCTAATGTTAAAGCAAACAACAGTTTACCTACAATTAGCCAATGGCACAATTTTGCTTTCTCTAGTTTTACACGCTTTGTAGAATTTTCAGGACTAGTGGAATAGTGGCACAGACAAGCCAGTGGTCATGTTAATGAGCTCATGGTTGTAAGTTCATAATCATGTTTTCAAAACAAGCTGTTTGGAAAGGAACATTTTTGAGAACACTGAAGTTACGTTTTTATCAGGGATTCTAAATTCTGGCCCTCGAGGTCCACTTTCCTACCGAGTTTAGATACAAGCCTAATCAAACAAACCTGAAAAAGTTAATCAAAATCTTCAGGATTACTAGAAAGTTACAGTCAAGTAAGTTTGATCAAGGTTGAAGCTAAACTCTGCAGAAAAGTGGAATTTAAGGGCCAAAGTTGAGAACCCCAGGTCTACATAGTAAATCAGACTCTTAAATTTTTAAAGATAAACTCAAAAATCATCCTCTAATGGTTATTTATTTCTTCCTATTGAAACCACAATATTTAAATAGATAAATAACATAATCAAATCAATTACACTAATATAATTGAAACTCATTACCTTACCAATATTAACAACCCGGACGAGCCCCCAATTTGTACTTTTCTGTACAGCCCAAGTCTATGGCTTAAATATGGGGTTTATAGTTTTTCAGAAATGAGTTTGTGCACTGGTTTGGAAAAATAAAGCAGAGATTAGGAGGAGCAGGGGGCTGACACTCGGGTCTCGAATGGCCATGTTTGGGTACAAGCCACATGCTGTTTGCAGAGGAAACACAAACACACACACACATCTCAAAGAAACAATGGCTTGGTGGTGGATTAGAGGTGACACACAGGCTGAAACAACACTGACACACTCACAGTAGCCAGATGGACACAACACTTCTGAGCTGAGCTTCCCGCTCTTCCTGTTAGCGTGCTAGCTGTGGAAAATAACACACACACTCCAATACAGTTCAAGCGCTTGTCATGGGGCAAATTCATGACAACAAACACGCTCACAGTGCAGCAAAGACTGAATCTCTCATTTACCACTTAAAATCATGATTGCATCTCAACAGGAATTTATCTATATTCTAGTGTACTCTAACAAAAACTGAAAGAAGATCAGTTTCAGCACACATATACAGTACATTTGAAATTTACAGCCTTTCTTTTCCAAGAAAATGGAGCAAAAATATTGATGACGTTAAACAACAAATTTTAACCATTCAGATGCTCTCTAAGAGAGAATGTCCCTCCCCAAATACCACCTTCAACTGACTAGAAAGTAGCAAATCATGGCTGCGATGTAGCTAAGCCTATTAATTGTTAAAAAACAAACATAATAAAACAATAAATAAATTAAAAAAAAACCTTTGATACATCCCATCCTAATTTCCTGTTTAAAAATGTAACAAACTCTACCCAGATCCATCTCATCTGATGTTCTAATTATAGAGCAGGCAGTGGCACAGCAGACGCATCTGAAGGCACCTTTCACCCGCAAGCGTGTTCAGCGTCCAGCAAGAAAACTCCAGGAATGTGAGTCTGTCTGTAGCCATAGAGATTTCAACACACTCCAAACGGAGCTGGCACACACACGATGGCACACAAGCAAAACACACTTCCTTAGGAAAACTATCTGTGTTAAGAAATCGAAGATTTGTACCCACCTCATAGATGAGTGTTGGCTCTTGTTAGAAATACTATAGGTGTAAGTTAATAATTTTGTCAAATATTTTACTATTATTCTACATATTAATAGGATTAATATATATTTATTTGATCAAAATTACAGTAAAAACAGTATTATTGTGAAATATTATCACAATAAAAAAAAAACTATTTTCTATTTGAATATATTTTAAAATATAATTTATTCATTTGATGCAAAGCTGAATTTTCTACATCATTACTCCAGTCTTCAGTGTCACATGATCCCTTAGAAATCATTATAATATGCTGATTTGCTACTCAGGAAATATTTCTTCTTATTATTAATGCTGAAAATGGTTGTGCTGCTAAATATTTTTGTGGAAACCACATTGTATTTTTATTTGAAGAGTAAAATCACAGAAAATTTACTTTAAATAAAAAGTAACATTATGAATGTATTTATACTGTCAATTTGAATAAATTTAATGCAGCCTTGCTGAACAAAATTAATTTATTAAAAAAAAAAAAAAATCTTACTGAGCCCACACTATATATTGATTTAATAATGCAATATTTAACATTCCATTAATATATTATTGAAATAATTATTAACAATGTGATCAGTAATTAATATATCTTAATATAATACATTAATGAATTAAAATATTTTACTGCTAATATAAAATTATTGTGAATATCATGATGATTTTAATGTACTTTTTATTTAGCCATTAAATTTCCAACAAAGCAGATGGTTTGTTTACTTCAGCCTCCATTAATCTTTTTTTCAACATTACATTAATGATTTTTTTTTTTTTTTTTTTTTTTTTTTTTTTTTTACAGATTGCAGTACTGAGGGAGTTATTTTTATTTAGAAAAATAATTTTTTCTTTTGATTTTAAATTAAATAAGACCTTTCATCAATAAAAAAAGTAATTTTGATGCTTTGTTTTAACATTTTTATGCAAACCAGAATCTTTTCCACAAAATTCTGCAAAGTATCTCAAAGGTCATTTCATTCAAGCGCTCATGATAAAACAGGGCGGACGGTAACTGTGGTCGCGTCTGGGCTGAATCAGTGACATCCTCCCCATTGAAAACCGCCCCGTCCGCAGGGTGACAGCAGCCCAGCGTGGCTCTGGGACTCTCTACACCCAGCTGTGCTAACTGAAAACAGGAACAAAAGAAAAGGATCTACTTTCCCAATTACTCCGAGCTCAAGTTACCGGGGAATTCCTGCACATCCAGCACAAAGGTGACTCCTCAGAAGAGAAAAGAAATCGGTGACAGAGGGCCTGTCCGAAAGACGGATCGCCAGAGGTCAGATTTAGAGGGCGGGGATTGTTGAAGGACACCAGCTGGATATTGCAGAATCAGAAGTATTCAATTGAATGTGAAAATGTGAGGGAGGGGTGCGCAGGAAGTGGAATGCGCTACTAATTATAGTCATCCAGCTTACTGCCGCTGAGCTCTGACATCTTCTGTGGAAATGGGGCAAGTCGTGGCTTGTGTTTGCAGGCCTGGTCAGCAGTGAGGACAGTGTGACGACAACCTGCGACTATCAAATGGTTTGTGAAGCTACAAGTAGTTGAACTACAGTCAAGCTACGTGGCACACTGATTTATATGGTGCTTTATACAATACAGATTATTTTGAAAAAGCGTCATATTAATAAACACGAATCGGTGTTAATGTTGTAAAATGCATCAATTAATAAATTAAAATTCAAGTTGAATATGAAACATTCAATTTCAGTTGTAAAGCACTTCTACAGAAGACAGGGTCATAATTTACCTAAATGTAGTTCAGAGTTGTTTCAATTCAGTTCAATAAAAATGTCAGTGTTGCAAAGTTCATCAGTTATGAAACAGCTTCAATTTCAGCTATAAAGCTTGTAAAAGCAGAACGTTAATGATTATTGTATACTGTTAAAAGTAAATCTATTTAAGAGGGACAATATCTTTTAAAATGCATAACTATGAGATGATATGATCCTTTTTTCTTTATTTTTTTTTTTGCAATCTGAGCAGTATTTAGCTATTACACATTTATTACACATTCATTACATGCTATTTGGACATGAAATACTATTTACTTTAATTATTTAACCTGTATGTTATCTTAAAGTTTCCAATTAGACAAAAAATTCGCAATTGGCCTGACAATTAATGAAGCATAATCAAGATTTTCATCTGACAGTAGATGGCGGATGCTCAAGAAACCTGTTTTAAAAGTCATTGTTTTTTGTAATTCCATTAAGTGATGCTTAGAAATGACTAACTTTGTAAGCAGCATCACTAGATTTAGTTAGTTACTACAATAACACTAAAAACTCTCAATCAGATATTTTTTTGTTTCTCAAAAATAGGATGCAAACGTCACAAAGTTTCAAGCACTAACATGAGCCACTGGATTGAAAAGCAAGGGACAGTTCATGATTTAAGAGGGGCACTATCTTATCTAAAATGCATCAGATAACGCAATCTTTTGTTACAATCTGAGGCGTAATTAGCTATTACATGTTTATTACACACTTATTACATGTTACATATTACATGATGTATATATATATATATATATATATATATATATATTACATGAAATACTATTTTTTAATGGTATATATATATATATATATATATATATATAAATTTTTTTTTTTTTTTTTAGCACATGAAATACTATTTTTAATGGTATATTAACGTAAAGCTTCCACTTAGACAAAAAAACAAATAAATAAATAAATAAATAAATAATACAATTGGCCTAGCAACTGACAAAGCAGAATCAAGTTTTCCAGACAGTCATGTAATAAAGTGATAATTAATGAATAATTACTAAAAAAAAAAAAAAAAAAAAAAAAAAAAAAAAAGTACACTGAAATTATTTATGGAGGGTTTTGGGGGCAATATCACATTACCATTGAAGGAAACATCAGATATTACTTATTTTGTACAGTCAGTGCAGTATTTATTTGCCATAAAAACACAGAGGTTAGCCAATTGATTCACTGTTGAAATACTTTCTTCAAGCAGCTTGACATATGACTATATCTTCTAGCTGATTTCCCAAAAGCTGTAAACAATGTGACTGTGTGGTTTAAGCATCCCAAACAGCACACCTCAATCAGTGGTGTGAGTTCAGGGTGGGACGATGTGTTCATCTGACAGCACTCAAAAAAACCTGTTTAAAAACAGCCAGTGTTTTCGCAATTCTGTTAAGTGGTGTTTAAGAAATGACAACTTTATGTTAGTACCGTCACTAGACTTAGTTACTTACTACCCTAAAACTAAAACTCACAGCCAAATATTTGCAACACTTTGTTTCTCGAAAATAGGATTCAAACATCACAAAGTCTCAAGCGCCAACATGACCCAATGGATCGAAAGGCAAGGGACAGTCCACGCTAAATAGCTGCCGTGTTTGTGTTGAAACAGACTCCAAAAATACTTATTCAGCAAGTGGAAAACTGAAGCAGTCCCGCATCAGATCTTCCTCAGCTGTTGTGAAGGACTTTGGGCGGCTCGTCGTGTTACTGGTTCGGACAACTGGCCCATGAGTGTGGGAGTGAACGGCCCTGCAGCTGCTATTGGGTGGGCTAACTTTAGACCTGGCAGGGATTTACTGGCTCTGTTCAGTCACACGAATGTTTGCAGAGAGCCAAATGATCAACTTAATATATAGAAAACAATAGTGCAATAGTGTTTGTAAGGCCCTATGATTTCCGTGATGCGGAAAACACAGACGGAATCACGGAATCCAGCAATAAAAATGGAATTTACAGTATAACGCGGAATGTCACAGAATTTGCAAAATTTTGGATTAATAAAGCAAAAGTAGGTCAGTACAATTAAATCAAAATACGATATGGACTAGTGTCTGAGAATATTAAGCTTTAAATATGAATCCTTCACTTCATGAGCATTTTACAGTTTCTTTGGAGAAAAACTATAGTCATATCATATAAACAGAGAAACTTAAAGGTCTTCACAGCAACCTGTCAAAATAAAAGTTTGGTTTAATTTGAAGAAACTGTGACAGAAATATATTACTTAATGTAATGATAAGTACTACTACTAATAATAAAATGATTATTAAAACACTGTTTTTAAGGAATATTTACCAGACAAATGTATATACACAACACAGTATTTCTGGGGGAGAATAAATAAATAAATAAATATATTATTTTTTAATAAAATCAATTATTTAGAGATGATTTTGATCATTAAATTTAATGAAACATTAAAATGGAATCCAGAAAATTAATGGAAAACACAGAATTTGGTAAAAAGTAAAACTAAATTTGAGAAAAATAATAAATAAATAAAACTTATTTCATAGGGCCTTAAAAATTAAATTTTTGTTAAACTTAAGCTAATAAATTGCTGTTAAATTACATCATTTTCATGATTTCAATTAATTAGACATGCTTTCTGATTAATAACATTTAATTTAACCATTAAAACAGAGTCTAGAAAAATTAAAATGGGAAAAAATAAAAAATAAAATGGAATTTGGGAAAAAATAAGCGGATTTCATAGAGCCCTAATTTTGCAATATATTCACATAGAGAACAGCTATTTTAAATTGTAAAAATATTGTTTCATAATATAACTATTTTTACTATAAAAGACTTCAGAAAAAAAAAAACACTTTTAAACTGTAATGCATATGTATTATTATATATTACATATACACTACAGTTATACTGTCTACAGAACAAATACTGTAGGTAATAAAGTAATCACATAAGCACACATATCTGTGAAAAGCCTCAGATCTCTTGTATTGAGGGACAGACAGCAGTCATACTGTGGGGTGGAGGAGCTACGACTCAAACTGAGGGTCTGAATACAGAGATTATGACAGTAAGCCAGTGACTCATGGTTACTGCCTTTCCCGTCAGAGACAAAGCAAAGCCTTATGGGAAGTTTGGGAGTTGCTTGACCCTTAGCACAATAAAGAGGTTTGTATCATTGGAGTTCCTGTTTAAAAGTTAAATACATAACTGGTACATTCAGTATTTGGATTAAAAGTTTATCCAGATCTCCAGATCCGAGCTCTTATGCTGGTGCTGGTGTTGAGACGCTGCATGATTTAGGAGGATCTCATCAGGACTTTATAATGCAGCAGTTCTGGACAGTGGCCCAGTATGTTAAATAACTCCAGAACGACTCTGCCCGACTGCAGACTAACAAGAAGCAAATTGTGCTGCGGAAAAGAATGTACTGATCCGATCTCTTAAAGTGAAGAGCTGCTGAGCCTCTCGTGAACCCACAGAACTCATGAATATCATCAGCCTTCAAAGTGCTCATGCAGCTCGGCTCGGACGTCTGTGAGAATACGAGGGTTTGTCTTCATTCACTCACTATTCATTCACAATTCAGAATAACTGTTTTCTAAAATACAGTAAAATGTAATTGATTGCTGTGATCAAAGCTGAATTTTCAGCATCATTACTCCAGTCTTCAGTGTCACATGATCCTTCAGAAATCATTCTAATATGCTGATTTGCTGCTCAACAAACATTTCTGATTATTATCAATGTTGAAAACAGTTGTGCTGCTTCATGTTATTGTGGAAACCATGATTTATTTATTTATTTATTTGTAGGATTCTTTGATGAACAGACAGTTTAAAAGAACAGCATTTATTGGAAATAAAAATATTTGGCAACACTATAAATTTTGATCATTGTAATGTGTCCTTGCAAAAATATGATATTTGAAAATGAAATTTTGAAATTTTAAAATTTAAATTTTCTTAAAAAAAAAAGGATATTAAAATGTTACTGACCCTGACTTACATATATTCTCACTACATTGTCATTCACATACGAAACATTTATTATTTATATTCATGCATTATCATACTATTTGTTTGTGAGTATTTTTTTTATTATTTTTACATTAAGAAGACTGCAAATCTGTACTGTAAGAGGAGTGGAGTGCATAATAGTCATTTAAATAATGGCACTATGATCTTAATGTTCCTCAAATAAGCTTTTTTTTTTTTTTTGGAGTGAAGTATGACCCAGAAAATGTTCTTTTAGAGATTCATGCACTGTGAATGTTTGTAAAACTCTTTTGTAAAACAAACCCTTTACAGATCACTGCATTGATTAGTTTCCTCGAGTGTGTGTGGGTTGCTGGAATGCTGTGATAAATTCTGGCCCAGCATCACCCTGACAACAACCTGTCACCCGTCACCCATTCCCACATCACACATTAACATATAAACCCCCTCAGACCTGCAGCTTTCATTCAGTTAATAGTTAACTTCATTCACTTCAGTCATTGAGTTCTCATCTCAATCTCATCACTGGACTCATGTACCAAAACATTTAGGTACGCATTGCTAATGATGATATTTAATTGTGTCACTGTATAACTGTGCTCTAGATCACTGTACAGCTCCAGTGGCAGATGATGTGATGGAAATATACACAATTCTAATAAAACAAAAACAAAAACCATATATGTTTTAAAACACTTTTTGAACAGTAATTTGTACCAGTTTTTAGGTTTAAGAAAGTACTTATAAAATAAATACTTTAAAAATTAAACACAAAAAAATATTAAATATAAATAAAACTAAAAAACTGATCAATTAATTTAAAATAATAAAATTAATTTTTAATAAGAAATTGTCACAAATATTTAGAAATAATGAATAAAATCTCAAATATTTTCTAGTAACAAAACAGTCAATTTAATTTCAGTGATCAGTTTCAAGCTAGGTAGACAATTATTTAAATATATTGATAATAAATTATTGATAATTTGATATTAAAATCAATGTTAACATTTTTTGTTTTTTGTAATGCCTTCCTCCATCTTGATAATAAACGTTATCCTGAAATTAGTAAGTGGTGTAACTGGTTGTAGGTGTACTGCCACTAACAAAAGAGCATGTGAGTCAATAGCAAATTAAATTTACTAAATTGACCAAAGTCCTACATTTATTAAGAGCAGCCAAAAGTGGCCAAATCTTTCTAACGCCAATTGAACTATCTTTACCATTATAGTTTGCGATGCATCATGGGATTGCCTTGTCCATGAAGGCTACACGCAGTTCTAGTTCTGAATGTAACCAAAACTATGGGTCTAGAAACTAGGATTTGGAATTGAGCTGAAATGAGAAACGGGAAAGATGATTTTATTTTTAGTAATTTGGTTGCAATTGTAGAATGAACCAAATAAACCAAAAACATTTGTATGTCAGAAATATTTAAGAAATTTTGTTAGTACTGGATCCATACAGTAGATTCAGGGTTATCATCATTAACTTAAACTAAGGGCCAGATTTCCAAAGCGAAAACTGTCTTTTGGCGTTAAAATAGTACTGTCAGGATTTACTAAAGACCCGCAGTGAAGAATTAGCGCTGAAAAGGCGTGGACACAGTTATTTTTGTGCCTGACCTTATTGAATATGCATTTGTAGGAGTTTCCCTTTCAGACGCAAAATTTATGGGAGGAGAGTATTAAATGAATCAAGCAACGAGATTTACTAACTTTTGCGCTCGTCAAATTACTGGTATTTGCGCCATTATTTAATGCCCAAAAAAGCATGTCTTAAAGCAGGTGGTAATTTGAAATGATCTGGCTGCGTCTGTGTTCTTTAATGTGCGCTTTGTCAGTAAATCACACGCAGAATTTTCCCCTTCCATCGGCGCTTTTATGGAATTGCGCTCTAACGCTAATTTTCACCGTTTAGTAAATCTGGCCCTAAAGCTAAACCAAAAATAAAATAAAATAAAAATAAAGCTAAATAAAATAAAATGTTAAATTTAAATATAAACTAGTTGCTAAAACAACATTTTTTTTATTTTAGTCTAGTTTAATTTGAAGTACTAAAATAGCTAAAACAAAATAAACAAATAATAAATAAAAATTCACAAAAACTATACCAACTTATAAAAAAAAACTAACTAATAAAAATGACGTGAACTAAAACTAAAGTAAAAACAGGAAATAAAAAAATATATACTAAATGATACTAAAATAACACTGAGCATGTTGGAATGCTGGCAATTTAGCGCAAAACACCACCTATCAAAATATTCCCAGCAGCTGGAAACGTTAAAATCGAGTCAGTTAAAGGCGTTCTGCAGTTAGCGTGCTCAATATATCAGCAGCAGTGGGCGAAGAGCGGGCCAAAAGCACGATAACAGCCCTTTTCCATGAGGCTGCCAGGACTTTGAGTTCAGCTGGAAAACGCTATGTGTGGAAAACAGTCTGATGGAGTCTGACCCAGCGCCGCTGCCCCATCCGTCCTTTTCCCTCCAAGATAAAGAGCACAATGTGTGTTTTTGACCCAGAGCTGGAAGAGGCCAGGACCGCAGGCCAGAGAGAACGAGAGCGCTGAACGTGAAGTCAGCATCCACGCTGGGCTCTTTGACAGCTCTTTCAAACACTATTTTGCACTATTTTGCTGCTTGAAAATACACTTTGATTCTCTGGAAGCACTGAACAGGACTCAACAGCATCTGATAAGTGTGTCCATATGCCAGCCGACTGTAAAGCTGGGCCGCCGCGAGACGCCGTCAGTCAACTGTGCCGCATTCAATGAGGACGCAAAAAAACAAAAGAGCGTTTGACACAAACCCCCGTCAGCTCATGGCGGCACACAAGCGTCTTTCTCTTGTCTCAGAGTAAGTACAAATATAAAGAGTGGACACATATTAGCCTCATGTCTGCAGGACAAAGCGCTCATTGTGAATAATCCTACAGGAGACATGGGAATGAACTCTGGCTCTGCACACACAGACCCCACCACTTTCCTTTCCATTCGCTGCTCTCTCTCACTCTCGCTCAATTAATGCACTTGGCTCACTTCGCTGAAAAACACAATGGGCTTTTTCCATTTCTGTTTTTTGTTTTTTTTCTGTTCTTCTTTAAAAAACAAAAGAAGTTACTACACATGATTATTAACCAATCATTTTGATTAAAAAAATAAATAAATACATTAGGCAATTGATAAAGTTTCTCTTGTTACTCTCATTCTCAAAGACATGATCTTATTTAATGTGAAACACTAACCGGGTTTCCATCCAAAGTTGCGAATTTAACTTATGCACAAAATTGTAATATTGCATAAAATGTTGCGAATAGGCACCGTTTCCAAAGTCAAAGAAAACAAAATCGTCACTTCCTGATAAACTGGTACAAAATATCACTAAGAAAAGTAGGAGAAGCAACTGAATATAATAATTTTCATATATAATAAATTACTTGTGCCTCAGAGCGAGCAGACGAAACACAATAAATGTGGTCATTGCTTTCATGGATGCCTGCTGTTTGGGAATGCAGTGGTGTAAGACAGTTACACAGAAATACTTTCATGACAGACTTTGTTTGTGCATTTCAGAACGACCAAAACAACATTTCAGATGCTGTGCAGGTTAGGTGATTGAAACATAGTTACTGTTAGCAACTCATTTTACCTCTGTAATCAAATCTATTACAGCATTTTGCACATTTTTATATTAAAAAAAAAAAATCTTACGAAATCTTTACATACTATAATTAATATGTTTTTGGTAAGTAAGATATTTTAATGTTTTTAAAAGAAGTCTCCTCTGCTTACCAAGGCTGCATTTATTTATTTAAAAAATACAGTAAAACAGTAATATTGTGAAATATTATTACAATTTAAAATAACTGTTTTCTATGTTAATATATTTTAAAATTGTATTTATTTTTCAAAGTCAAGTCAAAGTCTGCTTTATTGTCAATTCTGCCACATGTACAGCACATACATACAGAGAATTGAAATTGCGTGACTCTCAGACCCATGGTGCATACAGTTAACAATAAAACACTAACAGTAGACGTAGAATGCAAATAAATACAGTTTAAAATATAAAAACAAACTATACAGATATACAAATAAGGACATTGTAGAAAAGAGTTAGATTAAGTTAGATTAAGAATTTTTGTGATGCAAAACTAAATTTTCAGCATCATAACTCCAGTCTTCAGTGTCACATGATCCTTCAGAAATCATTATAATATGCTGATTTGAGCTGAAGAAGCATTTCTTAGTATTATCAATGTTGAAAACAGTTGTACTGCTTTATATTTTTGTGGAAACCATGAAATATTTTTTTTCAAGGTTCTTTGATGAATAGAAAGTTCAGCATGTACTGGATAGTGTGTAGTGTGAAATAGATACGTTTTGCAACATTATAAATGTCTTTTAAACTTAATGCATCTTTGAAGAATAAAACCAGTTTCTTAAAAGTAAAATCTAAATCTTACAAAATCTTAGATCATAAACTTGAATGGTAGTTTATATATAAAACTGTATAAAAACCTCTAAACATATATATATGTGTTGAAAGATTGTATGCAGTAAAATAATATATTTAAAATAAATAGTCAACACAAATTTTTATAGCATTATTAGCTGACTGCATGCAAAACCAAACTTGCAGCGCAACAAGCTTTCCAATCTGAAAAAGAGTTGCTTGATTTGTGCAATTCTTTTTAAAGAATTTGTCAAACAGATTCACAAATCATTCTGAACTGACTTGACGTACTAACTTTTGGAGGCAATGATAAAAATGCAATTTTTTCAGTGAAATCAATCTATTTGTTCATATGAAAAACACAAAACACGTAAAAAAAAATAAATAAATAAATAAAAGACATTAAAAAAAAGAATGAAATATGGGCCAAAAACACAGTCCTGTAGGAAATCCTGTCTCCCACAATCCCAAATGTTGCCTCATTTATGTAACACCAATAAGTGCTGCCATAAATCTCCAATTCTATCTCTAGTTAAGGAGTTAATAACAATCAAATGAGCAGTAATGAGTGACGAGGCTGTCAGAGAGGCGCTTACATGACCATATATGAGCCAAAACTGCAATAAGACACTAAACACCACCTGAGACAGACTCAACACTAGTCACAGACCGACACGAAGCACCGCTCCAGCGGGTTACTGAGGCGTAGGATAATGGGAAGGATTTTGCTTGGGTTTGTCTCAGGTGTCTCTGTGCCTGTAGGGGTAATCTGTTCAGGCATCGGCCGGCCCACGGCTCTCAGAAACCTCCAGTGCACAGTTATGCAGCGTTACCTGTTCTACTCTCAACACCTGCTTAACCACGCTCACAATGAGTAAGAGACAGATTACATCTACAGAACAACTACACAATCTGCTAATCGCTGCTTATGTTCATGTGAAGTGTGGCACAGCAGCACATGACACCTAGAGCTAAAATTAAACCAATATAGGTTCAATACAAGTCATACACTCAACCATTTGTGGAGTGTCGATTACCACCAAAAACTATTTTACAATTACATTGTTTTATCATCATTTTTGAGTCATTTTAGGGTTTCTGGCGTAAAATTGGAAATAACTTTACAGAGAAGATTAATAAGCATTTTTTCACATTACAATCATGTGAAATGTAAGAAGGATAGTCCATCCTTTACTGTTGGAAGTAGCGTGAGTGATTCAAATCAAAGACATACAAAACGGCTACTAATGAAAACATCTGTTGTGACTTGCGTGCCTTCAATGACAAGAGTTGTTTTTTTTCTGGACACATCATGCGGCAGCACATATGTGAAATATTAAATGACCAAAACAAAAACATTACAAGCAAAATCATGATGGCCCTTGTGACAGAGGAGTAGGCCTATACTTCAGAATACTTTTGAAAAGAGTAGTTGTTATGGAAATAATATACTTTAAAAGTGTACACTTAATTGCAAACTGAATGTAAAGTTTTCTGACACTTACTTATGTCACATAATTATGACACTTACTTATGTAACATAATAACTTATGTTATTTGCAATTAAATGAAAACGTGTAATAGTTTACAATTAAATTAAAATAGTAAAAATAAAACATAAAGAGTGCTGTTTGTAGCACTTAAGTACATCTTTATATATTTTCAATTCTTCAATTAAATTCTATTGTCTTTGAAATATGGCTAGAGTACTTCTGGATGTACTGACAAGAATTTATGCTAAACTGAAAGATAATTTAATGTGATTCTAATTGTGACTTTTATGTCATGTATTTAAATATGTGTAATTACACATTTCTAATGATGAAGTTCCAATTTAGTACATTTAAAATATATTTATTTTAAATGTTATATTGAATAACATTAGTTAAAATTATAATGAAGCCTTTTTACATGATAACAAAATATGTGTAATTCTTTAAAGCATGACAAAATATTATCAAAATATAATGATTTAAAATGTACTTTAATGTAAAACATTTAATCCAGTGTTGGGGAAAGTTGCTTTTAAAAGTAATGGATTATAATATTACGTTACTCCATGAAAAGTAACTAATTACATTACTTAGTTACTTTTTATGGAACATAATGCATTGTGTTTATTGTTTTTTTTTTTTTATAATTTTTTTTTTATTTTATTTTATTATATTTTTGGCAACTGTAAAGGCCCTTTTACACCAAAACTGAAATTAATCAGCCTCAGGCTGAAGGAAGTGCCTTACTCCCAATGTCTCTCAACATGGGGACAGGAGAGCCATCAGTGAATAAATGGGAAAACAAAGTATCTTGCGTTACTTATTTGAAAAAGTAACTCTAAAAGTACATTTAAAAGTAATGCGTTACTTTACTAGTTACTCACGCTACTTGTAATGTGTTACTCCCGACACTGAATTTGCCATTTTTACAAAGTGCGCTTTTTGAAAGTGCACTTAAGTGTGTTAAGAAACAGCCAAGAAAGTGTCTCTCTTTAAGTAACTTAAGTGGCCTTTTATTTGATTAATATTATATTATTTGCAAGTTCAGTTTTCTTTTTAGTATAATGTTAAAATTTAAAGTACACTACAAATGCACATTCAATACAACTAAGCACACTTCTTTTTCACAAGGGGTTACTCGAGGCACATTGTCACAAATGTGCAGGGAAAAAAATGCTAAGTATTACATTGTCATAAGGATAAACATATATGTATAGTTTTAATTCTTTCATAGCTTGTATGCTATCATATTTAAGGCTAGTAAATGCTCTCAATTCACTCTCCATTGGCAGGTGTGCCGAACAGCTTTAACTTCAGACCCTGATGGCACCTGACTCAAGACCAGATTAGAATGGCTGATATTGACGGCTGTATGTTAAATGGTCTGTCAAATTCGATTAAACTCAAAGAAAATAACCCCTGGGAACTCTCTCTCTGCTCTTTAGACGATACAGATTCCTCGGCAGCGGCATAAAGGCATTGCTCTCCTGGAATGTGTATTCTTTGGAGGAGCCACTTGGAGCAAATTTGACTCTTTTCTCTCCTCCTCTTGTCACCCACCTTCATGCCGGTGACGTGGTGAGTGGAATGCATGGGCGTCTATTGCGTTTCAAAGATCAGATGCATGCCAGACCCTTCAGGAGAGATAGACAATAAGCATCACGCTTAAGTTGTCCTTCAGCGAAGCCCCCTCTGAATCCAGCAATGCATCACACGGGACGGGGTGACGCGGCTGTGAATCAGGGGCAGGCCCATGCTGCTGCTCCACTCCAAAACAAATGCGACCACACGCATTCCCCCCTCAACGCTGAATGAGACACCCCTGCTAGAGGAGCGCCGAAAACAATACATTCACATAACTGAGAGAGAGACAGACAAAAACTCAGTGAGAGGGAGGAGTCTGTCACATAGTCTGTCAACAAGTCTAGAAGGGGGCGTGGCCACTATAAGCCCCACCCATTCATGGATACGCCCCCCACAACTCAATGGGCAGTCACTCTAACACACAGAATCCATTTTCCAATGGAATCAACTCATGCAGATGCTTTCTGTACAATTTAACACAATATACAGTCAAACCAAAAATTATTCAGACACCAGATATAATTTTTGATATTTTTTGTATTAGTGGGTGTAGGACACTATAGTTTATTTATGTAAGTGAGGATAGCAAAATAAAGTAAACTGTGACATATTATAGCCAAAAATTCTTCACACAGTGGACTACCAGTAAAATTGATAAAAATTTGGGACCAAAAATATGATTTGACACTTTGACCTGACCATGTTTTGTTACATACCTTTCTATTAAAGCTTTCTGACATTATCAACGTGAATTGGTTCTGATACAGTTTAACTCTTGAGTTCTTGTCATATTTTATTACCATTTTCGAAACTATAGTGAATAAACTGTGATAATGTGAGAAAAGTTGAAAGTGTCTGAATAAATTTTGGTTTGACTGTAACAGTGATTTTGTGGCTATAAAAAGACACCAAAACACAAGCCATGGTTGATAATTTTGCCTGGTGGGCAATAAAACAGGTCAAAATTTCTTATTCATATCCAGACAACAGAATATTATAAACTTTTTTGACCACCAACCATAGCAACCAGCCTAAAGTCACAAAGCTTTGTTAGAAAACTGAGGCTGCAGCTGTAAAATCACATTTGCATTTCTGCATATTCAAGCTAGTGTGTTGCTATTATTTGTAAGAACATATTAGGTGTCAGTGGTTGGTATCATTAACATCAAACTTTTTCACTTTTTTGTAATGAACGTGCACAAATTTTAAAAGTATAAAACAAACAAACAAAAAAAAAAATCATATAAGATATTAATTAAATACATGGCCACTCAAGTGTACTTTCATGACTCTTTCTTAACACTCTTAAGTAGACTTAAGTGCACTTTGTAAAAATGTACAGTTAAACATTTTATTTTTAAAGTAAATTTCAAATAATGTTTTACTAATCTTTTGCTGTGCTTTAAAAAGTACACTTATTTTGATGAGTTGACAAGCAAACTGAAGCATATTTTTTAATTTAAACATGTAATATTGCATTTAACGTGAATATATTTTGAATTTACTAAATTGCAACTCCTTACAAGTTTCAATACAAGTCCATAGAAGTTTAGAAAAGTATATTTTAGATCATCATAAATCCTTGAAAGTACATTACAATTATGAAAAACAACAGAATTATGAAATTACATATAAAAATGTACTTAGGTTCTACGGAAGTGGTTCAGCTAACTGCATTTAATATAAAAGTAAGCAATAAGGCAGCCTCATTTAATTGCAATTAACATGCAATTAAGGATTCAATGTTAATTTTTAAAGTATATAATATTCGTAGTAAACACTCTTTTTAAATTTTTTTTTGCTAAAGTGCACTTCTTTTTCATGAGAATATGGAAAAGAGCAGCATGAACATTCTCCTAAACATCTGCTTTCATCATATGGGTTTGGGAATGTCATTTCTGTGTGAAATATTTAAATATATATTATAGTTTATTTCTATATATAATTTAAGTTTTGAGTAGATACTGGACTGTGAAAACTGTGATTCCAGGCAGAAGTGAAGCTGGAGCACAGATCTACAGCTGAGGGGATTTTCTATGGAAAGACACTGTCAGACAGCAGGTGTCAAAACTGTAAACTAACTTTTTTGGAGGTACATAATTCTTATTTTCTTTTGAACCGCTCTTTGAAGTGCGTAATGCATGTTTATTGTTTTTACTTTGCCCAGAGCGTCCCTCCTGCCATTATTCTCATGAACAAAAGGAAATGAGCAGCTCCATATCCTGTAGACAGAGCCATCGCTTGCAACTGCTTATTGGAGACAGGGTGCAGAGACCAGCTAAAGCACATGGAAAATACCTCTCAGAGAGAAAGAGAGCACATGGAAAACTCAGACATCATATCCACACCAAAACAATCACAGTTACACAAGAGCTACACAAACTACTAAAATACTTAAAAAAAATATAAAAGCACAGCTACAAATAATAATTCAAAATTCAAATCAAAAATGGAATTATTCCACTCTATTTGAAGAAAGTTAGTAGTAAACTAAACTAAACATAACGGGTTTAAAGTAGAAGAAAAACATAAACAGTGCTTTTCCATGCAAAACACGCTGCAACAATGATAAGGTGTTGTTGTCAGAGCATTTCTGTAACTAAAACTAAAACCAGGAAAAAAAAAAATAAAAAAAAATAAAAAAAATGTTTGTAACACTTGTTACTTGAACTAAAAGTAAATAATAATAAAATAAAGTATATAAAAAAAAACATAAGCTTTTTTTCCAGCTGCCAATGCAACATTTCTTATTTTCATTTTGTTAAACTTGATGTACTAAAACAACTAAAACTGAAATAAAAATTAATAAAAATTATATAGACATTGAAATAATAATAATAATAATAAATGACAAAAACAGAACTAAATTACTAAAACTTTGAATAAAAAATTTAAATGAACTGGGGGGAAAACTAATTCAAAATAATAATAAAAACCTTAAAAGTAGTTTTAAATATCACTGATTTTGAGTGGTTACTTGTGTGTTTTAGGTAGCTACTTGCAAAACATTATATATATATATATATATATATATATATATATATATATATATATATATACATACATATATATATTTAATTATTTTATTTTATTTATTTATTTATTTTAATGTCTGATCGCTTAGGTTTAGAAGTTTATTCAGATCCCTGTTCTTTAAAGGCAACTCCTCATGTGGTTACAAACTAGGGCTGCACGATATATCGTTTCAGCATCGATATCGCGATGTGCGCATCCGCGATAGTCACATCGCAGGATGTGCGATGTTTAGTAGGCCTGATCATTATATTTATACTGATCGTTTTCTTTGTTCACACACAGACACCGTGTCTACTCCAGACGCGACAGCTGCACAGAGATACCCATTTTTAAATAAATTTAGTAGCAGAGCTACTGCAAGCGATTTTCAGTGCTGGAAATCCATTTATCCTTTGTTGAAACTTCCGCGTCGTCGAGGAGAGCACATCACGGATGTTTAGCAACGGCAGGCGCCAGGAAAGCGCAAGCTCCCGAGCGCTTTGGAAAGGAGGAGGAAGTGGCGCGGCGGGAGTTTTCCACGCGTTTGCAGATGCACCATGTGAACGGCCCCAAAGTCTTTCTACACTGGATGCGACAAAGCGACCGTTGCCAATCGTGTCAACTTTGTGTCAGTACGTCATAAATAGAGCAAGGCATATCAGTTTACTGGCGGGGATTCGTCGTGTCGCGCCGCATCCAGTGTAGTACGACACATATGCGCGAAACCGTGTCAAAATGCATGTCTCCAAGTATCCTTGTAGAAAACAAAAAAACAGTTGCTTATGTCTTAGGTAAACAATTGATAAAGAAAGAGGATAACAATAACAGCAGTTTAATGTCTCTGTTGCTTTCTGTGTCATAATCAAACAACAAAACAGAGAAAAATCACTTTTGTAGCTTTAACACAGATTTATTAGATTTAATTTATACAATGAAGACTGTATTATGCAGTGTTATTTTACATTTTATTATTCAGTTTCTGCACCTGAATACTGTTGGATTTGCCTTAAAAATACAAAGCACTGTTTATTTCATTTGTATCTTTGTTCTATTATATTTATCTATGCTTGTAAATTGTTTATTTCCTATGCTGATTTACTCACCTACAAAATCAATATTTTTTTTCTCTCCAAATAGAGCTATTCAAGTCATTTGGTGTTTTTTTTTTTTTTTTTTTTTCATATCGCAATATATATCGCAGAAAAACAAAATATCGCAATGTGAGTTTTTTCCAATATCGTGCAGCCCTATTACAAACCTCAAACATTTCTATCTTTCATGGATCACAAATGAAGATATTTTGAAAAACATTGAGAACCAAACAACATTGGAGCCCACTGACTTCAAATTTTTTCAGTATATGTGTTTTTTATGTTCCACAGAAGAAAGGAAGTCATATGGGTTTGGAACAGCATGAGGGTGAGTAAATGATAACAGAATCTTCATTTTTAGTTGAACTATCTCTTTAAGTATGAGCAATAGTGATGCGTGCCTTAGCAAACAACACGTATGAAGCACCAGTAAACAGTTTTTCAGTCAGTACTTTAGGTCACTATCAGTAAACTGACAGAGTTACGAGGGCCGTGTGCATTGAAATCTCTCATCCTCCCCTGCTAAAGGGTTACAGATGTCTTCCCAGAAGGGGATGTCTGTTGACGGTCAGCAACACTGTGTACAAGAGCCACTGAAGAGCTACAAACCTGCTTCTTTATTTAAACGTCGTAAAACACTTTGGCATCGAGCTCAGGGGAACGGTGCGGTACACAAAGCAGTCGCTGTCAAAACACTTTCATCCACTATCTGGCATTATTCGCAAACTAAAACGCAACTGGACGATCGACTGATCGGTGCAGAAGAGCCTGGTTAAGTTAACCTCTTTTTTGCTCTACTGCCAGACGAACATTAATGAAATCAAAGCCCTGAGTGCAGAAATACACTCTTATCTGCTTGATAAGACCATCTTGAAGGAGTTTTGCGATGTTTAACATGATGGCATCATGGCGTAAGTTAGGACTCAGCTCCACAAAAAAGGTAAATAAACCACTGCACCCCAAGGGGCTGTTGACAAAAAATATGTTTTTCCATTCCATTGCACGACTTTTCCATTGTTTTTCTATGTAAACCTTCTAGACAGACATGTCTCACATCTTTTGCAGTGTCTCGCACATGACGCAGCATGCAAAAAATGTGGCAAAAAAGTATAAATCACAACTCACACATATTTCACTTCCAAACCAAGCAAATGTTGTGAAACCTGCATGGGAAATCTATCACCTTCAAGCAAAATTCTCAATCGTGTGGAATTCTTTTGGAATTTTGCCCGCGAAAATTTGCTGAACATCGGTAAATGTGATTGCATCTTAAAGGCCAGAAACATACTTCAGGTAAAAACAAACATTTTACTTTGAATGAATGGCTGTTAATGTGTCTGTTTACACCGACGCAAACATTTGCATGCCGTCAATGCAACAGATATTTTTACAGAGAGATGCTTTAAACAGTTTTTTATCGCACTGGGAAGAAAACTGGATGACCAATAAGATTTGTGCTTTTGGTCACATGCTCAGATCCGGCGCTGTTACATTAAACTTCAGCGTGGTGGCGCTAAAAATCCAAAACTTGTTCTCTCGTCTCTTGTCGTAAAGTTGCGCAACGCTTTCTTCTTTTAAGTGCCACCTACTTTCAGAGAGTGAGCTGCATTTTCATTTGATTTGTCTGTTTATTGGTCTGAACAGACAAATTGCATGCATGCATTATGCAAATTTTCGTACCAAATAGTTTCATTGGTATGATGAGATCTTAACACACAAAAAAATAAATAAATAGTATGATGGCATGCGAATGTTCATGTTGGTCTAGCATTTAAATGATGAACTTTATCGCACTGTTTTGTCAGGCCTTCAGAGTATGCAGAAATGCACAGATGATGATGTGTACGATCGTTTTAAATAGTCAGTAAAGATGAGGCTTCAAACAAAGGCAGAAGAACACTGTTGAGCTGTGAGGACCATAAATAACAGATGCTTTTTCTGTATAGGATATGTGTGTGAGCCCAGAAGCCCCCCATCAGCTGCTGCCGTGTGTGAAACGCAGCTCTAGTGTTATTGTAGACGTCAATGAGCTTACTGAGCACTTCGTAACACTGGCCTTTGTCTGAAAACACCACAGTACCACTGACTGTTTCAATGGAGAGCCATGTGTTTAACTTACTAAGTACAAATAAAACACATGTATAGTATGTGTAACTACACTGTACAATACGGCAACCTGCAATTGTTACCTTAAAGAGCTATTTCTACCTGATTTAACCCATAAACATTTATGTTTTGGTATAAATGAATGTAATTACTGATTAGTAATCTGAACGTTTTGTTTTGGACATTTAATTATGAATTAAAATACATCATAATGTCATTTCTACTGAAACTTGTTTGTAATATTTAAATATATTTTTAATTACACATTTATAATGATGAAGCTGTAATTTAGTGCATTTAAAATAACTTTAAATGTAATTTCAAATAACACACTACAGTTCAAATTAAACAGTACTTTACATGATAACAAAATAAGTGTACATCTAAAAATGAAAAACTATTAAAACAGTGTTTTAAAATGCACTTTAATGTAAAACATTTAATTTGACATAATTGTAAAGTGCACTTAAATGTGTTAAGGAACACAGTCACGAAACCTGCCATTAAAGAATTAAAAACATAATAATAATAATTAAAAAAAAAAAACGTTTAAGATTCAAACATTAAATGCAATTAAGCACACTTTACACTTTTACAAAGCAAAGGTGTGTATTCACAAGTCTCGATAACATTCTGGGTGCAAATTTTAAGTTTTATCACTCAGAAAAGTAATTTTGTGAAGTATCATTCAGCTTTTAGCAATATTTCAAACCTTAAGTTAATGATTATTTTGCTAGTATCTAGTCAGTAAATACATAAGATCTAGCCATATTCTTTATTTTGATGTCCAGATGCTGAGAATTACTCTTTAATCTAGATTTGTCCGAGCGACGTGGTTTTATTCCAGTAAAAGAATAAAATCTGCTTACATCAGTCTCTTTTACCTCTATTTATTTCAGCCCATTTCTACAAAGACGCTGGTGTTCAGCGCTCCCTCACACGGCATTTCCTTCAACTTTAATTGCTTTTATACAGTTTATATCAGCGAGTCACGCAAGGCCCTGAAGTGATTCGAAAAAAAAACCACGGCTACAAAGAAACTTTTGTCTTTTGATGGCAGCTATCGGCGGAGAAGAAAGGGCCAGCCAGATGCGGCCCAGCCAACCAGCATCGCACGACTGGATCTTCATGCCTTTCCAATTCACACTCTGGACAGGAAGTCCCTCCAGCCGCAAGCGCAGAGCGTCCCGTGCCACCAGAGTCCAGCGTCTCCTCTCGAGCTCCAGACCGAGAGAATCCTGACTGAATCCATCTCCACAAACACATGTGTTATGTCTGCAGCACAGATAGCAGAGGGCCTGGGATTCCATTACAGGCTGCTTTATGCCACTGTGGCCCAATAGCCATTGTTTCGCCACTCACCCCTGCCAAGCTACAAACATTGTCCTGACATTCCTTCAGCGTCAGCCCACGAAAAAGGGGGATAAATTTAATGACTTCTTTGGTAAACATTCCCGGACTCAAAGGAAACTCTGCTAGCAGTGTTTTAAAACGTAATGCTACTGAATAAAAAGCTGGGATTGATTCGCTGAGACACGTTACCTCTTCTTGACACAGCACATCTGGACTTCAATAACAGTTGAGCAGGATTTTGTTTAATAAACCTCCAGTTGCTACAGCAGACGCGTTTAGTTTACAGAATGAGCTGGATCAAGCGACATGTTCCTCTCTCTACGTCACAGGCTTCCAACGCGACTGTTATATATCAAACCCACAACTGCCCTGAGTTTATTTATCGCAATATCAGCGTCATCGCTGCCAGCCGGACTGCAGCCATATCAAACACCAGTCAAACAACTCATAATTACCTCAGAATGGTAATAAAGAGTCTGTGTTACATTTTCATTTATATGGGTGAATCTCACGGAACTTGTTAAGAACATGTTCTGGTTATATTTCTTTCCAAAAAAAAATGTATTATTAGAAATTAGATATAATACAATTTATATTTATTAGAAATTATATTTTGGATGATGACAATGAAGCATTTTAAGACCAATACCAATTTTGGTCACACTTTATTTTAAGGTGTCCTTGTTACAGTGTAATTATACATTTAAGTACTGAGTAATATTAATTAACTACATGTACTTACTACATGGTTAGGGTTTGGCTTAGGGTTACTTGCATGTAATTATGCATAATGTATTGTTATTATAATAAGTACATGTAACGTGTAACAAGGACACTGTAAAATAAAGTGTTACCCCAATTTTTTGCACTCAGGCATTATTTTCATAAAAACTGAACAATTTCTTCCTACAAATTCTCGTTGCAGTAATGCTTAAAAGATATTATTTAAATATTATTTAAACTGAATACTACACTGTATTTTTAAATTGGAAAACAAATCAGTAAAAGCATTGTATCACAGAGTAATGGAAATTTTCTTAAAAACGTCTGGATGACAATGGGATTTTTATTGACTACCATAATGGGAATTTGGGGGAAATGTTACAATGCATTTTTTTTAACATTTAAAATTTACTAAATATAATAATAAATCTAAAATTAATCTCTATAAATTAAATAAAAATAAAATAAATTTAATTTATTTCTTTTTTCAGGGGGGTTAATATGTGAGATGTAGGCAGGTTTTATGACATTCATGTATCTCATGTATCCAGGCAAAGAAAGAAAGCAAAAAAAAAAAAAAAGTTTCACACAAACAGAGCATTGTGTAAGACGTGAGCTGGCAGCGATAAAAACTTATTCATCGCTTATCTTCAACATAATGGAGAAAAACGGGAATCAACAAAGCCTGAAGGGAGGACCTTCTCGTGCTTTACGTGGCATCAAAAAGAGGCATAATTACAGACTGCCTTTGCATGAAGAAAGAACTATAAACACTTAAATTCTTTTGCCTCTCTTGTTTGGATCAAAGCTGCATTGGTATCAGAGCAATAACGATAAAAAATAAACCACCAGCTGAAAGATTCTGGAGGGCAATCCTTTAATTATCTCCTGTTTCATGAAGTTAGGCAAAGAAATGCAGGTTTGATTAAATAAAAATGCACAAAAATGCATAATTTTTAGCAAAAAGTAAGCATGAACTGTCAATCAGAAATCATACAAACGAGATCGCACAAATACGAATTATCCACCAGTTCAGCAAAAAGTGAAATAGTTACGAATTTCCATGAGATTGTGTTACAAAAATGTGCTGCTCCTCTTTGCTATCAATCACCTCAATCATTTCTGCAGAAACAGTCGAGCTCTAGAGCCTTGAACTGCAAGTTGTAACAAAGATATCCAGAAAGATGTTGAAGCAGAAAGAGGGGGGTTGTGTGACGCTGGAAAGAGATACGTGTACCCTAATAGTGGGGGCGAACGAACAGCTGCAACAATCCAACGAAGAAAAGTTTCTCTCAGTATACCATATTCACTTTCTGAGCCTCAACAATTTTTTTCGTTTATTTTCTTCCTTCCAAAGAAAAAAAACAGTCCTATAGATATACGTGACATTAGCAGGAAGAGATGAAGCATGTTTATTGAGGTGGGACTGGATGTGAGCGCAGGCTGATCATTACTGACAGGCCGGCTTTGCTTCTCCTGACTGTTTAATTGCAGGGCGGTGTGAAGCTCGCGTCTGCTGCTTTGTTGGTGGCGGAGATGTCCGCTGAATGTGGGGCAAGCCCTGGCACGTTTTCTTATGGCTTTCACACGAAGAGTTTCGGGTAAAAGAAGGAAGAGAACGTAAGAGAGAAGAGCTGCAGACAGATTGTCCTAGTAAAGCCCAAAGCCATTTGAAATGAGCCTCAAAATTAACACGATCAACACATCGACGTGAATCAGTAAAGTTATGCAACTGCATTTATAAGTATTACAACATATAAATGGGGTTTGGTTGATAATCTGATAAAAGAGCATGGAAATTCCTATACAGAAGATGTATTTACACTACCAGTCAAATGTTTGGAATAATTAATTACATTTTTTTCATGTTTTTGAAGTGCTCACCAAGGCTGCAGATTAAAAACAGTAATATTGTGAACAAGTATTACAATCTAAAAGAACTGTTTTCTATTTGAATATATTTTAAAATATAATTTATTCCTGCGATGCACAGCTGAAAAAGTGATACTTTTTTTTTTCTTGGAATCTTTGATGAATAAAAAGTTAAAAAGAACAGCATTTATTTGAAATAGAAATCTTATGTAACATTATTATGTATTTACTGTCACTTTTGTGCAATTTAATTGGTACTTTCTGAATTTCTTTCATTCTTTTTTTTTATCTTACCCCAAACTTTTGAATGGCATGTATCATGGTTTCCACAAAAATATTGGGCAGCACAACTGTTTTCAACATTGATAATAATCAGAAATGTTTGTTGAGCAGCAAATCAGCATATTAGAATGATTTCTGAAGATCATGTGACACTGAAGACTGGAGTAATGATGCTGAAAATTCAGCTTTGATCACAGAAATAAATTACAGTTTAACAGATATTCACATAGAAAACAGCTATTTTAAATTAAATATTTCACAATATTCCTGTTTTTTAATCAAATAAATGCAGCCTTGATGAGCAGAAGAAGCTTCTTTCAAAAACATTTAAAAAGTCATACTTATTTCAAACTTTTGACCGGTAGTGTACTATATATTTATTTACTTTATTTACTATACATTATTTATTTTGGACAGTGTTTCTCAACTGGCGGATTGTGACACAAAAATGGGTTTCAGCGTTGCGTATACCAGGGGAAAAAATGCTAAATGTAAAAAATAAAATATTAACCATATAATAAGGCACATTATGACAACTGAAGGCTAAAGAGGCTAATCAACTTTTAAATATCATTTGTTGTTGACATCAGTGTGTCCAAACAATCTCCACAGTATTTTGATGCAAACTGATCTGTTACTTGGTAATACAACTAATACTATGCCATTTATGCATTCACAAAATTGTCAGTTTTCCTATTCAGCCATGTCATGATAATATCTTTGCATATTATTTGGCCAATGCAGTTAAAAAAAAAAAAAAAAAAAAAGTTGTTTACTTTTTTACTGCGTTACTTTGCCACATGGTTTCCAGTGTAAAATTTGTAGCAAAACTGAGATTTGAGAACCATCCAAGTTTATCCACAAACAGGACAGCTACAACCCAAAGAACAGCCGAAGGTGGGCAACTAATTGTTTTAACAGGTAGGTGAGAATTGACGTTGGTCTCTGGTGTCAGCAAATAAGATTTTGACACAAAGTGTTTATCATCTCAAAACAATCAGCGAGCTGAGGGGGATCTGACCCCACAATCGACGTCCCACTGAGTTGATCACAACCCTGGTGACTAATCAGCCCTACTGAATCAGATAAGAACAGAGTCTCCAGGGCCACAGAAGAAGAGCTGTCTCATTCCTAAAGAGACGCAAGTCAAAACACACATTTACATTGAGACACTCTGGAGAGATAGGCTCTCTGAGATATGCTAAACACCTCCTTATCAAGGTGAAAAAAGGCCTTGATCATAGGCCTGCTGTGTGAAATGTGTGTTGCACATGACAGTAAGCAAGAGCGGGTGTTTTTTGTCTTTCTAATCCACACCCAGATACTGTTTGTGCGTTTCCGGCCCACGCCTTCGACATGAGTGTGTTCACAGGTTTCATCAGTGTGAACACGCACTGATTCGGATCAGAAACCGGTTTAGAGGTCGCAACCTGTTTTTGATGTAATCTTGCTTTTAAAAACAATGCGGTGATGTTTCTAGATGAATGTGAGTAAATAAAACGCTTAAAAGCAAAATAATAAAAACAAGTAAAAATCCTTTTGTTTATTGTTCGATTGCTTTATGTTCACGTTTAGGCTAGTGAAACAAAGCAACTTTATAAATAAATGATTCAAGCAGCGAGAGAGTAAATTAGCCCATATACAGTACAGTAACTGATTTATGGCTCAGCTAATGTAAATCTGTTTGGGAACACAATTGTATAAGACAGTTCTGGGAGACAATTATACAGAAATACTTTGATGACAGACTTTACTCAGGCATTTCAGAATGACCATAACAACATTTCAGATGCTGTGCAACAAAATCAGTCCACTGGTTAGTCAGGTTATGCCACCCCATAGTGCAAAGTAACATGACTTTTTTGATGCACATAGAGGAATTTATCCAGCAAATATCCATCTCCCATTATTCACATTAACCCTTTTTCGCACAAGTCAAAATCCTTCTCAAGCGAGCGTAAAAACTTTTTTTGCGAATTAAGGGATATTTGGCATTTCCATCAGTCGTTTCAGATGTGATACTTCAAAATGCGCATAAAAACAGGGCGATGGAAACATAGCTAGTGTGAACATGCACTGATTCGGATCAGAAACCGGTTTAGAGTTCACAACCTGTTTGGGATATCTTGCTTTTAAAAACAATGCAGTGATGTTTCTAGAAGAATGTGAGTAAATAAAACTCTTAAGATTGAAATAATAAAAACAAATAAAAATCCTTTATTGTTTAAGTGTTTAGTGAAATAAAGCGACTTTATAAATAAAAGATTCAAGTAGCGAGAAAGTTACAGTAACTGATTTACTCAGTCATTTTGTTAATTGTTTGATTGCGTTGTTTACGTTTATTCATATAAAGCGACGTTATAAATAAACAATTCAAGTAGCGAGAGCATAAATTAGCCCATATGGGTACTTTTTGTCTTTCAGATCCACACCCAGATACTGTTTTGTGTGTTTCCGGCCCACGTCTTCGACATGAGTGTGTTCATAGGTCAAAAAGAAAGCACTGCAGAGATTTCATCAGTGTAAACACGCTGTTTCTGATTCGGATCAGAAACTGGTTTAGAGATCACAACCTGTTTGGGATGTAATCTTGCTTTTAAAAACAATGTGGTGATGTTTCTAGTCAACAAATCTAAATAAAACAAATACAAGTTTTTGGGGTTTTTTGAATCCTTTTGTTGTTTACGTTTAGTTTATTCATATAAAGCTTTTTTTTTTAAAAAAAATAATAATAAATAAATAAACGACTAAAAAAATTAGTCTGTAATAATAAAAGTAATAAAATTAGTCTGTAAACATTCCATTAACTGATTTACGGCTCAGCTAATGTAAATGGTGCATTACTTAATTAACTTAATTAAAGCAGCACTTACTTGAGGAAGTACTTCTGTCCGCTGGGGGTGTACGCCATCTCCCAGCCCGGCGGCAGCGGCAGCTCCTCGGCCACATCGAAGGACTGGTGGCGGGTGTGAGAGTGGTGTCTGCCGGGGTTCGGAGCGCCCAGCGCCGGGGGCAGCTGCAGGGACGCGGGGGAAGAGTGCGAGCGGACGTGCACCGCCTGCGATCGGGGCGGGTGGCTGCCAGAGTCCGTGCTGGACTGCCGGGAGTGCGAGCCCGAGTCGGGCTCCCTGAAAAACGACTCGGGCAGATGCTTGTTCCTCCAGGAGCTGGGCTTGGGGCTCATCACCGAGTTAAACAGAGCCTCCAGATCCGTGTCGAGGTCTTTGGCGACATGGATCACCTGCTGGCCCGGTAACGGCTGGAGAGGGTTACTGCTCATTTTGTTAGATGTAAAAACAAACAAACCGCGAAAACCTTAATAAAATACTCGGGCGATGAAAATCCTGGAAATTGTAGGAACTTCTTTGGCTGGGCCTGTTTTTTTTTTTTTTTTTTTTTTTTTTTTCTCCCTGCCTTTCTTTGGTAAAAGTAGTTTCGGCCTACTTAAAAAGTCTTTCAAAGTCTTTAAAAAGTTGTCATAAAGCTACAAAAGTGTATGTCATGTTGTCCCGCACTGAGTGTTTTGAGAGGTATTCCTCCTGCGCTGCGTAACTTTGCGGCGGCCGCTGACGGAGTTTGTGTCCCGATGGAAAAGTTTGTAAACTCAAGCTTTTCTCTCTCTCTCTCTCTCTGAGCGGCTCCTGTGTCACTCATGAATATTCAGTGACTCCAGCCCTCATGAATATTCAGTTCATCAGTAACATACAGTTTTGCTTATTAAAGCAATAGATTATCTATGCATTATCCAGAATTTAGCAACTCAACAAATGTTATTTTAAACTCAAGTGGTACTCAAAACTCAAAAGTTTATGAAAAGCTTACAAAACCAAAAAGTTTAAGAAGAATCTGACACAATTATCTAAGCATTTTATTTTGATCTATTAAATCTGGTTTAAGCTATTTTTCTACTACTATACTATGTTAAAATTAGTAACATATGTATTATTATTACATGTTAAATGTTAATAATAGTAACATATTTAATAAAATTTTAAACATACATTGAAAATAAATAATAAATAAAATGATAACAAATATCACATATTGTACATTTAATCATCAACTTTGTTACTACTAAAATATTATAAACACCTAAAATTTTATCTAGAATTCACAAACATATTGATGTAAGGTATTAAATATTGTAATAAATAATGAATGTATATTTAATGTGTTAATGTAAGTTATTTAATGTATTAAGTAATTAGATAATTAGAGATATTTGGTAATTTCATTTATTCAATTGCATGTGTATTTATTTATTTATTTATTTATTTTTATTTTATTTTTATTTTTTTCAGGTAATGAGATAATTTATAATAATAAAATAAAATATAAATAATAGATGGAAAACACTTAAAATTTTGAAATGTTGCCTTGGCAACTAACTGAAATAAAAAAAAAAAAGTCTTATTTTTTTACTGAAGACTTTTACTGAAATTACTGAAACTAATACTGCACTTAAAAAACGAAGCAAAATATAAATATTTTTAAAAAATAAACCAATAAAAACGATGAAATCACATAAAAATAAAATAACAAAAATAATCAAATGACAACTTAAACTAAAATCTAAATGAAAACTGAAAATATAAAAATAAAAGCTAATTTAAAATATTAATAAATATACTCTTTCTCAATCGATTTGACACATTTTTCCAAAAGCAATGTAATTGCTCTCCAAAGAATTATCTAAACCATCTAAACTTTTTTTTTTTTTCTCCAGTAATGCGTTTAAGAATAAATACCAACATAAAAACTACAGGTGTGTTCTAATTTCAGCTATAAATGCACAAATACATTAACAAAATATAGAGAGCTGTGAAAAACTGTTTGCCCCATCCTGATTTCTTGCTTTGTGTATGTCTAAACAAAACACAACATAAAACAGACACAGCCTGAATAAACACATAACACATTTTTATTTATTTATTTTACCGAAGCCAAAAAAAGTTATTCAACAATGTGAAAAACCAGCTGCCCCTAATCCACTACATTACACATTTTAGGTAATGTAATCGGACAACTTTTAGATTACTTTTAAACCGTGAATATGCAAATGTGTTAATGTTAGAAAGAAAAACTGAAAAGAGGACAAATAAGAATTATGGGTAGATTACTTAGAAACTGTAATCCGTTACTGATTCCAAATTACATGACAAAAATTGTAGTTAGTAATGTAACCCATTACATTACACATTTTAAAAAGGAACATTTAAAAGATGAAAAAGAGGAATTAGGAAGAATCAATAAATTATGAATCATTTATTGCTATTGTTTGAGTAATATGCAATCATGTAATCAATAAAAGAGTAACTGTAGTCTGATTATGAGTATTTTAAAATGTAATGTAATCAGTTACTACCCAGCACTGCAAATAATTAATGTAACATATTTGATGTACGCTATTATGTATAAAACTATGTGTGTATCCTTTGTTTTTGTAATGAATGAAATGATGTTCTCTCAAAGCAAAGGAGGAGTGTGTCATGTGTGTTAATTGTCCACTGTTAGCTAGAGATGTGGGTCAGACGTGTTGTGAAGCTGTTTATCGGGTCAGCTGTAAATCCCAGTCACACCTCAGCATCAGCGTCCATGTCTAATGCACATGTTCATGTGTGGAGATGATTATATTCCTTTGACGAGACAATGAGTCAATGGTTCATATAATTGCAAGTCACTGTGACTTGATGTGGCTCAGACTAAAAGGATTCAGATATTTTAGCAGAGTTAAAGCAGTGAGCGGCTCGTGATGTGAGAGACAGAGAGCTTTCACACACTCGCTGTCCATCTGTGATGAGGAACAGTTGACATCAGCAGGAGCTGAGCTAATGTTAGCGCTGAGTTCAGACGGTCTTCATGGGAAACACACCTGTCATCAGCTCCCTCTGTCCTCACATCTTCAACAAATCCAAACGCACACACTCTTACACCTCACTTTAAGATTCATGTATTGCTCATAAAACGTCCATCCATTAGGCTTACACAGTTTTTACATATATAAACATGTATAAACCTATTTCTCAGTCATACATATGAATCACCAATAAATCTACTACAGTAATTGAATATCACTTATTCCACAGCTAGCCGTATTTTAACTATGTTCATACTTTTAAATTAATAAATATAATTGTTTCACAGTTAACAAATTTATGCTGATTCATTTGAATGAATGCATTCTGGAAAAAAATGTAATAACAAAATATTTAAATAAAATCAGATAATGATTAAAAAATATGGCATGATTTTTCTGATTGCATGATTTTCATTTCTGTAACTGACAAATATCCATCACATTAAGTTATTAATTTATGTTAATACTGTATAATCAAAATGGACAGAAAGCTCTAGGCTTAACGATCCATTCATTCATTATTTTTTTAATTAAAAATAAACTGTATAAATTGTTAAAATGATTTCTTCTAAAAGTTAAACTCCATATCTATTATTGTACATTCCAGGTCTTATTGTGCATTAATTATTCATGCAGAATATGGCATTTTTTTCTGTCTTCATTATTTTTAATCAAAATGTCTTTAAAAAGGCTTTTAAGCCCTATTATTTTTTAATATCCAGTTTCACTCCGAAATACAGAACAATGTGGAAGTTAAGCAGGATGCAAACTGAAATTCACGCAGTGTTGTTATTGTAACTACAACTAAAACTCAAAATGTGTGGGTAATTAAAATAAAGCTAAAATCAAATAAATATAAATATTAGACAAAAAAAAAAAAAAAGTAAAACAATGAGAAATACTGCCTTTTCAACGAACTAAAATAAATATGTTTAAGCACTAAAATGTCTAAAACTAATTCTGAAATTAAAATAAAGAAAAAAAAAGAAATATAAAAAATGATTATAAAAATGACAAAAGCACAAAATAGAAATATTTTCAAATTAATGAAAATAAAAAAAACATGAAAATGACTACAACTTGAGCAAAACTTAAATTGAAAATGGAAAAGATAAAAATAAAAGCTAACGTGAAATGTTAATACTATAATATTATATAGATAATAAAAAACATTACAGTGTAGTATTAACAAAGTTTATTGAACAAAACAGTTTAGTCATAATGTGTTATTGTTTTTATTTATGTTATTGTAATTATAAAATAAAGATATTGAACTGGCTAATATTAAAAAAAAAATAATAAAATTGAAACTAAAAAGTTAATAAACAGACAGAGCACTGGTAGAGACCCTACAATCACTGCAGCACTACATTAATGAAGCTAAACACAGTTGCACTGTATTTCTGTACACTGTAAATCTCTCATGTGTTTTTAATACTGTTAAAGTTACACCACAACCTCGAGCATAAGGGGGTGGGTGACTGACTGCGCTAACATGTAGATTAAAAGTTAGCAATTAGCAAATTAATCATTATCCTGATACAAAGAAACAGTTTCCCCGAAACTCAACAAAGGCTATATGACTCATGATCATGTTAAATCACTAACAAAAAAGAACATGTGCTTGCAGTCAATTTTTTGCTCAAAGTAAACCAGATTCCCATTTTTGCATTAACTGTATTAATAAAATCATACGTTAAATTTGAAGGATTACGTTTTTATTACATGAACTGATGAAAAACAAATAAAAGAGCATCTATGAATACAGTTCAAATGTTAACAGTGCAATGAGGAAACAGGCAGTTTATTGGTCATCTTGGCCTCATTAGCATTTTTTTATTTTTTGCAGAATTTTGCAGATTCCAAATCAAAATAAGTGCATAAAATGGAAAAGAAAAAAATCTGCAGATTCAGCTTAGGCCTGATCATTAATCTATATTATGAACACTTTAGAAAAAGTGCAATCACTGATCAATATGACGTTCAATAAATTGGTCCAAAACATGCATGTATTGCTGTGGATGTAAACCCTCGGCCCAGAAATACACACAAACACCCTTCAGTGCCATACACTTAAAGAGACAGTCCACCAAAGCATGAGAAATCGGTCATTGTTTACTCACTCTCTTTCTTCTGCTGAACACAAAAGATATTTTGAAGAACGTCACTCATATGATTTGTCTAGACCCCAGTGATGGGTAGGTTAAGGGGCAGGGTTAGGGGTAGGTCATTTGTACGAATTCATACAAACTGGGGAACTCGTAAAATATGCACGATTTAGCAAAAATCATACAAATTCGTACAACTTCACTCGTACAATTTTGTACGATTTGTCTAGACCCCAGTGAAAGGTAGGTTTAGGTGCGAGGTTAGGGGTAGGTCATTCGTACAAATTCATACGTATTGGGGAACTCATAAAATAGGTACACTCTAAAAAATGTTGGGTTAAATACAAGCCAGTGCTGGGTAAAATATGGACACACCCAGCAAATGAGTTGTTTTGACCCAGCGTTTGGGTTTGTCCATATTTTACCCAGCGCTGGGTTGTATTTAACCCAGCATTTTTTTTTGTTTTTGAGTGTATGATTTATCAAAAATCGTACGAATTCGTACAATTTCACTCGTACAATTTTGTACGTAGTACATAGGTTTAGGGGCAGAGTTAGGTCATTCGTATGAATTTATAAAAATTGGGGAGATCATAAAATATGTACAGTTTAGCAAAAATCGTATGATTCGTATGACCTCACTCATATGAATTCATACTTCACGCGTATGATTTTGTGCAATTTGTCTAGACCCCAGTGACGGGTTGGTTTAGGGGTAGGTAATTCGTACGAATTCATACAAATTGGGGAACTCGTAAACTTTGTATGATTTTTGCTAAATCGTACGTATTTTACGAGTTCCCCAATTCGAATGATTTAGCCACCTCGCAAAATATGTACGAATTGCAATGAGATCGGTTTGAGCGGTTTCATGTCCCATTCACTTCCACAACATGACTAAAAAATTTTATAGAAGTCAATAGAACCAAAACTGTTCGGTTACCAACATTCGTCAAAATATCTTACATTGAACATCTTATATTAACAAGACCTTTTGAAGAACCAAACATTTTTGGGTCTCACTGACTTCCACTGTATGACTATCGAACTCAAAGTGACCCAAAACTATTTGGTTACCAACATTCTTCAAACTATCTTATTTAGTCTTCAACAGAAGAAAGAAATACAGGTTTAGAACGACATGAACGAGAGTAAATGATGACAGAATTTTCATTTTTGAATAAACTGTCCCTTTTATACAAAGCAAAGGCACCAGTTAATACTTATGGCACAAATGAAGCAATATAATTTCATTGATTCGTCTTTAAGAAACATCAGGAGAAGCAGTGGAGCATCGCTGGTTTACGGTCACTCGGTCGAGCAGTTGATTAGTGGTTGCTCTACTTGATGTTGCGGAGGATGCGGCGGCAGTGGTTGCTCTTGAGCTCGGCGAGCGCTCGCTCCAGCTCTTGAATGAGATGCTGCAGTGTGGCGGGATCCGTCTGCAGGACGCGGGCGCTGCGGCTCGCTCCATCCTCCAGGTGGAGCTTCAGGGTCACAGTGGGCTTCACCTGCTGCCGAAGCGCCCGACTGGCCAACTACAAGTAGAACAAACACACCGATGAACTGTCTGTCATGAATGAAGTTGTCAAAACTACAATTATTTTTGAATTATTTTCCAGTGTTTATGAATTTATTTCTGTCGTAATTATATAATTATAATAACTGTATTATTACTATTCTTCCTTATTTTCTCTGCAATGTTTTTTTTTTAATTTGTTGATGGAAAAATGTATGAAACTGTATAATAATTTCTATACATGTAATTTTGCTCTGCTGCAGTGTTATTTTAGTATTATTCATATACTATCAGAGCATTTATTAAAATTTTGGATTAGCTTTATTTTTAGATTTTTAGCTTTCATTTTAATTTTAGTTTTTGTAATTTTGTTATGTACTTCTGTTGTTGTTGTTTTTATTTAGATTGAATTTATTCTTATTTCAGTTGTAGTTTTAGTAATTTAATTTCAGTTAGTTGCAAGTCAGTCACATTTCTAATTTTGAGTTAACTTTTATTTTTAGATTTTTCATTTTCAATTTAATTTTAGTTTAAGTAATTTTGTTGTGTACTTTTGTCATTTATATATATATATATATGTGTGTGTGTGTGTGTGTGTGTGTGTGTGTGTGTATGCATGTATTTCCATTTACCGACATTTTTATTTCATTTGTAATTTTAGTACTTAAACATTTCATTTTAATTAGTAGCCAAGTTAATTCAAATTTTGAATTAGCTTTTAACTTTAGATTTTTTTTATTTTATTTTTAGTTTGTTTTAGTAATTTTGTTGTTTACTTTTATCACTTTTATTTCAGTTTTGTTTTTATTTAGCTTTATTTTTTATTTTAATTTAATTTTAATTTTATTTCTATTTAGCTTTTTTTCATTTTATTTCTTCTCTTTAATCTTATTAAAGTTTTAGTTTTGTAATTCTTATATTAAATTTTAGCTTTTAAGTTTGCCTTTTCATCTAATGTTTCTACATTTTTTTTTAACAAAACCAATTTTAAATCATTTTAGTTAACAGTATCAACATCTCTGGTGATGTTTGTCTTATAGATGTGGTTTGGAGAGGGTTTGTAATCAGATTTCATGTGTTTTTTTGTCAGATCTGAGTCTGATGCATGTCAGAAGAAAACCTCAGCCTCACCTGAACATCGAGCCTCCACTCCAGGTTGTGGTAATGCGGGAGGCTGGGGGCGAGTTTGCTGAGAATCTGTCGGATCTCCTTCCTGTTCTCCAAATACAGCTGGAGCAGAAGTTCATTGAGCTCCTCGGAGAATCCCATCACCAACACAGAGTCCTGGAAATCCACCTCCGAAATCTGCAAGATTGCACATGAAATGTAGCTATAAAGCGATGGATTCATTGCAGAATAGATTTATCAGACAGTTTTATCCAGTCAGTGTTTGAGATGGACAGACGCACCATTAGTTTGGAGCTCTCAGTGAGGAGATACATCAAACCCTCCACGCCGTGCTGGACACTCTCTGACGACACATTCAGCTTCCCTACAACATCAGTACGTGACATAACACCTGTTCATAATACCTTTAAACTTATCAGCTAGGCTGACATATATTAAGTTTGGTTTAAGGATTTATAGTTGTCTTGAGTTTCCTGTATAATTATAATAACTAACATTTTCAGCTATTATTGCAAATTTCTTTGCAACAAATGTGTGAAAATGTATAATAATGATTACTTTAAAAATCATTTTAAAGTAAATAATGAATGTAAAATATGTACATTTTCATTTAAAATTACAAATACATTTGAATATGAGATTATACATTTACAGTTCTGTTTAATGTATCGTTTTTGTTCATGTTTTGTCATGAGGGGAAAAAAAACGTACAGTATATATTCACGTTAAAGACATCATTCAGCAGATCAACCAACGTCAGCTCATAAACAGCCCATCATATTCCCTTCATATTAATAACACACATCTGTACTTACGTGCAGCTCCCTCATATATTTTAGGATTTGAGCCTTTTTTCAGAAACTCCACAGCGATTCTGCCAAATTCACCAACAACTGACAAAAATAACATCACAATGAAAATCACTTAACCTCTTAAGACCCTGCAGCCTCATATGAGGACGTTATATTTCAGTGAATTTCTCTGAGACTCTACATGCCACAGTTTTAAGTCTGGATGTCCTGTACAGGAAATATGATAATATTTAGTAATTATCATTTAAATCTGTCTAATTTTTAAATTGTGTGTCATAAATCAACATCTCAGGAAAATGTTATGGGGTTTCAAATCAAAATATGACTTTCTGTTATAAAACAGGACGTTGATTTCATACATGTGCTCATATGAGGACACCGGGACTAAAAGCATCTTTATTACGCATTTTGGGAGACATAACAAATGAATAGGGAAAGAAATTATATTTCAATACTCTATGAAATATATAATATTATTATGAAAATCTTGTCAATTATTACTCCCATTATTACACTTCTTTTTTTCATTACATGTTGCCCCTAAAATACATTAATATGCAAATTAGATTTAGTTTACAGATACATTGTATATAATGAGAAAACCCGTTTATAGCCATTTTACACACATTTTGCAGAAAGAAAAATGGTATATCAAATCATTCTGTTATAACATAGTTAAGAATCATCTTTATAGAGAGTTTGGTAAAAAAATAAAATAAATAAATAAAAAAAAAAATTAAAAAAAAAAAATCTTGAAAACCAAAAATGTATTGGTGATTTTAAAACTTAATTGTTTTTTGCCTATGCATGTTCATTCATGTCTTTTTTTTTTTTTTTTTTTTTTTAAAGAAATTGAGTCCTGATGTCCTCTACCGAGGACATAGCATAACTTATGAATGAAATATCATTTTATTTATTTATTTATTTATTTATTTTTTTTTTTTTTTTTACATTATTACATGAAAAAAAAAAACTATTTTTTTCCCTAAAACTTTTTTTTTTTTCTCTCAGGACTTAAGAGGTTAATATGCTTTATTACAGTGATTAAGATGATGTTTGTGTGTTAATATTAATTATTAGAATAGACATTTAGATCAGCTCTAAACTATTCTCTCACATACAAAGAATGTGTATACATTATGCAAAAAAAGATTGTCCTCGTTCCATATAAACATGGACATAAAGAGAACGTTTCTGCATTATGAAAGATAGAAAACGAAGAAGAAATATAAGAAACATAAAATAAATATTATTCTGGCTGTATAATATTTCTAAACGCAAAAGCTCAGACTTCCTTCTCAAATCATGGATAACATCGGAAATATCAATAAAACTGTAAGTATACTTAAAAAAAAGAAGATATTTAAACGCTCTAATCTTATATGAAGCACGCATTTATTACGGATAAGCAGATATTAGATATAAACACAAACACAATAATATAATGTGATGTCCTGCTGTTTCTGTATCACTCACCCGCAGGATCCACTTCTGACAAGAATCCTAAATGCTCCTTGTGCTCCTCAGATAAAACCAGCAGCATTTTCTGACGCTTTTAATATATCATCACACAAAATAAACTAGCATCAGGTTATATTAGTAAATTAAATTGTGTTTGTGACTCTGTGTGACAGTCACATGATCAGCTGTGTGCGCAGCGCAATACAGTCCGAGTCGAACAAGCGGCCAGAGCTGCAGTTCCACAACATACACTTTAAAATAGAGATCAACTGAATTTGAATTCGGTTATTGAAGCAGATTTTATACATTACAATCGCGCATTTATAATAAATAATGCATTTAGAGGTAAAAATAAATAAATAAATAAATACATGGTTAGATGACAAATTGCATTACATTTTAAGGACATTTTAAGGTAGCCCATTAAAGACTGTTCAAATAATAATAATAATAATAATAAATTCACTGTTATCATTTACTCACCCTCATGTTGTTCCAAACCTGTATGAATTTCTTTCTTCTGAAGAAAAAAGTAAAATCTATGTTCATTTCAGGTTAAACTGTTTGGTTAGCAACGTTCTTACAAATATCTTCTGTTGTGTTCAGCAGCAGCTGTAAAGAAATTAATACAGGTTTGGAACAACATGAGGGTGAGTAAACGATTACAGTATTTTCATTTTTGGGTGGACTATCCCCAATTAAGAGATTTTAATAATAGTTTAGACTTTCATATGCTGGATCCACACTTTAGTGTGCAAATTCATGTTCTCTCTCTTTATCATGTAGTTCCACGTGGATTACAAAGAGAATTATGAATATATGATAGAAAAAATATAGCGAGTATGAAGTATTAATATAGGCTAATGCTGTCAAACGTGATCACAGGAGTCCCTACGACTGCTTCAGTCCTGACTGCTATTCTTTTATTTAGCTTGATGTTGTAATTATAAAATGGTTGCTAAATCACAGAGTTTCATTATTTTACTATACATTAGTGGTGAATGCCATGTCTGTACAATGACTAGAATGCTGTCTTGACCAGTCTATTTCATAATGTACTTTTTTTGCGTTGAAAATACATTCTGGACGGCTAAAGACTTCATACAGACAGAATCTGGACAACATGTTTTCGACACTCTGGACAAGTTGCTCTGTCTTCATTGTGTAATCTGTTTTGTAAGAGCTGTCAGAGCAGGTTTCCAGGTTTGGACGCTGCGTCTGGCGAGTGTCTGTGCTAGCGCTAGCTGCTGCAGCCATGGCTTCTCAGTGAAAGAACTGTGAAAACAAAAGATAAAAATGTGTTAACAGCACCAAACAGAATTGCAAAAATATGATTGTTTTACAACGGATTTCCCAAAACACTCCTGCATTTGGCATTGTTCGGACAAGCAGATAATCTACGAGAGAAAGCTAACCGCTAGTGTTCTCCAGGTGTGTGTGATGTGTGTTTGCTATTGGATGGGTTAAACGCAGAGCACAAATTCTGAGTTTCCATACTCAGCTACATGATCCACTTTCCTCCAAACTTGAACAAACTGTAACTCTCTAATAATCCTGAAGACCTTGTTTAGGTGTGTTTGATTAGGATTGGAGCCGTTGTATTACAGGCGTCCCGAGTTCGAATCCCGACTCTCTCTCTCTCTCTCACACTTCACTTTCTCTCAGCTCTACACTGTCCTATGATAATGTAGGCAAAACGCCAAAAATATACCTATGAAATAATAATAGTAGTAAGAATGGATAGCAACTTTTATGCCTGTCAATGGATACAAATGTTTTTTGGCTATTCTGGATTAGTCTCAGCCTCAGCAGTCATGCCTACAGACCATGGGCTGAATGTCTGATACACAAGCACACAGTTTAGGAGTTTTTGAAGTCGTCATTTGATTGGTTGAATTCTACAGGGTTTCTGGGTGACGTGTTTGTTGCGTTCTTTAACTTCCCTACCAATATCCAGCGACTAATAAATTGTCCCTGGCAATAATTTTGATGAATTAAACATATGTATATGCTGTTGTAATTTTGGACGTTTCTGAAATACCTCATACCATTGATATTACCTGAGAAGTTAAAGTAAATATGTTAGAAAATGGCGCACTTTCAAGACCATCAAGTAGCCTAAAGGGGGACGCACACTGGACCAGAAGCACAACCCTCAGGACAACTCGCAGGCACCCAGTTCAAGACAGCAGTCCAAAACAGTTAATCTAACCACAAAACAGGCAAAAGTTCACTTCAGGAATGAACAAAGTTGCGTCGATGAGTTTGAAGTTCGGTGTTTGTTAAAATACAACAAACGGAAAGAGAAAGCGCGATCATAGCTCACTATATAAAGCGTACAGACTTTATTCAAGTCACAGAAAGACAAACGTGCTGTACACAATATTTCAGCCTAGGATGAAATCATTTTGTACATTAACAATAATTTCGGACAAGTATAATGTCAGTTTATGTTAAACTACGTGAGTGACGCACTGTGGCAGGAGATAAAGCCACTGTGACAGATCGCTTATCAGAATCGACTAAATGATGGATTTTCATAAACGTGAAGTTCACAACACAGACTCTGAAGAAAGCGTTCTTGAATGAATGATTGGCCGTTTCTCAATATTCGGTCTTGCGTCCTTGTGTTCTCGCTCTACGTTCAATTCCAATACCAGAGATTTTCTTACTATAGGGAGATGAGGGGGTCTGTATTACTTACTATTGGAGAAAGCGCAACGGCTAACTTGGATCACGTGAGCCTTAATAACCAATCACATTACAGCCTTGACGTCACTGAATTTCAGTCGGAGATGTGCGACACTCAATCGCCGTTTACGGATGCCATAGGAATGAATGAGAAGTGCCGTAAGCTGATTCCCACCTGTCGCAAAAAGTCGGTGACTTCTCTAATAAAACAGCATTTTTTTCGTGGTAAACTCTAAAAATAGTTCAATCCAAAAGTTTTGTTTAGTGTAAAACATGTTGAAGATTAGCAGATAGGCTGTCGATTTATTAAATGATGAGCCGTTTCCTCTAAAAAGCTGTTTATTCAGCGTAGTGAAGCCTCTCCTCCTTTGACATCCATTAAAAAAAAACGGCCTCTGGTCTCCTTTCCCACATACTGGCAGACATGAAGCGTTAGCTTTAGCCGTTACGCTTTTTTGGCTAATGGTTGCAGGCTTGCCTTCTAGTGGCTTTGTCAATACTCAAGAACACAAGTACAGAGGAAGCATTAAAGTGCCCGGATGTGTTCTTGATATGAAGGATGCATCGAATGCAGACTTCAGGACGAAGTACTGAAGCCTGCAAGCTTTAAACTTTTCATTCTCACTTAAGAGATTCCCGCTGCAAGCTCGCAAATATGTGACGACTCGTAAAAGTAAACATTTGCTGTTTTGCGTAATTTTGATGAAGTGATAAAGACCTGGAGAAAGCCTGTCATACATTTTATTGGCATGTTAAAAGGTTGTATTAAAAATATTGTCAATAATAACATGAAATAAATGTTTTAAAAGGGTTATGACATTTGTTTGTGATGTTACGCGTTATTTCTTGTGCATTGCGTGCTGCTGTCTGTCTCGCTCCTTATAACATGCTGCTGGGACTGTCAGTTGAGCAGCAAGATCACAGCGCATCTCAGTTCTCACAAAGATGCGTTCTGTGTTCTCGCGTCCTTCCGAGTTCGTTCTTTCAAGGTACCCTGGCAAGACCGGTCTCCACAAGAACACAAGTCTGTTCTTTGCATTCTCGGAATTGAGAAACAGTCATCAACTTTACATTTCCACACCCCTGAACAAAACTAACTGTAATTGGTTGCTTTACATGTTGGTCCTCTTGGGCAGCCCTTGGCTAATGAAAGCTGCTATGGAGTCCAGACCTTCTGTCCTCAATCTGAAGGTCTGGCTACACAAGACTACCAGTGAGGGTTAACTAACCAAAAGCTGAGCCCCAGATCCACAGTGTGTACACTTTTAAGGATGTCAACCTCTAAATGACACAAGAAAGAAAGGATTTAACATTGTTATTGTAAATAGCTATAACCAACCTTGCAATGGCCAAGCAGTAAATGGCATTCTCCTGAAGAGTTCGCCCATTAAGCATGTTAAAGGTTTCCTGAGGTATATCAGGCTTCTTGTTGGGTTTTGAGGATCTATTGATGAGGAAGCGCCCGTGACTGATGTCTGGAAAAGCATGGGGCAGTGGAGCTTTACTGCTCCCATCACTATTTTCAGCTGGCAGGATTTCCTTTGGGCTCTTCCTCCCACATGCCCTGTTTCTGGTGACGTTCTGCTCTGGTCTTGTGCTCTTCATGGTCTGGGGAGGATGCAGCTGTGGCAGCACTACTGATGCACTCTGGGAAGGTGGAGCAGCGGGGTGATGACAGACATAGGAAGGACTCACAAAGCATGAGGTCACTGGGAAGCCACAGGAAGATCCTTTGACCTCTATACATCCTCTCAATGCTTGGCCTCTGGGATTTGAGGACGTCTTCTGCATGGGAAAGCCATCAACATGCACCAGATCCCCAAGCTCTCTTTCTGGCGGGTAGCATCGTCTTGCTTGAGCCTTGCGTATCCATGTCTTGATCTGAAGATAGATGTGCATTGGTAGAGAGCATCCGGGAAAGTTGACAGTGGTGTAAAGTTTTGATACTAAATAGGTAACACATTCTCTGCGTCTGTGCCGAATTGCGATTTGCAGGAGGTTCCTGCCATCGGGATCGCAACAGGCCAGATTTGCAATGCTACTACTAACGAACAATTTTAAAATCAGCAGTTGTCCGGCCTGGACCGCTGCATGTGTGGGACACTTCAAAGAGTCCGGATGGTCCGTCTGGTAGCACCATGTGCGGTACGGATGGACGCCGACAGGATCTCCTGCTTTGATCCCACTGTCGATCAGCCAGCTGGCCATATCCAGGTGTCCATGTGCTGCCGCCACATAGAGAGCCACACGCTTCTGAAACCTGTGTCACAGAACGTCAAGATCTTGTGAAATCAGGCTATGTCTACATTAAGCAGGATACATTTGAAAACGGCATTTTTGTTTTAAAACACTCTCCATCCTGTTGTAGTCAAGACTGCCTAATCTGAGACCGAGTCAAGACCAAAACCAATGTGTGTTGAGACCAAGACCAGACCAGCACTACTCAAAATCATCTGAAAAGATCCACATTTACTGCTTGAGAAATGTCTTATTTTTAATCATTAAATACAATTACAATAATAAGAAACTATATAGAGCTGTTACCAATCAAATTCAACAAAATTCTGCAGTGGTGGCACAGAAGCTGCATCTGAATTGGTAAAATTATAAATGCATAAATAATGTTGAGAATATATGTCCTAAAAATTATCTTTTGTTTATTGAATATTTGTATTAAAGCAATATCAAATTTGTGAAAACAGGTCACTTGCTCCTGTGATATTATTTATTTATATAATTTTTTGGGCTATAATATAAAAACAGATCTCATACAAGTATTTTTTTGCAACAATATCTTGAATTTTGTGGGTGCTTGTATTAATCTTGGTGACAGTTTTGACACAATGTCTCAATAATTTCTGACCTGGCATAACAGTATAAATCAGTAGTTCTCAGCCAGGGGGCCGGGGCCCACTATGGGGCCTCAACAAACTTACAAGGGGGCCTCAAGATAACTTAAAATGATTTAAAATAAGACAAAATAAGCATTAAATAAGCTACAACAACTAAAAATTCAAGATATTTCTTAGTATTTGGTTATATTTTACAAATAATATACATCTTTCTAGTCATTCTAAGCTCTAAAATATTTTGGGGGACAGGAGGGTTGCCTTTAAATATTGTTATGGAAAACAGGGGGGGTCATGGAAGTCAAAACTTTTGAGATACACTGGTATAAATCAAATTGTTTATTATTGTTATTTAGTTATTTAATTAGTTATTGATTGCATTTGAAGCAGGTAGTTTTACATCTAGTCAAATTAATGATTGTTATAAATAAATGAGGCAATGCACAGGCAATTTAGTAATATCCCCACAGTTGTGGTCTTGAAGCAAAATCCCAAAATCCTCTTAGTCTGAGACCAAGACAAGACCGAGTGCAAATGCGGTTGAGACCGAGACAAGACCAAGACCTTCAAAAAATAGTCTTAAGACCGATCTCGAGACCAAGACCAGTCTTGAGTACTACAACACTACCGTCCACACTAGTGTTTTCAAGCATTTTCCAAAAGTTTCTTATCCACACTGAAAGGTCAGAAAAGGTTAAATTTGCGTTACTGTGCATGCGTAAAGCCTCAAAAAAGCTCAGTTAGAGGATAAAGACAGAACAGACATGATATGTTTTAATGCAATTCTTCTGCCAAGATCATTTTATTTAGGAAAATATCTCACCATTCACTGACGCGTTCAGGTAGCACTCACTTACGATTGTATGTCTGATCTAAAACCCAACTGCCCTCATGTTTTGCCGCAAATAGCAATCGCGAGTAAATTTTCTGTCACCTTTGCGGGACTGTGATATGAGGAGTGTACAAAGTAACACATCTGTAGCAAAAGTGTGAAAGTGAACAGCACATAACAGGCACAATACCGGTATAAACATAGATATCTATTGGTACAATATGTGTCACATGCGTTAACTTTTTCAAAAACCTCTATTTTCACAGTCTACACTACAATGCGAAAACGACATTTTCAAATGTATCCACTTTGGAGAGTGTTTTCAAAAAGCTCAGTTTTCCTTGACAAAAACGTCATCTCAGTGTGGACAGAAGGCCAAAAGACGGATTTTCAAACAAAAACTTATCAGTGAGGGCAATGCCTCACCCAGTTTGATGTACCCAAGACACCCAGAACAGACTAAACCAAAGATGGGGTATTGTCAAACCTAAGAACAGGTTTCTCCTCAGAGAGGTGACGCTGAACTGTTTGTTTGTGTCCTCTGAAACAAGCTCTCAGAAACTCGTTCCAGCCTTCCCAGGTTTCTAGAAGAAGGATGCCACCTGTGACAGAGAACCTTCATTAATGGTGTTTGCTAAGAAAATCTTCTTACTATTCCTTACCAACATGCAGTGCAATAAGCAGGTACCCCCACAATCACCACCCAAAGTAAACCTACATCAGAGCTGGGTAGATACTTACAAATTGTAATCCGTTATTGATTCCAAATTACATGAGAAAAATTGTTTGTAACGTAATCCATTACATTACACATTTTAGGTAATATAATTTGCTACTTTTAGATTACTTTTTAGCTAAGTCATTTATCACATTTATTTAAATAGGATGATCTTATGAGATCAAATTGATATAAAATACAAAGAGTAAGAAAATATATTCCATTCGTTGTAATTAATAACATGAAGTGCGTTAAACATTACATTATCAAGTTTCCCAAACTGGGGTTTGCAGGGGCTTCATGAGTTTAATGAAAAGCTAATAATTAATTAAATCATAAAAATAGAAAATTAAAATAAGTCATTTTACAATAACATCAATCAAAATAAAATACTAAAAAAATGCTATGTTTATTTATTTAATATGGTTACCTGCAGGTGACCAATAACCAACCATGCAAATGTGATACTTAATTATTAATATATTTATTTTAAAATCTCAGGAGTACTTTAAAAAAATATATTAGGTGAAAGATGATCAAAAAAGTTTGGGAATACCTGCATTACATGTAAATAAGAAATAATGTGAATTTGTGCATTTTAAAATTGTGCATTCTTTGTGTAAATGTCCACAAAACTGGAAGACTTTCTGACTGTATATAAGCGGTAGGCTATTAGAGACGAACATTTAAAAGATGTAAAAGAGGAATTAGGGAGAATCAATAAATTATGAATAAATTATTGCTATTATGTAAATAATATGTAATCATGTAATCCATAAAAAAGTAACTGTAGTTTGGTTACGAGTATTTTAAAATGTAATATAGTCTAATTACAAGTACTTAATTTTCTGGTTATATAATCCAGATTACATGTAATCAGTTACCCAGCTCTGACCTATGCACACACACCTAAATTACAATTTAAGCATTTCATTTGTGATTTCCGACAGTTCCTGAGCACAACTCATTTACAGTACCAGGAGGTATTCTTATACCAGGAACTATTGTAATTCGCCAGTGTTGTGCAGAATTACAACACCCTGCCAGATTATTACACCCCTGATTGAGGCTGCAACCCAGTTGGTTTCTATCCATAAAACCCACCCATGTCTGTGTGATTAGATGGTTTTACAGATGTGATTTACCAGCTTGCACTGCATAGTCACTGAGCAGGTTACAGTCATAGAGATGAAGGCCGCTCCCAGTGGAGAGTCTGAAAGAACTCACAGGAATACCAAGCTGCAGAGACACCACTGATTTTAGTTTGGACACAGAGGATCTCAGTAAGGTTACTGGTCCCATTATGGGAAGAGTCTCCTTTGTTATGCCACTGAACACGTGTAGAATGGCCTTGCTGACTTCCTGTGGAGAGCAGAATGTTTAGGTTCATCAAAACAAGACAACCATGTGCAACATTTACATTTAAAATAAGTTTGCCACCCAGTGGAGAGACCTGCTCACTACAGCACAGCAAATAGCACATTTCACAAGTACTGCAAAGGCATGAAAATCCCCCAAAAATAAGGTAAAATTGATTTATTGAAACAAAGTGTGAATGTTTATTCTCAGGATCAGTTTTATTTTATGCATGTTTTGTATGTTCACAATTTTTGCAACCCTGTAACCAAAATTTATGTCATGTCTGAATACAGTTTAACCTCTGACTGAATCCTAGGTAATATATATAGCAGGTAAAATATACAGCAGGTGTGACAAATATTTGAAATGTTTACTGCTAGCTTCTTTTAATTTTATGTTATTTTAATTTTAGTTAGCCTAATATATATCTCTAATAATGGTATACCAAATTGTACTCTGTTAGTTTTACCATGTATGTGGATAAATATATCAACCTTTATTTTCGAACTTGGACTTGAGTGTATGCATTTCCACTAGACTGTATGCATGAAAATAGATTTTATAATATCACAGAATCTTGTATAACATGTCATTGTTGTATGCTACACATAATTACATTCCAGAACCTGTATTTCACAAAACACTGACAAAATGGGTCAAATGACTAATAAACCAGGGAGTTTTTATAGGGTCAGCTGCCATATACAGGTGCAATTGGTGGGTTTTTGTAAAATGTGAGCCAAAATCATCACAATTAAAAGAACCAAAGACTTAAACTACTTCAGTCTGTGTGCATTGAATTTATTTAATACATGAGTTTCACAATTTGAGTTGAATTACTGAAATAAATTAACTTTTCCACGACATTCTAATTTATTGAGATGCACCTGTATATATATATATATATAGCAGTCAACATTTGAAGTGGATCAAAACCTTTCATCAAAGTTCATCCTAAAACAATGACAATACCAGTACTTGTCTTGGGACAACTTTGATGAACTTTTTCCACTTCAAATGTTGACTACTGTATATATACAGTATATATTGTTGTTGTGTATAATTGCTGTGTTTCTACTTATGACAAACAAATGCTGCAGACTAACTGAATTTTCACAGAGTGAAAAGACTGAACTCAGGAACAGAAGTTGTTAATTAGTATGCATTCCCATTAATTAACGTCTAAAACCATGATGAATGCATCCATTTTTTTCTTTTTTTTTTCTTTTTTTTTATAGATTAGCCCACAATGTGTTACTGAAAACATAGACTGTCTGCAAAGCAAACGAAATAGAGAAAGTATTGAAAATGTGTGGGTTTAAGGGCCAGTACCTTCACCTGACAGCGAATAGTGCTTCCTGTGGTAATGCCAAAATCTGACAAGCGCCAGTTGTCCTGCAGGGCGGCGCCGGCGTGACTCAGCTCCAGATATCGCTGCACCTCATCATCATCTGATAGCTGCACAAAGAAGAGCTCCTGATTGAGCAAAAAATAAAAAAAAAGTTTCTGTATGATCATTTCTCATAAATACTGCAATCCCCAAAAAGTTATTTTTACAATTCAGAATCAATAGCAGAAGACAACTTAAATCGAAAGCCAGATAAGCTGTCAACATTGTACATAACCAAACATATAAACATGACAAAGTCTGCTGACAGGAGTTTAAATACCGTGATCATCTTCTTGATGGATCCTACTGTCTGATGAGGAGAAATGTGTAACGGCCTGCAGGACCCCTCAAATGTGACAGAGATCCTCATGACGGGACGAAGTGTCTCTCTGTGACTCAGTCCTCAGTGTGTGTTCACAGACAGACAGTGTGTGAGATCATTAAAACGACTATCCAGTGGGGTCTCAGTAAAACAGCCTCAATAAAAGATGGGCGACTAGCTGGGTTTTGACCTGCACAGAGTTATTGCTGTATTTTAAGAGGGTGCTGAAGCATCTGTTGCAGCTGGGATATGTTGAGTTTCTTTGGTGATTCGACAATAACTTCTTAAGAACGCAAATATTAAGATCAATGTCAAACCACCAACTAGCAGAAACTATAATCAACTCCCTTGAAACTAATAGAAAGAAACATGTTTTCTTCTTCTTCTTTGACTTGTGGTGAACTTTAAAGATTTTTGTCAGAAACACTCTTAAACTAACCTTGAGAGTTTTATTGCTAATTTGCATGTGACCTTTCTCGCTTTCTGACTGTCTTTGAGTTTACAAGTTGCCAAGAGACACAAGATACAAACAGAAACCTCTGCATCTGTGCTTCACATCAGTTTCTTTTAGAAGATGACAATGAAAAAAAAGTGAAAAAATATGTAGAGAATTATAACTGCCAGCTGGTGGCTGAGATCAATGTCACATGCTAACTGTTAGCAAGCAAGCCATTTTTTATGAAGAATTTATCTTTCTTTCTTTCTTAAAAAAAAAAAAAAATAGGCTCATGAAACACTTTTTAGCTTGTGTTTTCTTTATCTTATGGTTCATGGCTAGTCTTGGTAGCAAACCTGTGTGTAAAAAAAAGTAACATACTAGGCTATACATTGAAACATGAAACATGCCTTTGCTGGATTAATGTCATCTAAGTCAACTGAATGGGCTCCCAGTAATTTCAAACTAATTTCCTATGTGGTTATTCCTCGAAAGATAGATTTGTATGCTAAAAAAGTGTAATAAGAAAAATCTAATAAACCCTGACATACAGATGTATTGTTGCATCACAATGCGCAGCTTTAGCGATAGGCCTAAATGAGAATACACAATGAATATAACCATGTTTATCATTGCAATTCTACACTAGTGTTATTAATCTGTGTAGCCATTCAATTTAAATTATTATCGAATGACAAATGACGAGATGAATTCAAGAGAATTGGAGAAAAATAAATACATAATGGTGTGAAATAATTAAGTCTATTCATTTTCTCTTACGGAAAATAGTACACAAAATAGTCTGTAAACATTTTAGTTTCTTTGCTTTTGGTTTTCGTATTACTCTAATGTTTCAAAATATTAATTCTGGTCTGAAGAGGAAAAGTCATTTTCTACTATCTAGGTTTTTGAAAGTAATATTTACGCAAAATAATCAGCACATTAGAAGCATAAAAAAGATTTTCTGTCAGCTGTCAGTTGAGTTTTTCTCGTGATAAGTATGTGGAAACTGTCCAAAATTCTGCTAATTTGACAGCTATGAAAACTGTATCTCTGTATTCATTCTTTGTGTTTTCTTAAGATGTAATTTTATTACCTTATTTTTTTGTTAACCCTGGCAAGTCTGAGTGTATATTCTTGAATTTTATTTATTTTTAATTTTGTCTTTGTGTATATTGTAACTGTACTGTTGTAATGTTTGTACTGTTTAATTAAAAAAAATAAATAAATAAATAATAATAAAAAAGTTTTCTCGTTCCGCTGCGCATGCGCACGTTTCCAACAAGGCGGCCCCGATGAAGTTGCAGCGTCTGGATGACTTTCCATCACATATTCATCCTCTACACGTGCTTATCAACAAATCACAATTCACTCAGAAGTTTCCAGAACACACCAGACCCACATACGCGTTGTTACTGTCACTAACGGACAAGCGGTCACCCTCTAATCGTCTCTGATTTTGCTCAGTATGCCAATAGTTTGAGTTCTGGGAGCTCTTTGTTGAACAGTAAAATGTTAGACTTCGGTGCCTTCTCACAGGCTCTTGAATGCAGACTTGATGTCCGCATTGTAGACGTCTCAAATCACAAACCTGGAGGAATGCTGTCTAGACTTGAGCAGAATGAAGGGCTGGATGTTGACAGCACTGTTTTTGTGAGCAAGAGCTTGCTGCTGAAGCTGGGTGTGTTTAATGGGGAGTGGGTCATTGCGTCTGTCCCAGCAGAGAAGACTCAGAGTCCTGTCGTGGGCGACCGTGAAAGCAGCTGTAAGGGACGTGTTCATCTGGTTGCAATCAAAGCGTCTGACACAGTTAAGCACCAAGACTTGGATGTGAATGATAATGTGGGCTTGATTTCACCCGTCAGACGGGATGGCAGTGCCGGTTGGAAATAAGACCATCAAAATTAAGGTGAAGAGGGTTATAATAATTGTGATAGTGTTGGTCAACAGAGTGGAGTCAATCAATTTAAGTTTTAAAATTTAAAACCACAATTAAAAATGAAAATAAAATCTGTTTTTATTACATTATTGATATTAAATGAACAAAAAATTATTTCATAATTTCAGATATAAGATTATGGGTGAAATATAGCTTACATTTTGTGATGATATAAATAATCCAGCAGTTGAGATTTACTATATAGTGCATTTTGCTTTATGTGAGTATAGTGTATAAATGTAAATAAAGATGGATAAACTTATATATGCAACTTTATATGTGATAATATAATTAGCATTTTGTGACTACATAAACAATCAAGCAGTTGAGATTGGCTAGTAAATACAAATACTACTCTAAATTACACAAGCATTTTAATTGTTATAAATATTACATGTGGAAAGGTTACTTCATAACAGAAATGACTCATTTAGTGCAGTTTGTTTAGTTACATGAATGCTGTAAAAAAAAAAATAACTTGTAAGATTTAGTATATAAATTTACACCTAAGTTAAAAAAATGGCCAGATATTGGTATATTTATCAGCCTATCGCTGTGTATTATTAATATTCACTTAGCTCTGATGGTTGATCATATGTAAACAGATGTGCGATGAGCATGATTTAATTGAAGCAGAGGTGGAATAAGGTGTCATCTCATGCCGAGTCTCAGATCTCCGTGAGCGCGTGTCGATGTGCAGCGCTGCCGTTTGCTAAAGACCTGCACACTGAAGCCATCATATCACCAGACTCACATGGGCCCTTCGACAGCATCCTCTACAAACACTTCAGCACACCCAGGTGCTCACAGCACATTTACAGACATATATGATCATCTTACTCTCTCTCCTCCTGGTTTTCCTGAATGCTGTGTTTGTTTCCAGGCTCGTTCAGAGGGGGAATATATTGGGAATCCCGTCAGAAGGACATCCTGATCTTATAGAGAACAGCTCTGAAGGAATCCTCAGGTGCAGGTTTATCTTCAGCAGCTGCTATAAACAACTTGAAAATCAATTCTTATGCAAGTTTTGTGTTTCGCAGGTGGCCTGTGCTGTATTTCAAAGTAAAGAGGTTTCTTCATATCTGGCTGATACCAGTCACACTTCTCTATACATGGTGAGAAATGGAGACATTCACAGAGATATTAATGGATATTAATCAATCAGAATCTCCTCTGTCATATCATACAGTTAATATATGCAGGTGTGTTCAAGCTCTGATTGGTTGTCCACAGGGAGGCTCCGCCCACAGCCTGTCTCCCTGCTCTGTGCTGCCGAAGGGTTCGTCGTTCTGGACGAGTCTCTGTCCTCCTGATCTCTCCTGCACTGTGGAGCAGCTGCTCACTATCATACAACCTCACTTCAGTGAAAGGTCTGTATTGTGTGTATATATATATTATGAGTTATATTATGGGTAAGATGCTTGCAAGCCCAATATTTCAATATTAAAGACACAAATTCTCATTCAGAAGTTCATTTTGTATGTCCTTCCTTCCGTTGAAGCAGTGACTCTCAACCTTTTGCACCATAAACTACTCTCTGTCTCTCTCTCTCTCTCTCTCTGTCTCTCTCTCTCTCTCTCTCTCTCTCTCTCTCTCTCTCTGTCTCTCTCTCTCTGTCTCTCTCTCTCTCTCTCTCTCTCTCTGTCTCTCTCTCTCTCTCTCTCTCTGTCTCTCTCTCTCTCTCTATACAGTATATCTGAAGGCCCCTCACCCCATATAGGCGGAAATATTTTCTGTATTTCTGCTTTAGTAATTATCACTAATTATGACACAGTTGGTTGCACTTTATTTTAAGGTGTCCTTGTTACACGTTACATGCACTTATTATTATAATAAAAATAAATTATGCATAATTGCATGCAAGTAACCCTAAGCCAAACCCTAATTCAAATCCTGACTATATAGTAAGTACATGTAGTTAATTAATATTACTCAGTATTAAATGTATAATTACACTGTAACAAGGACACCTTAAAATATTTTCAAAAGATTTTTATTAACAGAACCTATTGGTATATTAAGTATTGGTATATTAAATGAAACAACCACAATTTATTTTGTGATTCCAGAGCATTATGTTCTTCAAAAAATAAAAGTTACTGAGGAAAAATAAATATGGTTTAGTTTACGTCTTGATTTTATGTGTTTTATAGCATTTAAATATAGATTAGAGTTAAATTATTTTAATATATAAATACAAATTTAATCTTTTAAATATTATTTAAGTCATCCTAGAAGATATTGTAAGTACTTTATTTTGTATTTCAGCATTGCTGGAATGCTGGATTGATGAAATGTTAAATATATTAAAATATTATTATTATTTATTATTTATATTTTTTTAAATTATTCTCTAACAGCTCTCTAACATTAAAAAGAGGCTGTTTGGTTCTTCTGATGGGTCCGAATGGCAGTGGTAAAGTTACCGCGGTAAGAGCAGCTAGCAGGAGGCTACATCTGCATCTGATCAAGGTGATTTATGATTTTTATACATTCTTTTTCTTGAGTTTTGTGTTTTAACGAGCATCAAAACCTTCAAAACTTGTGTCTTTCATAAGTTGACAGGAAACAAAACACAGCTGAGCCTAGTAGAGTTTGTCATTAGCATGTTGCTACGCTAACAAACAAACTCTAATAATCATAGAAATACATAGAACAAACAAATACTGGGTGAAATTGTACATTTCGATGATATCATTTAACCATTTTTATTAATAGTTTTATGTACTGAATTAAATCTTTGCATTTTTTGGTCAATATTTCTTTATTTTCTATGAGCCTGCACATGAAATGCAGCCATGATTTGAGAATTTGTTTCACAGTGAATTTATGTCACAGTGCTGACTCATATTATGGCCATGTTGAGTGGTCAAATTAAATCTGCTGTTTGTCTATTGTTATTATGTGAATAGAGTTGAGATGAGGCTGGATATGTGCTCATGTGTGCAGGTGGACTGCGTCACTCTCTGTGCAGACACTGCGGCTGCGTGTGAGGCTAAGATGAAGTCTGTCTTTGAGAGAGCTGAGCTCCATCAGCCGTGTGTTTTGCTGCAGCTGCTTGGCCAGCCGCGGGACGGCACTGAGACGGACTCCAGGGTCACTTCAGCCCTCTGCCAGCTCATCGCAGCTGTTCACACCAGGTGAGGCGCCAGCACACCAGACGTCTGTATGCTGTTTTAAATCACAACAAAAATCTAATTTGTGATAATTTGCTTATTTCTTCTCTTCTTCTGCAGTGTAGTTGTGGTGGGGTCAGTGAGCAGCCAGCGAGAGTTGTCCTCAGATGTGATGGCAGCGTTTGTGCACCAGGTGGCGATAGAGAGCCTGTCCGAGGAGCAGTGCAGGATGATGCTGTCCAGCCTCAGTGAGGACCTGCTGTTGGGAAAAGACGTCAGTCTTGGCAAGATTGCCAAGCAGACAGCTGTGAGACTATCATCTATCTCGTTTGCGCATTCAAATTGACCATATGTACTATTTTATACACGTTCCTGGGCCAATTGCGAACAGTTTATTTGAGCATATTATTCCAACGATAAATGTGCAAATTGCTCTGCTTCCAGTGAATTACCATATGTGACCCTGAACCACAAAACCAGTCATAAGTTAAGTTTTGATATATTTACAGTAGGAAATTTACAAAATATCTTCATGGAACATGACCTCTACTTAATATCATAATGATTTTTGGCATAAAAGAAAAATCAATAATTTTGACCCATACAATGTATTTTTGGCTATTGCTACAAATATACTCGTGCTACTTATGACTGGTTTTGTGCTCCAGGGTCACATATGTACTATTTTATACACGTTCCTGGTCCAATTGCGAACAGTTTATTTGAGCATATTATTCCAACGATAAATGTGCAAATTGCTCTGCTTCCAGTGAATTACCATATGTGACCCTGGACCACAAAACCAGTCATACGGGTCAGTTTTTTTTTTTAATTGAAAGTTGAATAAATAATATTTCCATTGATGTATGGTTTGTTTGGATAGGACAATATTTGGCCGAGATACAACTATTTGAAAATCTGGAATCTGAGGGTGCAAAAAATTCAAAATATTGATAAAATCACCTTTAAAACTGTATAAATGAAGTTCTTAGTAATGCATATTAAGTTTTAATATATTTACGGTAGGAAATTTACAAAATGTCTTCATGGAACATTATCCTAATGATTTTTGGCATAAAAGAAAAATCTATAATTTTGACCCATACAATATATTTTTAGCAATTGCTACAAATATACGCGTGGTACTTAAGACTGGTTTTGTAGTCCGGGGTCACATATTATATCACTTCATGTAAGTAAATTCGATTGCCAGTGTCATTTCATGTTGACTTTGTTTCTGTAGGGGTTTGTTTAGGAGATCTTTGTGCACTTCTTACCAACGCTGGAAAAGCCGCTCACAGACGACTTCTGAAGACGTAGTAAGTCTTTACCCTGCTCCCGACAGTCACTCCCAGCATTGTTTTTGACTGTTGTGTCGAATGGATCAGAAACTGTGTTTTTCATGTGTAGTTTTCCGGAAGCGGTGAGTGAGCAGGAGGAGGAGGATCTGTGCGTCTCTGGGGTGAGCGTTATGTCTGAGGACTTCAGCACGGCACTGGACGTCCTACAGGAGGCACATTCACAAGCCATCGGAGCGCCAAAAGTACAGTTACCATGTTTTTCTTTATTTAAGTCCTTTGAGCCCTTGTAAAAAATAAGTACACTTTACTTTACTTTTAAAGAGAGTTCTTATTACAATGACATTTTATGTATTTTAAAATAAGGTACTCCAGTTCAAACGTAATGTAATGTTTTTGGACACTTCATTGCATGTTAATTACAATTAAAAGACAATGTATTATAATTTACATTTATAAAGTGCTTTTTTGACCCACTTAAGTAGGACTGAAGGGGCTGAAGTTCACCTAAAAAATTAAAATTAAAAAAAAAAAATAATTAAAAGATGTTGGTGACTTATTTTTTTCTCTAGTAGAACAGTAAAGAAGATTTTTAGCTGAAACCGTGGTCCTCTGTGAATCATAAAAGCAAGTCAGCAGCTATTGTCACTTGAGAGTAAAAAAAAAAAAGCATATACAGGCTAGACAAATATAATACCTGTGGCTCCTGATGGTATACTGAGGTCTTATGAAGTGAAACAATTGGTCTGTGCAAGAAAACAACATTATTACTTGTAATCCAGAGCATCAGGCAAACGGGGAAATCTGATTCTTTTCAGTGAACTAGTTCAAATAACTGATTCATCGGTTTGTTTATGTAATCATGCAATGACATTATGTATACACAATAATGATGTGAAATGTGGATGTTTTGCATGTCTAAATTATACAAAGTGAATAAACTCTTCTTCATCAGCTCATCTTTTTACATAAACTATGAGAAACCATAAAAACGTTCATTTGGCCCCCAAGTGTTCAGTTCATACATGTGCATGTAATCAGCTCATCGGCCTTCGGTCTGAGTCGAACTGTTTCCTCAGTTCTGTGACTGTCGGAGGAAATGGAGCGCTGAATGATTCATTCGTCACAGGATCAGATACGCAGCTATTTCGCTTCATTTTGAGTCGGAGTGACTGTCAGGCATCTGAAAGTGAGTTTTGATTGAGTAACTTGTAGATCTGTGCTGTTCGAGTGACAAGCTGTTTCAGATGGTTCAGTATGATTTGGTGAACTGGAATCAAAAGAACCGATTCTAAAGAATGATTCATTCACAAACCGGACTGTTTGCCTGAGACTCTGGATTACAGGTAATGATGTTTTAAATAATGTTCAGTTTCTTGCACAGACTGATCGTTTCGCTTCATAAGACCTCTACATATCATCAGGAGCCATGGGTATTAATTTTGTGCTCCCTGACATGCTTTTTTTGGCTCTCAAGTGACAATAGCCACTGACTTGCATTTTATGAATCACCAATAACCACGGTTTCAGCTAAAAATCTTCTCTACTCTTCTACTGAAGAAAAAAAAAAGTCACTTACATCTTGGATGGCCTGAGGGTAAGTAAATTAACAGAAAATTGAATTTTTTTGGTGAACTATCACTTTAAGTACATCTCTGCAGTTTATGCAAATTCATAATTACTTCTGTTGTATTTGAAAAGTATTTGAAAAGTATAGTGGTTAATTGCATTTATGGTAAACTAAAGTATATTTTAATGTCATTTATATCGGAACTTGTGAATGAAGTATGTCATGAATTTATTTATATTTATTTTGTGTGTGTGTGTGTGTGTGTGTGTATATATGTACAATAAACATTGTTAATGATGAAAATAAAACTACAGTTAAAATTCTAATCAAATACTTTAAAATATTAAAAAAGATTATTAAAACAATGATTTAAAATTTAAGTAAAACCTTTAATTTAACATTGCAAAGTGTACTTTTTAAAGGGTACTTTCATGAAAGTGTGCTTTCTTTATGTACACTTAAGTAGTCTTTTATTTTTATTATTATTAATATTACCTGCAAATAGGTGTTTTAAATATGCCTTTAATATTTAAAGTAGACTACAAGTGCACATTCAATATAATTTAGCTCACTTCTTTTTTCACAAGGGTATTGCTTTCATATTTAAATAGACTTAACAGATTTTGTCCTTAAAATTCTAAAAGTTTACCCAGAGGTGAAAATACATTTGTAATTTGTTATTTAACTAACTATTAGTAAAATCTCATGCAATAAAGCTGTGATTGTATCAAAGACTCACGAGTTTGTCCTCTCTTCTTCATCTGAGATCCCGTCAGTCAGATGGCAGGACGTCGGTGGACTGCAGCAGGTTAAGAAGGAGATTCTGGACACGATTCAGCTTCCTCTGGAGCATCCAGAGCTGCTCTCGCTGGGGCTGCGGCGCTCCGGACTGCTGCTCTACGGGCCGCCTGGCACCGGAAAAACTCTGCTGACTAAAGCCATCGCCACCGAGTGTACAATGACCTTCCTCAGGTGACTGCATCACTTTAACGTTTCTGCTCTAGTGAGCTCACGTTTCAACATAATAAACATTATGTTGAAATTTATCGATATAATGTTATCAACAGTCAACTGAACTGGTCCAAATAATGATAGTACTGTCTGCAGTAGAGCTGCTTGTTGAATTTAACTTTTCATAATGAGTGTACTTTACACTGGTGGTGGATCAAACAGATGAAACTCTATCAACGCACCCGAAATTAATAAAGAGAACAGTAGAAGTGAAATATGGCATAACTTTGCATACAAAACAGATGACAAACGTGAACAAACTGACTTTACTGCACCTGTATGCAAGCGTTGCTATAAATCATCAAACCTTTTTAAACATTTGTCGCTTGCTCATCCTGATCTTTTTAGAGAAATAAGAGATCGACAGGTGAGTGCATCATTCATAAATTCAGATTTAATTTGAACTTTAATTTACAACTGATCAGCGCACATACAGATGTGATACAGTAAGCTCAAATGTGCATGTGTAACGCTAGAACCAGTGAAGTTTTGGTCACGTAATATATACACTTGCATTTCATACAATCGAATATTAATTGATTTTGGATTAAGCAAGAGTTTTGCTATATTAATTTTAGTATCAATATGAAGGGAATGTTTCTGCAGCGCTGCCGACCGCTAATATGAACCTGCCGAGAGAGTGAGATTTATATTTAATGATTTTTCTTTGGCTATCCGAATCTGAAATCTGAAAACAATCTGAGAGAGAGACAGAAATAATAACGTGATTTTGAATATTACTTTGATTGTTAGAATAACACTTTACAATAAAGCAACATGTGTTGCATCAATTGCGTTACTTCAGTTGTATTTTTTTCTTCAAACTCAGTCAGAATGTAACCTATGTTCCCAGTAGGTTTTTTGTTATTTTTGTTATGTAGGTTGTTTGTATTTTGAGACATTTTGTTTGCACTATGTGTTTGCACTGAAAATAAGAAGATTCGAATATATGTTCATTGTATTACTTTAGTTATATATTTTTTTTTCTCCAACATCAAAAAGTAACCTATGTTCCCTTTAGATTTTTTGTTACAGTTTGATACAAAGGTATTAAGATATGAATCTGTTTTTATTATTATTATTTTAATAAAATTGTTTTCAATTCACAGATCTTTTGAGGCTGGTTATTTATCACCTATGGTATCGATTTAGTATCGATACCGAGGTATTACATTCTGGTATCGTACCGAAGCCAAAATGATGGTATCGAGCCATCCCTACTGCTGACTCTCCGCTGGTCTTCTGTTTGGAGGTTTAAGCTGGATCCCAGCATGTGTCTGTCGGAGGTCGTGGAGTCCTGTCCTCCTCAGCTGACCGAAGCCGAACTCTACGCGCTCTGCTCGGACGCCATGATGTGTGCCATCAAGAGGAAGATTTCACGAATCGCTGAAGGTAGGTGGAAGATCAATCAGTGAAGGATGAACAGGCTTTTTTGATGATGTGACTCAGGGGTGAGTGACCATGTCATACTAAATGCCAGTGTTACAGAAAATGCCACAGTCGTTGTTACAGAGCAGTAAGGAGTGCTTGTTTGATGATCATTACACACATAAATTAATGTTAACATTTATGTGACCGCTCAAAACAAACTCTGACCTCTTTAAAGCGAACTGATCTAATTTCTCTAGAGATGACAAGCATTTTTCTTTCAAAATCATTTTAATATGATATTATGGTGTTCAGTTATTATCCATTTTTATTGGTTCTCAATTATTAAGAAACATTTTTATTAATATTATCAATGTTGAAAACAGTTTGCTGTTTTTTTTTATGAATATAAAGATTAAAAGAACAGCGTTTACTTGAAATAGAAATCTTTATAAATGTCTTTACTGTCACTTTTGATCAGTTTAATGCGGTCTTGCTAAATAAAAGTATTATTATTATTATTATTATTATTATTATTATTATTATTATTATTATATATAACTGTTTTTAATTAAATGAATTCAGCCTTGCTGAGCTTAAGAATTATTTCAAAACCATTTTAAAAAATATAATAAAATAAATTTAAAATAATCTGAATGCAGTATATATAAAAGTACATATTATATATATACAGTCACGGCCAAAAATATTCGGTAAATATGATCAAAGAAGGCTGTGAAAATTAATCTGCATTGTTAATCCTTTTGATCTTTTATTTAAAAAAAATCACAAAAATCTAACCTTTCATTGGATAATAAGAATTTAAAATGGAGGGAAATATCATTATGAAATAAATATTTTTCTCAAATACATGTTGGACACAAATATTGGCACCCTAGAAATTCTTATGAGTAAAATATCTCTGAAGTATATTCCCATTCATATTCACCATTTTGAGCACTCCAGGGTGATTATGAACATGAAATTATTCAGCCATGGCTTCCTGTTTCACAGAAATATAAATAGGAGGGAAAACAAAGCCCAAATTCCCTTAATCATCCATCACAATGAGAAAAACCAAAGAACATAAAATGTTAGAAGGAGAGTTTGAGTGGCTAAAGACTCTCCAAGGATCACAGCTGGAGAACTGCAGAAAATAGTTGAGTCTCGGGGTCAGAAAACCTTAAAAAGCACCTACATCAGCACATGTTGTTTGGGAGGGTTTCAAGAAAAAGTCTCCTTCAAATGGGAACTTCAAATGGGACTGGCTTCTATGGCCAGATGAAACAAAAAATGAGCTTTATAGCAGCAAACACTCAAGATGGGTTTAAAAAAATATATCAAAACAGTGTCTGTGCATTTGACACTTCTATAGCTGAGATCTTTATTGGTTAAAGTTTAGAGGATGGAGATATGTTTAAACCAAGAAGAAATTAAAAGTTACATTTTATGCGTGAAACCCATGTGGCCATATTCAAGCTACTCACTCTTAGCCTGAAAACATACTCTACACAAGTACATGAACGCAACTTCTAAGCAGTAATTTCCCCTCATTTTAACCATGTGCTTTGGCAATGTGTTGGTCAAGCGTTCACGTCTGCTTGAGTAGAGGATGTTTCTGGCCTGACTCTGTCTGTCTCTCTGCTTCTTTCTCAATATCTGCACTACTTGCCTTCACTCTTTCTTTATCTCTGTGTCTGTGATGCAGGTGTGGTTTCAGAGCTCAGCGCTCTGATTCTGTGTTCAGAAGACTTCAGACAGGCTCTGTCAGGCCTTCAGCCTTCATCCAGCAGAAATTCACCGCAAAATAACATCCCAAACACTCGCCCATCTGAAATCACTTCTCTGGTGGTAACCTCTGTTTTGCACTGTGTCCTAACCAGACCTAATTGGACCATATAACTAAATATTAAACTTCAAATACCATCTGACTGGCTGTGATTGTGTCATGTTTCACTTTCATTGAGCATAGACAGATCGAACAACACAAGAAACTTGTTGCATCACATCTGGTTAGGACACAGAATGAGTAAAATGTGTAGTAAATCGAACCTGCTCATGTTTACTTTCTTATCCCGAAGGATTTCTTTGCATCTTCCTTAATGGGTTTCATGTTTAATGCTTGAATGGAAATCAGTCAGGCTGAAAAAGCAAATGAGAAATTAGAAATGAGATTAAATATAATGAAAACTGATTTCTAACTAGCACTGCAAAAAACTACAACTAAAGGTAAACTTCAGCTAGACTGTGTGTGTGTGTGTGTGTGTGTAATAAAGGACACATAATTACAGTGTTTTTCATAAATGTGAAGTGAAATTACTAATATGCAATAGAAAAATTCCCATAATTCATCCTCAGGGCTTTGATTTGAACTTATTGGCAAGCATTGGTCACACTTTATATTAAGTGCTTAGTTTTGGATCATTTAATTAATAATTAATTTGCTATGCAAATGTTAAAAAGAACTGATATCAGTGGTTTGATTTATGTCTGTATATTTTTTAGAAATGTTTAGTTTTATGTTTTATAACTGTGTAATTACTACTTCATTACTATGTTGTTACTGCATGTATAACAAAGGACAAATGGGACGACTTAATATAAAGTGTTACCTTGTTTATTCAAAGAATTACTGAAAAGAATCTTAAAATCCTCTGAAATTAAACGTACGCGATTCTTCAAACAAATCTGTGTGTCTGCTTTGACATAGTATCTAGAGATAGAAGACAATATGAACACAAAAGACAGAATTGTTCAAAAGAAAAAATAAATTTCAAACTGTGCAAGCATATGTTTTGACTCATTGTGCTGTAGCTTGTTGCTGGAAGTTACTGGAATCAAGTGCAACAGGTGAATCTCACGAAAAATGTCAAGAAATCATATTTCACCCCAAAATTGGATGAAACAAATATAATTAATTAAAAAAAATATTAAAGAATTTATAAAATATATGAATTATATTTTGCATAAAGAAAATTTTATTAAATTAAAATAATTAAAAATAAATTCTAAATGTATTTATACTTAATAGCTTTTGTTGTTTTCATTTTTATATAATGCGCCCAGACAGGCTGAATTTTATTAATGTACAGCAATAATGAGAATGTAATGAGAATAACTTTTGAGAAAAAAGAAAAACCTTTCAAGTAATGACATTTTTGGGGTAAAATGTTCTTAATTGTCATTAAAATAATTTCACAATGTAAAGAAAAAACATAATAGTTCTAAAATATGGTCGTTTTCTTAATCTAAAATATAATTTCTTATTTTTTTCTTGGATTTTGTGTGACATATGAGCCAGATTTGACATGCTTCATGAGATTCACCTAACAAAATTAGTGCAGTTTTTATTAATAATTATGTGGATGTCTTCAATAACAACTGATTAATTATATAAATTATGTAAAATTTGCTTGTTTTTTTTTTTTTTTTTTTTTTTTTTAAATAAAAAATACTCAATCATGTTTCTACGATAATTTTTTTGGGTTATTAAACGATAATGGTCCATTTGGATTGATATAACTCTCATATATATATATATATTTTTTTTTTTTTCCATTGGATATTGACATTTAAATGAATTGTTTTACTCCTCCTCAGGACACAGTAATGAAAAATACTGTCAGTCTGACGGCTCAACAGTATGAAAACCCCACTGGTGTGCTGTTGGTTACTAGCTCATGGCAATTATACATTTTTTTCTTTCTTTTTTCATAATTTTTCTTCTTCTTTTTTACCCACACACATCATTAGGAATCGAAAAATAAAAGTCCCTGAAATCCTGACCAGAGAACACAGGAAAGGAAAGCACTGTCAACCAAAGGCACTTAAAAGAGCAATAGCAATAATGTGCTGTCACACGCTGTGTAGTGAACTGAAGCATGACAGATGTGTATTTGAGAGAAAGATGAACAAATGTCACTGTGAGGCTGTGGATCTCAGTCGGGGGGTCTGGATCTTTGTGGAAGATCCCTCATTTTTACAATAAACTCTGAGCCTCTTCTGCTTCTGCTTTGGTGTTTAGTTCGTATGTTTGGCAGAGGTGGGCGAGATGCTTTCTCTGTTTCTTGATCTGCATTCATGTCGATGGCAGACGGAGCTTCTCTCCGTGTCAGCGACTCAAGTGAAATGCGGCATACGACTGCAGGTTCTGCAACGCAAGAGAATGCGTGTAAGATTTTTGCGTGTAAGATTTATTAAGCAACTCATTACTTTATTATAATTTGGTAGCACTTTCCATGAATAGGGTACAAAATATGGCTTAACGATTCCACCACCAGAGGACCAGTGAATGTAATCATAAATGCCTCATTTACTGCTTATTAATAGTCAGTAAGGTAGTTGTTTAGTTTAAATTATGGTCATGCAGAATAAGGCATTAGTATGTGCTTTATAAGTACTAATAGACAGCCAATATGCTAGTAATATGTATGCTAATAAGCAACTAGTTATTAGTGACAATTGTTGCCGAAACTACCAAAAATTACCAAAATTAGCTAATGTTGCAGCCATGTTACCAAAATTCACCGACGTTGCATCCATGCTACCAATTTTTGCTAATGTTGCTACCATGTTACCAGAATTTGCTAATGTTGCAGGCATGTTACCAAAATATGCTAATGTTGCAACCATTTTACCAACACTTGCCAATGTTGCAGCCATGTTTAAAGCCATGTTTAAACTTTGGTTTAAAGGCAAAGAATCCCAGTAGTAGTAGCAGTAATAATAATAATAATAATAATAATAATAATAAAGATGGTATAAATTTCCAAATTAAATAATAGTTATAATATTATAAATGATAATAAATAATTCAAATATCTAACCACAAGGGGTAGTTTTTGGGGACAACTAATGTTTTGATGCCATTTCAAAAAATTCAAAAAAAAAAAAAAAAAAAAAAAAAAAAAATCAAGCTTGACTTGACATTTACTTTTTTTTTTTTTTTTTTTTTTAAGGAAATGAAGATTAAAACTTGGGAAAATGAAATTATTTACTTGTCCTTATGCCATGTTGTCCAAATGGGTCCAAATGATGTCACTTCCTGGGTGTCACAAATTCATGGAATGTTCCATTTTGTTTAATGGGGGAAAATAATACAGTAAAATAAACATAAAAGATGAAGCAAAATGTTGGACACATCTAAACATCAAGGTTTGGTAATTAAAATGTTTTAAGAATTAAAAATTATTTTTAATACTATGAATATAATGTCAATTCAACAAACTAAAGGTATGGTCACATTAGCAAAATTTCTGCAGAACTTTTTGGACAAAATGGTCCAATATCTATTGTCTCACACAGATGACACTTTGAAACTAACCAGCTTTCTGTTGTTCTGTGGCATGAAATTACATAACCAACTTGAAAATTAGCCAAATCTGTACAGAGAACTTTATGTCATCATGAAACCCTCTAATTGTGTGGTTTCCTATTGAAATTACTAGGTTTTCGCCCAATTTGCAAACTTTGTATGAGGAAATCTTTCACCCTCATTTGAAATTCCCAAGAGTGCAGTTTCCAATTGAAACGACTGGATTTCTCCTGTGAAAGTGTGCTGAACAACACTAAAGTTGGGTACAGAGATTTCAAGTTTTCTTCACACGGTCTTTATAAGTGAAGGAACATCAAACTACACCTTATTCATGGGATGGTGTCTGGCCATTTATTTGATGCGCGGCTAAAAATATGTACAACAGATGGATAATGAGTCATCAACAGTTCTTCAATCAATGTTGACCTGTTATGCCCTTTTTAATTCTTCTGTCTGATTTTCTCGTTCTAACTACTTGTCCATTTCATGTACAAATCCAGTGGAATCTCTATAAAGTCTAAATGAGATTGAAGTTCATTTCAGAGGAAGATGGTTGAAGTGTTCGGGCTGAGTTTGAGAGGTAATTCTGACATCCAACAATAACCATATTTACCGCTTACGTGGCCTTTGCTACTTTCGTGCGTTTCATCCTTTTCCTGCGCATGAGGGTGACCTGAGGCCTCTTCAAGCCGGCGATGAGCAGCAGCAGTCTTGGTCGGGACTTGGTGAGCCAGCTTCTCAGTAGCGTCCCCTTGGGAAACCTGGAAAACATCACATCCTGTGAGTCCAACATGTCTGCGGCACCTCAGCGCTCGTCGAGTAAAATGAGTTCACTGACTCTGTCTCATCTGTGAGCTCCTTTGTAACACTTGAAGTTGTACTTAAAACTAATTTGGTGTCGCTCAAAATGATTTTTACTGTAAAACTTGAATCAAATTGTATAAAGCATTACGATAATTAAGTTATTGATACTGTACAACATTTGTCAAAATAAATGTAATTTATTTTATTGACTCAAACAGTGTTTCATAAATGCATTGATTCACCAGGTGTTTCACCCATTAAAATATATATATATATATTATTTATATAAATTAAATACAAAAAATTCTATGCTATATACAATACAGGAAAATAAATAACCTATTAATTATTTGTTTCTAAGCTTTTCATTACAATTAAGGACTTTCTCCTGTAATTCTAAATAATAAAAGAAATTTTGACTTTACATAAAGTTATAACATATGAACAGCATACTTGCATACTTATTTACATACTTATGTACTTAACGGTCGTATTTACTAGCATACTTGCGTACTTATTTACATACTTATGTAAGCACTTACGTGCATATTTACGAAAATACTTACATATTTACATACTTATGTACTTACGTACGTATTTACTAACCTACATATTTACTAACATATATACTTATTTACATACTTATGTACTTACATACTTATGTAGTTACATACGTACATACTTACTAACATACATTCTTACGTACTTAGATACTTACGTATTTACTAACATACATACTTATTTACATACTTATGTACTTACGTACTTACGTACATATTTACTAACATACGTACTTATTTACATACTTATGTAATTACATACGTACATATTTACTAACATACATACTTATTTACATACTTATGTACTTACGTACATATTTACTAACACATACTTATTTACATATGTACTTACATGCTTCTGTACATATTTACTAACATACGTACTTATTTACATATGTACTTACATGTTTCTGTACATATTTACTAACATATATACTTATTTACGTACTTATGTACTTACATACTTATGTAGTTACGTACATACTAACATACATTCTTACTTATGTACTTAGATACTTACATATTTACTAACGTACTTACTTACGTACTTACATACTTATGTACTTACATTCGTACTTACATAATTATTTACTTACATACTGAAATATGGCCTGGGTATTTCTTTATGGAAATTTATCTATTTACTCCATATCTGATCAGCACTGATAGAATTTCACATGCTCCATCTGAGCTGTGTTGTTCCAGTATAACTGCACAGTTCTGACTGAAGAGCAGATAAACTGTTTGAATCTTAATTCCAAATCTATAATGCTGTCCAGTGACACTAACGGCTGTAAATTATTGTTCCACATCTCATGTTTAGTCTAAGACAAGTCCTGAGACGCGTCACGCTGTCTGACAGCTGTACGAGTGAGTGACTGTTCACTCCTGTTTAATAACCATGTCGTGTTTCATCTGCTTTCAACTGCACACAAACCAATACAGCTACAGAAAACACACAGATGAAATCAGTTTATTGATAGACTCATCCACTAAACACATTCAGTGTTTGGAGCATTTGTTTATCGATGCAATGAATTTAAACAATATTGACTCAACATAATTGACTTCACACACTGGTAACACTTTATGATAAAGTCCCATTTTTTTTTTTAATTAGTGAATGCCAATAACAAAGAGTAATACATTTGTCACAGTATCTATTAATCTTTGTTAATGTTAGTCAATAAAAATACAAGTGTTCATTATTAGTTCATCTTGGCTCAATGCCATTGCATAAAACTAACAGATACTTCAGATTTTAATGTATTAGTAAATGCTGAAATTAACATTAACTAAAATTAATAAATGACTTTTAAAATATTTCAATTATAGTTAATAAAAATACAACTGTTCATTGTTATTGTTAATTAATTGTTTCAGTTAAAGTTTATTTTATATCAAATAAATCAAGTTACTAAATATATATGGTTAACAAATGGAAGTTTGTCTTTAAAGAGTTCAAAAAAATAGTTTAAAGCAAGGGTCAAGGGTCAAGATATGCTCAAAAATAGAAAGGGTCAAAAATACACAATTATGTGGACAAAAAGTCTATTTTTCCATGGATAGCCATTCAAAAGCTACCATGTCTCAGACAGAATTGAATATTTCATCCAGTAACACAAAAGAATCATGATGTTTTACCAATTACCATTTTTAGGGCTCTTAAAAGCATCAAACCGTTCTTTCCCTTTTGACTGCTGTAATGTAGAGAGAATCAGTCACATGACATTTACCACTCAGGTGATTGGTTCTAAGAATGTTTCTGGAACTGAGTGCCTATGCAAAGCAAAGATGGCAGCTTCCAGGAAAGATTGCTCCTGATATTTAAGACCTCCTTGGAAAGATGCCATAATAAAACCTTTAGAAATAGTCCATAGACATCCTAAAAAGATCTAGAGGTTGACCTGGAAACATATAACCAGGCCAACATTCAATCCAGAAATCCAAACATCGTTTACAATGTTCTATACATTCCTGCCATTGGCATGATGATTTCTGAAATATTTTGGCTTCAGCTGCCAGTAAAATGCACAGATTTTACAGTGTTTTTCTAAAACATCCTTCTCATTCTCTGCATGGTTTCCACAAACCCTCCAGAACAGACTAAAGCGCTTCTTCTGTGTCTCTGCGAGCACAAAGCGTCAGGAAGTGTGGCGTTCCCACAGAACAGCAGCACAATACCTCAAGCAGCAACACTCCTCACCGAAGCACCATTTCAACAAGCCTAGCTTCCTGAAAACCGGCACCTTCACACACCAAACGGTCCCATAACAGGACTTTCAGATGAAGGGTGACAGTATAACCGGCTGAGCTTTTATACACACGTCTCGCACGTATGACTGCTGAGCTCAATGGAAAATATAAAACTTCAATTGTTTCAACTTTTGCTGGTCGAGCACGACCCAACGGGCCAGAGAGAGATCTAGCAAAGTTTAGATGCGCTATGGCCTTGCTGAAGCCATTGTTGTTTCCCCCAGAGGGGCTCGATGTTAAATGTGGCGAGAGCAACATTGTTTGTTTTGCGGCCTTGTTTTCCTCATTTTTTTCTTCATCCAATTCTGTTTCTCAGGAGCTTGACTGATGTTAGCACAATATTTCTCCTACAGGAAATCTAGCCAATGCGTTTAGAGTCATACATTTTGTTTTTCGTCCGTGTTCTCATACACTAAATTAACTGCTTCATCAAGGTGTCCAAAATGGATGTTACTCCACAGCTGGGAAGCTTTGTTGATTCATCGTTGTACTGATCCATTTAGCTTCTCTTAGATTTCTTCAGTGTTTAGCAGGAACTTCACAGATGGAAGTCTTTTCAAAGACAGTTTGAGGTGTCATATCCAAATATTATGTTCACAGTATCTTGACTTTCAACTTGAGATTTAGTCCAAAGATTGGCTTCTTCTAAGAAATGTACTAGTGAAATTAAAAAACTTGCAAAAAAATGTTTTAGCAATACTAAATGTCAGTGTTTTGCTAGACCAATAAATAAATAAAATGAGATTGACAGAGCTACAACAGCCTTGTAGTTCAAAATTCTAGGTCAAAAAAACATAAAAAGTATTTCAAACAACTGAAGAACTATAAACACAAACACAGTATAATATTAAATGAAACACAATCAATCAAATTCAAAATAATGGCGATAAAACCAACCAGAACAGCTTTCCCAACTATAAAACTCACTCATTTATAAATAGGCAGTGCATGTCTAAACATAAAACATCATTTAAGTTTCTCCAGGTGATCAGCATCTTAATTTAGCAAATAATTTCCCTCAAAAATTTCCTATGAAAAACAGAAAGCGTTTCTTACCAATTGACTCCACACATTTGTTAGGCTATGCCCCCTGCGCCCTGCTAAGCCACATATATGATGCTATGGACTTATTAGTGTCACACTAGAAAGTTCAACCAGGATGGAAAAAAAAACAAATCTGCGGGACAATAGGAAGTGCAGCGGCTCCATGGGGCGGAGCGGGGACGGGGAGGGGGGCTTCGACAGGAGGGTCCACTCAGCAATTCTCTCAGCGAGCAAAAACGGATGATCCTGCGCGCCGCACCAATCAGAGCGCTCGCTGACTCTGTTTCTATGACAGCCAGGGCCTTGCTGGTATAAAACGCTGTCACAGTGTGCAGAGAGGTCAGCCAAACTACCATCCTCTGTTGCACATGTGGAAAATAAAGTCCTTCAAATGTGTATCAGCTGTATTTAGCACAGCATCCAACTACCAAAGGGTTAAAACATATGCAGTATATATAAAATACATGGAACTTGGGCCCATAAATTATGGAAGTAAATACAAACAAGCAAACAAACAAATAAACAATCTAATAAAAAGTGAATACATTTCATAGAAAGAACAGTATAAAAAGGGCAGAGGGAAAGAGAAAAAAAAATTGGATATGACACGGGCCAGGTTTGAACCTGCATTTCCCAGACAAACACCACAGCTGCACGTCACTATCAAGTCACTATTATTTGTATAGCGCTTTTAACAGTGCAAATTGTGTCAAAGCAGCTTTACATCAGCTTGATATAAAGCTGGGTGGCTTTATATCAGCTTTACAGTATTTAGACGGGGAAATAGTTTGTCAAAATAGTATCATTCTCCTCTGGCCAGACAAAATCAGCAGTTTAAATCTAGGCTGCAGCAGAGTCAGATTGTGCAAAGGACTCATCTGGTTCCTGTGGTCTTGTCCCGATGGCCGTCTAGGAGACATGGTCTTCACTGGGGATCAGTCTCTGGGGCTCATCTAGTTGTCCTCGTCTCCGCTGACATTCAGGGCTGTAGAGGTCATCTCTAGGTGCTGATCCACCATCTGATCTAGATACGGACTGGATCCGGGTGGCTGCAGTGACCATCTGATCTGGATACAGTCTGGATCTGGGTGGCTACGGTGACCTTGGAATAAGAAATAAACAGACTAATTTTAGCGTAGATGCCATTCTTCTAACGATGTAACAAGTACATCGGGTGTTTTGGGAAGTATTCCCAGTTCTGGTTGACCTAATTAATGCAGCCTAACAATCCTTTAACGGATTTGAATTATAGAAATGCGATAGTGTATTATGTGTAAGCCAGGTTAAAGAGATGGGTCTTTAATCTAGATTTAAACTGACAGAGTGTGTCTACTTCCTGAACAGTGTTAGGTAGATTGTTCCAGAGTTTGGGCGCTAAATAGGAAAACGATCTCCCGCCCGCAGTTGATTTTGATATTCTAGGTATTATCAAATGGCCAGAGTTTTGAGATCGCAGCAGACGTGAAGGACTATAATGCGATAAGAGCTCACTCAGATACTGAGGTGCCAAACCATTCAGGGCCTTATAGGTAATTAGCAAGATCTTAAAATGTATACGATGTTTAATAGGGAGCCAGTGCAGTGTTGACAGAACTGGGCTAATGTGGTCATACTTCCTTGTTCTAGTAAGAACTCTAGCTGCTGCATTTTGAACCAGCTGGAGTTTGTTTATTAAAGACGCAGAGCAACCACCCAATAAAGCATTACAATAATCTAGCTTCGAGGTCATAAACGCATGAATTAATATTTCTGCATTTGACATTGAGAGCATAGGTCGTAATTTAGATATACTTTTAAGATGGAAAAATGCAGTTTTACAAAAGCTAGAAACATGTTTTTCGAAGGAAAGATTGCTGTCAAAAAGTACGCCTAGGTTCCTAGGTGATGACGAAGAATTTACAGAGCAGCCATCAAGTATTAGACAGTGATCTAGGTTATTACATGCAAAAGTTTTTGGTCCAATAATTAACACCTCTGTTTTTTTCAGAATTTAGCAGTAAGAAATTGCTAGTCATCCAGTTTTTGATATCAACTATACATTCTGTTAGTTTTACAAATTGGTAAGTTTCATCAGGTCACTAAGAAATATATAGCTGGGTATCATCAGCATAACAGTGAAAGCTAACACCATGTTTCCTAATGATATCTCCCAAGGATAACATGTAAAGCGTGAAAAGTAAGGGGCCAAGTACTGAGCCTTGAGGTACTCCATACTGCACTTGTTATTGGTAATGATACCTCTTCATTTACTGCCACAAACTGATGGCGGTCAGATAAGTATGATTTGAACCATGCCAGTGCACTTCCTCTAATGCCAGCATAATTTTCTAGTCTATTTAAAATAATGTTGCGGTTGATAGTCTCAAAAGTGGCGCTAAGATCCAGTAGCACTAATAGAGAGATACAACCACGATCAGATGATAAAAGTAGGTCGTTTGTAACTCTAATGAGAGCAGTCTCAGTACTATGATATGGTCTAAAACCTGACTGGAAATCCTCACATATATAATTTTTCTCTAAGAAGGAACATAGTTGTGATGATACTACATTTTCTAATATATTTGACAGGAAAGGGAGATTCTCTGGAGTCTACTGTCTACTGGAGTACATGCGTTGTGAACATTATTCAAATTCTTTATTGACAACTATGGCATTTATATATTATGTCATGCCATTTAATATATCAAACAATAAAATCTTTAATAAAGGCTGCATTTATTTGATTTAAAAAAATACAATAAAAACAGCAATATTGTGAAATAATATTACAATTTAAAATAGTTGTTTTCTATGACAGCGTTTTAGTGTCATGTTAAAAAATAAAACAAAAAACTAAGATAAGATTAAAGTCAAAATATTGTGACTTTATTCTTGTAATTTTGACTTCATTCTCGAAATATTTCGACTTTATTCTCGAAGTATTTTTATTTTATTCTCGTAATTTCGACTTTATTCTCAAAACATTTTCACTTTATTCTCAAAACATTTAGACTTTATTCTCATAATTTTGATTTTATTCTCGAAACATTTAGACTTTTTTCTCAAAATATTTCAACTTTATTCTCATAATTTCACATTTATTCTCAAAATATTTCGACTTTATTCTCATCATTTCAAATTTATTCTTGAAATATTTAGACTTTAATCTCGTAATCTTAGATTTTTTAAAAAAAATAAATAAATTAACGTGGGACTAAAACAGGGATGGGAACGTTGATCCTGGAGGGCCAGTGTCCCTGCAGAGTTTAGCTCCAGCCTTAATCAAACACACCTGAACAAGCTATTCAAGGTCTTCAGGATACAGGTAGGTATTTTTTTTTCAGGGTTGGAGCTAAACTCTGCAGGAAAATGGCCCTCCAGGATCAACGTTCCCCACCCCTGCACTGAAACAATGTCATAGATTTCTGTCAATATATGCTAAAACGTAATTTATTCCTGTGATTAAAGCTGAAATTTCAGCATCATTACTCCAGTCTTCAGTGTCACATGAAACTTCATAAATTATTCTAATATGCTGATTTTCTACTCAGTTATTATTAGTGCTCAGTTAATAATAATGGTGCTTATTATTAATGCCCGAGAACAGATTTTGCAGCTTGATATTTTTGAGGAAACCGAAGGAACATTTTTTTTCCAGGATTCTTTTCTGAAAAGAGTTCAACAGAACAGCATTTATTAGAAATAGAAATATTCTGTAACATTATAAGAGTCTTTACTTTCACTTTTGATCAGTTGCATGCATCCATGCTCAATAAAAGTATTAAATTCTTAAAAAAAAAAAAAAAAAAAAAAAACATTTCCACAAAACTATTCAGCAGCCCAACTGTTTTCAACATTGATGATAATCAGAAATGTTTCTTGAGCAGCAAATCAGCATGTTAGAATGAATCTGAAGGATCATGTGACACTGAAGACTGGAGTAATGATGTTGAAACTTCAGATTTGATCACAGAAATAAATGACATTTTAACATATATTAACAAAGAAAGAAAATGGTTATTTTAAATGAATACTATTTTTACAATTGAATTCTTATTTCTTTATTTTGATTTTAAGATGAAATATGCAATCTACTGTAGCTATGCTCTTGGCGCTTCAGTGCAGTGTGTTTTCTGCTCTGTGAGGGCGGTATGGCGCTGCTGAGCCAGTATAGACCGCGGTGAGAGACCAAACACGCTGAGAGGAGGATATTACCGCACATACTGCAGAGGATACCCGTGTGTGTGAGAGAGGGAGAGCTGGGGAAGCCTGGCACTGCATTGCAGATCAACAAATGAGAGAGAGGAGGAGACTGCAGGAGTCTGCAGCCGCGATAAACACCGCGGGATTCCCTCATCTGTGCGCCTGAAGCCTGTGAAAAACACCCAACCCTCACTGGATGATGACATGTTACAGAAAAAGTAGAGCAGTTTTTCAGTTCTAGACACAAGGTGTAGACACAAATAAATGCTTCATATAAGTTATGATGAAGAAGACACTATGTTGTGTTGTTGCAGTCATTCATGCAGAGCAACGTGTGATTTGTTGCTGAGTTGGCTATATAACGGTTTGTGAATGAATGGTGGCATCAACCGTGAACAATGTGCAATTTTGTTCACAATTATAATATAGAATATTGTTCACAATTATAATATAGAACATACTAAATATTATACAAAACAAAACTATTGTGTTCTTGTTCCGTAAACCTGTATGACACTATGACACACAATATTGCATATAACTTCACAATAGCTGCAAAGATTTACCAATTTAATGGACAAACAGCTCAGATTAGTTTACTAACGACATTAGTTTCTGTTTCTCTGTAATTACTTTCTTCCCTGTTCTCTTTTAATAATCTTCTTCTTCTACTTCTTTTAAATGAAACTAAAGAGGTGACACTGAGATTTATTTCACTTTTCTCTGGAATACTTTGTCAGTCACCAATGAGTTTTGAATATGTGTGTGTGTGTGTGTGTGTGTGTGTGTGTGTGTGTGAGATGAGTGTTAAACGTACTCGGTTACTTTCGTAACCTCGGTTCCCTTAGATATGGGAACGAGTACTGCGTCGTAAGACGCTTGTATGGGAAAACCTCTTTTTTTCTCTTCAACTGAAGCCTTTTCAATTACGCAGTGAAACTGCACGTCCATTGGTTCGTGCAGTGCTATAAAATCGAACTAATGGCTCGGCAGCAGCGCTGAGCGAGCCTATGGCTATGCAGCCCGCCATAGCCAGCAGAAATGGGCAGGGTCTCTGACTATATAAGCGGCCGCTTTGCCGCCGCATCTCAGATTTCTTCGAATGAAGCGACTGAGGCGTGCAGCTCATAGCACGGCCAGGAACGCAGTACTCGTTCCCATATCTAAGGGAACCGAGGTTACGAAAGTAACCGAGTACGTTCCCTGTCGATATGTTCACTCGTACTGCGTCGTAAGACGCCTGTATGGGAACCAGTACAATCACGCCGTGCTATGATGGGGAACGACTCAAAACCAAGACTCACATGGGAGAAGACCCAGGGGAGTCAAAAGAATACACCAAGCACAGGCTGAGCCCTCAGGGTCATCCGTGGCCTGGGTGTCGTCCCATAAGTATACCTAGTGTCCATATAATATGGACCGCCCAAGTGAAGGAGGGACTTGAACAATGAGGGTCAAGTGAACCCATAAGACTGCTTAACTAGCCGGAGACGGCGAACTAAGCAGAAAGGACTCTGGCCTGCAAGGCAGGGACGTCCAGGTTGTAAAACCTTACAAATGTGGACGACGAGGACCATTCAGCCACCTCACAAATTTCCGAAATGGACACCCCGCTGGACCATGCCCAGGACGAAGCAATGCCTCTGGAATGGGCTCTGACTCCAATGGGGCACCGCAAGCCCAAGGAGGAGTATGCCAGGGTGATAGCCTCCACTAACCACCTGGAAATTCTTTGCTTCGTAACAGGGCGACCCTTAGCGCGGTTACTGAAGCTGACAAAAAGCTGTTCCGTCAAAGGGGAAAGTGCGGAAAGCGCTATGACCTGGGCTCTGAACGGAGTGGAGAGCACCTTAGGTACATAACCCAGCCTATATTTCAGGACGACCTTGGAGTCGTTAGGCCCGAATTCCAGGCAAGCAGGGTTGATGGAAAGGGCCTGTAGGTCCCCTACTCGCTTAACTGACGCCAGCGCTAACAGCAGGGCGGTTTTAAACGAGAGTGATCTGAGACTCGTGGATTGCAATGGTTCAAACGGGGGGCCTTCCAAGGCCCTTAGTACGGTTGGTAAGTCCCAAGGTGGAACTGTACGAGGACGCTGGGGTTCTCCTGGCGCCTCGTATAAACTGGACCACCGCACTATTCCTGCCCACCGATCGGCCAGCAATAGGGGCATGGAAAGCCGCTATGGCTGCCGTGTAAACTTTGATGGCGGATGAGGAACGCTGATTATCCAGCCTCTAACTCAGAAACGAAAGAACCACTGATACATCAGAGGTAACCGGATCTAAGTCGCGGTCTTGGCACCAAGCCGAGAAAATAGACCATTTCAGAGCATAGAGGCGCCTGGTAGATGGGGCTCTAGCTTCTGCCATAGTGTTCAAGACACGCTTTGGGAGGTCGAAAGGCTCCCGTTGAGCGGCCACACATGCAGGGCCCATAACTCGGGCAGTGGATGCCACAGCGTGCCGTTCGCTTGAGAGAGGAGGTCCTGTCTCAAGGGAATGGGCCACAGGGCTGCTTCGAGCAGCTGGAATAACTCCGACACCCACGGCTGGTTCCTCCAGAGGGGGGCTATTAGAAGAACCCTGTGCTGTTGTTCCCTGACTCGTCTGAGTACCTGCAGTAGCTGAGCAATTGGAGGGAACGCATAGAGCGAGACGTTGTTCCTCAACAACATGTTCACTCCTTGGTTCATTTTGCCCGGCACATGCGTCGCCTTGAGTGAGCGCAGATTAGTCTGAGCCCCAACAAGACGGTCGTTCGCCAGCGTGCAGAGGCGCTTCGAGACGAGGCCGCCCTGGTGATTTATGTATGACACCACAGACCTGCTGTCTGAGCGTATTAGCACATGGTGTCCCCTTATGTCCGGCAGGAAGAATTGACAGGCACGGCACACTGCTAGCATCTCTAGGTAGTTGATGTGCAGACCCGACTCTTCTTCGGACCAAAGACCGAAGGTCGGTTTTCCTTCGCACAGCGCTCCCCAACCCTTGTTGGAAGCATCTGTCATGACAACCTTCCTTCTGTGCACCGTGTCTAAGATCACACCCCGCTTCAGCCAGAGGAGGTCCCTCCAACGGGCCAGGGCTGATACACAGGCCCGAGTCACCATTATGCGATGGCGACCGTGACGCCAAGCCACGGATGGAACCCTCTGCTTCAGCCAGAACTGGATGGGTCACATGCGAAGCAGGCCCAACTGAAGTACTGGTGAAGCTGCTGCCATAAGGCCCAGCATTTTCTGGAAAGCCTTGAGCGGGTGGGCAGTCCCTTCCTTGAAAGAGGCCACACGGCAATGAATCGTCATGGCTCGTTCCACTGAGACAGCTGCTGTCATCTGCACTGAGTCGATAACTGTCCCCAGGAATGACACTCGCTGGCTGGGTGACAGTATGCTCTTGGCAAAGTTGACCCTGAGCCCCAGGCAATCTAAGTGGCTGAGGAGGAGGGTCTTGTGTGATGTTGAAACTGCCTCTGACTCGGCCAGAATGAGCCAGTCATCGAGGTAGTTGAGGATGCGGATTCCCATCTGTCGCCGAGGGGAGAGAGCCGCATCCATGCATCGCATAAAAGTGCGGGGAGCCAGGGACAGCACAAACGGGAGAACCTTGTATTGATATGCCACCCCCTCGAATGCGAATCTCAATAATCGTCTATGATGGGGGGCTACCTGGATGTGAAAGTATGCGTCTTTCAGATCCAGAGACATGAACCAGTCCCCTGGGCATATTTGCGAGAGGATCTGCTTCAATGTGATCATCCTGAATGACCTTTTACCAGGGCATGATTCAGGAGTCTGAGATCTAGAATATGTCGCAGGCACCATCTTTTCTGGGGACGAGGAAGTAACGGCTGTAGAAGCCTGACTCGCTCTGGGCTGGAGGAATGACTTCTATGGCTCCCTTTACCAACAGATTCATCACATCAACTCTGCGCGCAGGACATGAGCATCCTCGCTGCGCACTGTGGTGGTGACCACACCGCGGAAGCGTGGTGGTCTTCGAGCGAATTGGAGTGAATAACCTCATCTTATCGTAGCCATTACCCACTCTGACACACCGGGGATGGCCTGCCAGGCCTCAGCCCGTGTGGCAAGAGGTTGAATAGGCTCTAAAGACTGGCTGCATAAGGGCAGGACACTTATGGTAGGCAGAAGAGGATATTTGCTTTCTTTTCGAAAATGTATGTGTTTTATTTTGTCCGCTATCACCGCGGTTGGACGCCCGGGTGCTAGAGTGGGCCCGTGGGGAACCAATAACACATTTCCCTCTGCACCCAGCGCTGAGCGGGGTGACAAGAGGCACATTAGAGGCTGCTTATGGGGTGGTCCAGCGGTAGCGAGACTTGGGCCCCTACTCTTTCTGCCTGGCTGATCAGGAGGACTTCAGAGGCGCCGGATCCAAGGCGACCTTGGACCGGGGTCCTTGGCACTTCGGGAAGGGGTAGCGTCTTGCCGAGTGGGAACGCCCTCTATCCTGCCGATCCTTAGGTCGGCGCTTGGGAGTGGCCGGCGTTGGCTTGGCGGGCTGCTGAGTCGGCGCAGGCTTGGGGCGACTAGAAGCAGCAGAAGAGCTGGCGCGTTTCAGGAGGAAGTGTCGCATTGCTTGAGATGACATCTGAGCCTCCGTAAAATGCTCCGCAAAGCCCTCCACAGCTGGCCCGAACAGGCTGTTCGACAAGACCGGAGCATCGAGGAAGGGAACTTTATCCGCTTGTATCCCTTCTCTTCAGCGCCGTCAAAGGAGGTGAGGGCGGAGGAAGCAGAAGGACGGATGTGAGACAAGTAGGGGGTGCGCCACGATATAGTGAGCTCATCGTGGACTTCGGGGAAGAAGGGGGACGAGCGTTGGCGGGGGGCTTGCTGGCGCCCCGGGAGAAACCACTCGTCCAGCCTGCTGTGAGACGGCTCCTAGGCGGAGACCACTCGAGCCCGAGCTCACTGACAGCCTTATTCATCACATGGACGAACTCCTCGTCCGTTCTGTGTCTGGCGCTGCGTGAAGAGGATGGCGGCAAGAGGGCGGGGTCAGACACCGAGCCCGATAACTCCTCCGTGTCCAAAGCCGCCAGAGAAAGGCTGTCATCCATCTCATCGTCACTCCCAACGAACGAGATCATGTCACTCGCAGTCGCGGAGGGACATTGATCAGGTTGAGTGAAGAAGACCGGCGAATCCTCTCTCTGCAGTGACGGCAAGGCACGCGGGCACTGAGCCGACGTGAGATCGCTCGTCTACAGCCGCTCGAATCCTCTGCCCCTGGGAGGAAAAAGACGGGAGGTCGCGAGGAGCGGAGTCGCTTTCTGAAAAGAAAGCGATCCGTGAGCACAGAGAGGCGAGAAATCTGAGATGCGGAGGCGAAGCGGCCGCTTATATAGCCAGAGACCCTGCCCATTTCGGCGGGCTATGGTGGGCTGCATAGCCATAGGCTCGCTCAGCGCCGCCGTCGAGCCATTGGTTCGATTTTATAGCACTGCACGAACCAATGGACGTGCAGTTTCACTGCGTGATTAAAAAGGCTTCAATTGAAGAGGAAAAAAGAGTTTTTCCCATACAAGTGTCTTACGACGCAGTACGAGTGAACATATCGACAGGGAACTACATTTAACAGCAGTCCCAAGGACTTTTTTACTACAGCTGTGCTGGTTATCACACTTACAGGCTCTCATGGCAATTTGGAAATACTGTACATTTTGGCGAATTGTTGCTAAATTGAATTTGTACAACATCATTCACACAATCTGGTAAAAACTGCTTAAAATATATAAAATACAATAGCCTCATAAAATAATTTTGTTATCTTGTGAAAATTGGGTTGCCTTTTCTTTTTCCACATCAGGCTATAGTGCCAAATTATGGCTAAATATGCCCAGCAGGCACAAAACAGGCACACAACATCATAAGACGTTGATATTTGGTTAAATTTTGGTTGCGACGTCGGGTGACCAAAATTCAACGTAAATTCAACGTCTAATGTCAATGTTAAATTGATGTCCAATACCAATGTCAGCTGACGTTGAGATTTTGTTGTTTTTAGGTTGTGCAACCAAAATCCAATGTTAAGTCAACGTCAAACTGACGTCAAATATTGACGTCAACCCGATTTTCATTTTCAACCAAAATGCAACGTCTGTCCGACGTCATGTCCAACATCAACCTGACGTTACATAGACGTCTGGTGCCTGCTGGGTGGTAGCTAGCCAACTATAGCAGAAATTCTCCTTGGAGAATTGGACTCGAGTAATTAATTTTAATGTACAGTGGGTACGGAAAGTATTCAGACCCCCTTAAATTTTTCACTCTTTGTTATATTGCAGCCATTTGCTAAAATCATTTAAGTTCATTTTTTTTTTCCTCATTAATGTACACACAGCACCCCATATTGACAGAAAAACACAGAATTGTTGACAATTTTGCAGATTTATTAAAAAAGAAAAACTGAAATATCACATGGTCCTAAGTATTCAGACCCTTTGCTCAGTATTTAGTAGAAGCACCCTTTTGATCTAATACAGCCATGAGTCTTTTTGGGAAAGATGCAACAAGTTTTTCACACCTGGATTTGGGGATCCTCTGCCATTCCTCCTTGCAGATCCTCTCCAGTTCTGTCAGGTTGGATGGTAAACGTTGGTGGACAGCCATTTTTAGGTCTCTCCAGAGATGCTCAATTGGGTTTAAGTCAGGGCTCTGGCTGGGCCATTCAAGAACAGTCACGGTGTTGTTGTGAAGCCACTCCTTCGTTATTTTAGCTGTGTGCTTAGGGTCATTGTCTTGTTGGAAGGTAAACCTTCGGCCCAGTCTGAGGTCCTGAGCACTCTGGAGAAGGTTTTCATCCAGGATATCCCTGTACTTGGCCGCATTCATCTTTCCCTCGATTGCAACCAGTCGTCCTGTCCCTGCAGCTGAAAAACACCCCCACAGCATGATGCTGCCACCACCATGCTTCACTGTTGGGACTGTATTGGAGAGGTGATGAGCAGTGCCTGGTTTTCTCCACACATACCGCTTAGAATGAAGGCCAAAAAGTTTTATCTTGGTCTCAGACCAGAGAATCTTATTTCTCACCATCTTGGAGTCCTTCATGCGGGCTTTCATGTGTCTTGCACTGAGGAGAGGCTTCCGTCGGGCCACTCTGCCATAAAGCCCCGACTGGTGGAGGGCTGCAGTGATGGTTGAATTTCTACAACTTTCTCCCATCTCCCGACTGCATCTCTGGAGCTCAGCCACAGTGATCTTTGGGTTCTTCTTTACCTCTCTCACCAAGGCTCTTCTCCCCGATAGCTCAGTTTGGCCGGACGGCCAGCTCTAGGAAGGGTTCTGGTCGTCCCAAACGTCTTCCATTTAAGGATTATGGAGGCCACTGTGCTCTTAGGAACCTTAAGTGCAGCAGAATTTTTTTTGTAACCTTGGCCAGATCTGTGCCTTGCCACAATTCTGTCTCTGAGCTCTTCAGGCAGTTCCTTTGACCTCATGATTCTCATTTGCTCTGACATGCACTGTGAGCTGTAAGGTCTTATATAGACAGGTGTGTGGCTTTCCTAATCAAGTCCAATCAGTATAATCAAACACAGCTGGACTCAAATGAAGGTGTAGAACCATCTCAAGGATGATCAGAAGAAATGGACAGCACCTGAGTTAAATATATGAGTGTCACAGCAAAGGGTCTGAATACTTAGGACCATGTGATATTTCAGTTTTTCTTTTTTAATAAATCTGCAAAAATGTCGACAATTCTGTGTTTTTCTGTCAATATGGGGTGCTGTGTGTACATTAATGAGGAAAAAAATGAACTTAAATGATTTTAGCAAATGGCTGCAATATAACAAAGAGTGAAAAATTTAAGGGGGTCTGAATACTTTCCGTACCCACTGTATATGGTAAGCGTGAAACCTTTTACAGTAGATGGCTGGCAGCTTAGGAGTCCTCAGTTAAAGAGAATAAAACTGTCATAAGAAGACAAAGGAAAGGACACATAATGAGTTGGAAGTATAATATACAAATATGATATAGTGGAATGCTTGTCTTATATGTTGAGTTAATCTACATGCAAGATAAAATCATTTTAAAGTAAAATTATTATTATTTTAATGTTCATTTGTTTGGCCATTATCTCTGTGATAAGCAGGATACAATGTATAACCATTAACACAAAATAAACCCCATTTAGAGTGGTTAAAGACCTGTCCTGACTCCTAATCACCCTGATGGGCTTTATTTTGTGGCAATGATCTGACTGTATATTATTACTTACATAGAAAATTCCCACCAGAACTATGACTTCCCTCTAGAGAGGAGAAGTGAATATGAATGTCTGGTTCAGCTGCAGAAACTGATTAATATTTTGGTTTGACATTAAGAATGGAAACTGACCTCTTCCTCTTTTGAATTTTTGTGGTTAGAGTCTTGCAAGTTGAAGTGATTACTAATTTTCCAGTGTTACCACACTTTCACTGTCCTTCATGTTAGCATGCATGTGTTTGTATAGGCATGTTCTGTCATTAATAATTATTTACTTTGAGTAATAAATAAAACCCAAGGTCCAAAATGTACCTTTTTCCACACCTGCTAGACAAACTGAGAAGATTTATTAGGGATAAAATTATATACAGTTTGGTGTAACAAAAAATTGTATGTCTTTTTCCAGCATAGTGTCAAGAGGTGATACAAATTTGATGAAAATCCCATTAATGTTGTAGGAAGAATTGGCAAAACAACCATGCGCAAATTGGTATCATTATACTGTGATTCGAGGTATCTAGAGACATTAAACCAAATTATCCAAAAGTCACTTCAACAATGTTATATTTCGTGCCCCTAAACTCTCTCAGGTTTTGTCACAATACATTAAAAATACCCTATTTTATGTCAATATGGGTGATTTTTGTACATTTAACATCACTGTACTTGGTATGCTAAGGAATCTGTAGAGACTGAAAGAGTCTTATGATTTCAGCAAATCTCAATACCCTGAAGAATCTAGGCATAATCAAAGAAAAAGGTTTTTAAAAAGATTTGTAGGACACATATGATATTGAAGCCTAAGTATAACTTTGACCTGTTGGTTGTGTTAGATGGTTGAAGATAGAGACCCTAGATTTGTCACCAGCAATCTCCCCATTACTGTGCTAAAACCTCCTTCCATACAGTTCAAAGAGATTCCATGGACTATATATAAAATACAGCACTTTTCACAATGCATTTGAAAGCAGCTTTACAGAATATCATGCATGAATATATTACGCCTTGAAACAGCTCCCAAAGCAGCCAAAGGTGACTGTGGCAAAGAAAAAAACTATACAAGATAAAACTCCACAAAGTAGCGGAAGGAAAAAACCTTGTGAGGAGAGCAGACTCAAGATGAGCCCATCCTTCTCTAACATTAGAGTAATTGCACTTAAAAATTACATAGTGTGTGTAAAACAACAATGCTTTAATAAAATGTATTAATAAAAACATTGAACTGATGTAATTTTTCAGTTTGCATAACGCTTAATAAAATAAACTAATTTAATTTTTCAATATGCTAATAAGGAAAATGCAAACTATAAGGATAATGATTGAATTTTGAGGACTGACAGCAGTAGTCAGTCTGGCTGGTATAAACTGTAGTTAGTAGGTGTACATTGATTCACTGTCTTTTGAAATCCATTTTAAATGACTGGAATGATGCCAGCGATACATGTACTGTAGGTCTCGCAGTAGTAAATGGCTTTTGGAATCCAGACTGGAGCGATGCATGCGGTGGTCAGTGAAGACCCTCAGCATCTGGCTGGAGTCGGCTGTGGTTTGCACTCGTCACTCAGCAGCACAGAAGGGGAGGGAAGTGAGGTGAGGCCTGGAATACAGAATCCAGTGAGCTTGGGATGAGTATGCTGAGGTGGAAACATGGAAAAACAAATAGACGGTATTCCAATGTGGAAACATAAAAGAAAATGGACAGGTACAACCCCAAAAGAGCTAAAATTTTGTTTTTACGAGCCTTTTTGGATTGGACCAGTAAATTCTGGAATATACTTTGCAGTTTCATCACGCAGAAGTCAAGTGCTATTGGTAAGATCACAGCCTCGATCTCTTGCTGATGTCATCTCTTTTTGGTTTTCAACTGTGCTAGAAATATGACTGACAAATTTGTTAACTTGCTTAGTCCTGATAGAAATAATGACACAGAAGAGAACAAATGCTGTAAACAGCTCGGCTCTGAAGCTCTCGCCTTAAAGACATTCTCTGAATTCATTGACAGAATGGTCAGTCTGGGCTTTGATTCTGATTGGAAAGTTAAAACAAAAACTTGATTGGCTGCAAACAAAGAAAGAACCAGAGAGATAAAAATTTCTAAATGTATGTGCCTATTTTCAGATGTGTAAAGTGGCTATTTGTTAAAAATAATCCCAGAAGTAACTGAGTGATGATGTAATCTGATACTTTGTGTATAGAAGTTTTAAATGACAAAGAATGATGTCATAAATATGTTCCAGTCCTTATATAATTGTTGCAAGCCCTGAGAAGGCATATTGAACATAATTCTGGGTTGGTGAAAACACTGTGTAGGCACACAAATTGGCAGAAGCATTTTAGAAAACTTAGAAGCTAATGTTTTGCTTTAGAAGATAAGATTGCGTTTGACTGCAATGAAGCAGTTGTTTTTATCTCATGCTGACTGTCACCATGACTCTGGTTTAAGCTGTAAAAATAACAGAGACATGTTCTGAGTGGAAATTTGTAATTTTTATATTTACTGATGTATGGGCAAAAGAGTAATTTTACTGTAGGATTACAAAAATGTTTCTAGTGAAAAATTATTGTTGCATATGAACTGATAATGTTGTAAACAAGTAACATAAAAGGGGGTTTCAAAGTTAATTTGAAGAAAGCACAGCTAGCACAACCCGAAGTAACATATCTGGGTCAGATAACCCCTGACAGATTTAAAACCATTGTTGAATTTTCCAAAGTGAATGGCTAAGTACAAGTTGATGTAAATGTACTGAAAAGGACTGCAAAAGAACTAACGTTAAGAAACTTTTGAATTGCAAATATAAAGTAAAAAGACAAAGATAAAGAAATGCATGTCATTTCTGACAAGTTTTGGGCTAGTGAAAAGCAACAATATGATGAAATTATGTTAAAATTTAATGAAAATACATTGCTACCAGTCCTGAATCCCTCAGAGTTCTCTCTCTCATTCAAAGTCTGCTAAAATGCTATTATCTGAGCCTGTGTCTTAAGTGATAAGCTATTTATAGTAAAGCACAGTGTTTCAGTCAAATCATAGACCCTGAGATGCTAAAGGACATGATACAAGGAGTTCAGATTTTATGCATTAAGAGGGCAATTGGTAGTTAAAAGTTTCAACTGCCCAGTGCATTTAAGAAATAAGAGATTGTAAAAATAATGAATAACAATCAAGGGGCTATTTTTGAAGAAACACAAAGTCTTTAAAATCACAGTACAGACGCTGAGTTATAGATGTAAAGATTTTGAATAGTCAAAAAGATTGCAGTATTGCTGCTTGTTCTATGACCAGTAACTTATCTGTCTTATTTTTAGTCTCCACCGTCTTACAGGGCCCGATGGCTCCGGCTACAGAAGTAGCAGAACATTACACTGAATGAACGGGTGTGATATCTAAATTCACTGAGTAATCTCAGCATGATGGTTTTAAGATATCCAGTTGAATTTAGTAATTAAAAAACTGCTCTGATTAAACAATGTTTTAACACTAGTAGGTGGTGTCAATGGCTCTCATGGTTCTTGAGTGCACCTTTCCTCAGCTGCAGGAAATACTGGATTCTGGAAGAAAACAGTCGAGGATGTTGCAACAGGAAAGAGCGGTTACCAGTGTGCATGAGGTGATTTCTCAATGACGGGTAAGATCCTCTTTTGGCCAGCGGAGGACAACCTAAGTCAGGGGGTCACCGCCACTGGGCACCTCCCCAGAAGGGAGGTGTTATATGTGAGATGGTATTGGAGTTGAGTAGATGCTTGATAGGCCTAAAAGCATCATTAAGGGGGGAACTGTAAGAAGTTACAGCAATCTGCCTCAAAAATGTGAGCTCCTCCAGACCTGATCACCAGCAACCACATTCCTTGATGGCTTGTTTTTCATTGTGACAAGCATCCAAACTTGAAGCAACTATGCCAGGGGATCACACCCTGAGGAAAATGAGCTTATTTATAAAGAGTTAATTGCAATGGGCTATCAAGAACCATCTGAGACCATGTGATTGACAGCCAATATTTTGAGACAGTTTCTTAATTTATATCAGTATCATGAAGTTGGTTGCTTTATTGGCAAGAACTGTATAAAAAGTCTCATTTGCAGAGTTATTGCTGAGATGATATTGAACTAATATATCTATATCATAGTTTTTACTCATGCAGGTCCTTAGGCATGGCATAGGATAATTACAAGACATGGTGGTGACTAAAAATGAAGACTGCTTTTGCTGAATCAAGAGATGGTTTGGATAACGAAGGTTAAGGGAACTAAGCATTTGAGTTAAAAATAATTTTAAGAACTGCTCATAGCATATTTTATTTTAAATAGTCTAAATTGTGATTTGAGATATATAAACTTTGACAGTTTTAACCTCTTTGAATGATGAAGGGTTCTATGTTGTAATGAATTTGATATTATAGTCTAATTTAAAAGTTCGGTGAAATTGTCAAAAGATAATTTGCAGAGTAAGAGAGAGAGACTGCTGGAGTGGAGGCAGGGATGGTGCTCTGCCTCTCTTATCGGCCTGCTAAGCAAGTGCAACCAAAACAATAATATTAAGACCAAAACAACCCATTTTTCTCAAAATAAAAATCATTAATGAACAGGCAAACTTTGAGACTAGATAAGAAACTTGGTAAAACTGATAGGAAAATGTTGAGTTTAAATCCTTCTGATTTAACACAAAAAGCAAACCTTGAAAAGGTATTCATGTGTCTAGTATATATGCGTGCGTGAGGATGATTACTCTATATTTTGGGGGACGATTCTTTTCCTGTTTTGTGTAGATTGTGTCACTAACCTCTGGAATGAGTGTTTTATCATTACAGATGGGTTAAGTGAAATGGCTTTACAGAAGTCGCCTAACGAAAAGAGAATACCAAACATAGGACGAGCTTTAAGTGGATTGTTATCCAGATCTGTCTGCTACGGGTAATAATGACTTCTTTTGGCCTTTATAATGTTGATTTGAATCACTCTCTGGATTAATATGCTTAAGAGTGTTTATCTGATTTGGATTTGTGAAACTGAAGATTGCCGTCCATAATGGGTTAAAAACCCATGTCTAAATTCAACTGAGGATCTAAAATTAAACTATTTAATGCTTTGTTATTCGAATGGTGAAGGTAAATATTTTAGACTTGAGGGCAGAGAAACAGTGACACATTGGCTAAGTCACTAACCAAATTATCCAGAGAGAACCCTCACATAAAGAAAGGCTGGAGGGAATACAGTTTAGGTAATATGGGTTAAAGTCAAAAGCTGCTATAAGGCTGTCTGTGTGTGTCCTCAAGGTCTGAGTGACATTATAGTTTGGGTTACGGAGAACAGAGATAAGTTAACAAAAAAGTTTTGGATCTGCTGGCTAACCAGTTGATGGAGAAATACAGTGACAAGTACTTCTAATGAAATGAAATATAGTAGCTAAAGTTAATGTTTGAAACAACAAAATTGTAACAGGATCTATGGAGCTGTTTATGAACACCTGTCAAGTCAAATTAAATTAATATCATTGTGAACACTGACAGGGCTTTTGATAATGTACACTGTTTCAAAAGAGCTTTACAGAAACTGAGGATGCCTTTTAATGAAAATTTGGCAGTTTAGATCTGAGCAGTAGTATTGTTTGATAGGATTGTGAAATCTGTCTGTTTTTGCTCAGTTTATAACCATATAGATTCAGTAAGGATCACTGCCAAATGACAAATATGAATGAAAGGTTTTTAAAGACTCTAATCAGGTAGCTGATCTGTAAGCATTTCTAACTGACAAGACAGTCAGAACTAAATTGACTTTGCACAAGGTCCTGAGAATTTGCTTCTGAATATGCTGTTAATTTAGTATGAGTACAGTAATATGGTATGATAATCTGAGAAGACTGACATTACTGTTAATCATACTCAATGCCTAATTATTTGTAATGTTATGATATAAAGATATGCAAGGCAATAACTAAACAAGTTAGTTCTATATTTGAGGTTATATACTTTGATTCATTTGGACCAAATGTTTTTAATATTGACAAGTTTAGTTTTATGTTCATTTATGTTTAATGTTTAATAATATGTGGGCTATGATGATTGCAAATGGATCTTTGATGAAAGTAAAACTTAATAAAAGGGCTATTAAGTAAAAATTAGGAACTGTTGAAGGTTTTTGAGGAAATAATGTTTATTAATCCTTTCATTTCTATTTTTAAAGATGGCTTAATCTGGGTCTTATTTATAGTTTATTTTAAGTTAGACTAACATTTTGTTGTGAACCCCAACATGGTTTTTAATGGGAGAATGAATGAGTGGATTTACAATCCCTCTTCTTGCACCATATAATGGAAATAATAGTTTTTGTAAAACCAGTGTATTTAGCCTGGTATTTAGGTTATAGACAATGTCTGTATTTGGTATCTGTGAGGTGACTGAGGGTCTGACCCATATCAGGAATGCAATAACAGTGTTTATTCATGTAGCCCAGCTTCCAGAGAATAAATAAGTATTTTTCTAGTAGTGAGCTCATTTTCTGATATGACAAAATTAACAAAAAGCCATTATAGCTATATAAGACAGGTAAAGATATTCGTCTAAAGCCATGAAGGCCACCAATGCACTACGTGCTCTGTAGGTTATTCAGTTCCAGTTTAGGGAAAAGATTTTTAATTATGCTTGCAGGGGTTCTGAGAGGCTGTTGACTGATGGGAGAATTGTTTCAGCCATTGAAGAAGTATAATCATAGGAGTTGAGAAATATGTGCCATATGTTTTTGGGCTAATTTTGTAGATGTTTTTTGTTACAAAATGACATTGCTATGCTACTAGCTTACAAATCCATTATCAAAATGTAATAACTACACGACCATCTCGAAAGTAAGTGTTATAGACCCACCTCGATGGTCTATATTGTCACTGCGTGGATGCATGTGAATGTGTTTCACTTGTGTTTAGAGATTATTGCCAGTAGGAAAACTACGATGCAAGAACCCCAGACAATTGATACTCTATTGTGGAAAGATTTCCAGCCTCATCAAGTTTACATGTGGCTGCAGGTATCTGATGTTGTTATGGGAGACGAACGGTTTGACAGGGAAAAACAATTTCGTCAGTTTTTAAGGCCCATTCCTTCGGTTCAAGAATTAAAAGATTTGCATAATAGGTCGAGTTTAGGTCATTGGCTGTACCATAAGATAGTCCATGCTGTTGGCCCTGAGTGGTACACCCCTGATAAGTCTAAACAGGGTGACTGTTCTGACTAAGAGTATTGTAGCGCTAATATGACTGCTTCCACTGAGTATTACTCTCAATTGAAATCCCAGCAGGCTAACGAGAAGTATATTAATGATCTCTTGAGGCAGGTTAAGACTACTAAGGTGTTTGCAGGATATGAATATTTGAATTCTTTGTGGCTTCGATCGACAAGGTCACTGTTTTTGTCAGATTCTAAAGAACCCACAGCTTTGGCGTTAGCAATTTACGGTAGGAGTGATTTTTACGGATGTGACAGATTCTGTAGAAGATTTTGTGGAAGAAGCCTGGAACTATTTTGTTGCAGCGTCAGAGGACGTGATTATGGGAGTAATAGAATATGTGTTGTAGGACTGGTTGTCTTATGCCTACTTATGTGGATGTTGGTCCGCTGTTGTCTGTCCTATGTTTTTAAGTCTGCCTGCAGGACTTTGAATCTGTTGGATGGAATACTGAAGCTGACAAACAGTCTGCAGCAGCTGACTAAGGATGATGTCAACGCCCTGTTGTGAGTGGAAGGGTTGGGAGAGCCCTAAGCATGGGGACTGGATTAAATAGTATCCAGCATGTCCATGATAGGGTTAAGAGTCAAAATGTGACCCGTCAGGGAAACATGCGTCACCACTCCACCTTCCGTAGTGGCCTCACTTGGTAGACCAGATGTGCTGTATTGGACTCCACACCGGTCTAAAACGGGGGACTGAAGGAGAGGATGGAGTGGATGCCGATCTAACCATATCCTTCCTTCTGATATTCATTATTTCTTGTTTAACTATTAATCAAGTTATGGATCAGTATTTCACCTCCTAGATTATTGGATGATTCACTTAAGTTACTGGTGCCATCTATAATAATAATTATAGATAGAAGTTTTTGGTCTTTCATGAGCAGTGCAGTCAGAGTGAAATGTGTAACCTTATGCTTTACATGCCGAGCTCTATTCCTTCCCTAAAGGTCACAGAGCCATGTCAGGAGGTCAGGATGACCTCCCATCTACGTGAGCAACAGTATCTGAGACTTACGTGTGTGCTTAAGAGATATTAAAGAATCTTGCTTTATTCTGTACTTCTAATCTCTAAGATAATGACTTCATAGTGTGTGTGTGTAATGAACCATACTGTTAAAATTCTAGCTAGAGCTAGGCGGCCTTGAAGTTCTGATAAGTGCTCTGTGTGTATGTGTGTGTGTGTGCGTGTGTGCTGGTTGTTCTCTCTCTCTCTCTCTCTCTGTGTAAGAAGACTGTCTCTGCCAGCTGCCGCCATTCTGACCGACGAACTCCGTGTGAGTGTTAAAGCTGACTTCTTCTCATGAAACTGAAAACTATTTTCTTCAGTAAATTTCTTCAATTGAATTGCATCTCTTGACTCCTGGTCTTTGTTCGTCATACCTAGTCCTTGTTTTTAACTGTTATTCCCAAACAAAACAAACACAACCCTAAGTATTTATTCAATACAGTGGCTAAATTAACAAAAAATATAACATCAGCAGGTGCAGACATTACCCAGCAGCACAGTAGTAATGACTTTATGAACTACTTTACTTCCAAGATCTAAACTATTAGAGATAAAATTGTAACCATGCAGCTGTCAGCCTCATTATCGCATCTGATAGTACGCTATAGATCCCCTGATGAACAATTCCACTCATTCTCGTCTATTGGAAATGAAGAATTGTATAAACTTGTTAAATCATCTAAACCAACAACCTGTATGTTAGACCCTGTTCCATCTAAGCTCCTAAAAGAGGTGCTTCCAGAAGTAATAGATCCTCTTCTGAATATCATTAACTCATCATTGTCATTAGGATATGTCCCAAAAACCTTCAAACTGGCTGTTATTAAGCCTCTCATTAAAAAACCACAACTTTACCCCAAAGAATTAATTAATTACAGACCGATCTCGAATCTCCCTTTTATGTCAAAGATATTAGAAAATGTAGTATCCTCACAACTATGTTCATTCTTAGAGAAAAATGCTATATGTGAAGATTTCCAGTCAGGTTTTAGAAAATATCATAGTACTGAGACTGCTCTCATTAGAGTTACAAACGACTTGCTCTTATCATCTGATCGTGGTTGTATCTCTCTATTAGTGCTACTGGATCTTAGCGCCACGTTTGACACTGTCGACCACAACATACTTTTAAATAGACTAGAAAATTATGTTGGCATTAGAGGAAGTGCACTGGCATGGTTCAAATCGTACTTATCTGACCGCCATCAATTCGTGGCAGTAAATGAAGAGGTATCATACCAATCACAAGTGCAGTATGGAGTACCTCAAGGCTCAGTACTAGGCCCCTTTTCACGCTTTACATGTTACCCTCGGGAGATATCATCAGGAAACACGGTGTAAGCTTTCACTGTTATGCTGATGATACTCAGTTCTATATTTCTTTGCGACCTGATGAAGCATATCAATTTGCAAAACTAACGGAATGTATAGTTGACTAGCAATTTCTTACTGCTAAATTCTGAAAAAACAGAGGTGTTAATTATTGGACTAAATACTTTTGCATATAATAATCTAGATCACTGTCTAATACTTGATGGCTGCTCTGTAAATTCTTCGTCATCAGTTAGGAACCTAGGCGTACTTTTTTATAGCAATCTTTCTTTCGAAAAACATGTTTCTAGTATTTGTAAAACTACATTTTTTCATCTTAAAAATATATCTAAATTACGACCTATGCTCTCAATGTCAAATGCAGAAACATTAATTCATGTGTTCATGACCTCGAGGCTAGATTATTGTAATGCTTTATTGGGTGGTTGCTCTGCACATTTAATAAACAAGCTCCAGCTGGTTCAAAATGCAGCAGCTAGAGTTCTTACTAGAACCAGGAACTATGACCATATTAGCCCGGTTTTGTCAACACTGCACTGGCTCTCTATTAAACATCGTATACATTTTAAGATCTTGGTAATTACCTATAAGGCCCTGAATGGTTTGGCACCTCTGTATTTGAGTGAGCTCTTATCACATTATAGTCCTTCACGTCTGCTGCGATCTCAAAACTCTGGCCATTTGATAATATCAAAATCAACTGCGGGCGGGAGATCGTTTTCCTATTTAGCGCCCAAACTCTGGAACAATCTACCTAACACAATTTTTGCATTGTTAAAAGCGCTATACAAATTCAAATAATAGTGACTTGACTTGACTACAAAAGATCTCTGTTTCAAATAAATGCTGTTCTTTTGAACACATAAAAATAAAAGATTCCAGGGAAAAATGCATCATGGTTTCCACAAAAATATTAAGAAGCAAAATCTGTTCTCAAGGATCATGTGACACTGAAGATTGGAGTAATGACTCCTGAAAATTCAGCTTTGATCACAGGAATAACTTATATTGTTAAATATATTAAAATAGCACAGAGTTATGTACAATTGTTATAATATTTCACAATATTACTGTTTTACTGTAATTTTCAAATAAATAAATAATTTTACTGTAATTTTTCAAATAAATGCAGCTTTGGTGAAAAAAAAAAAAAAAAAAAAAAAACTTAATTAATCCCAACTTTTGACTGGTAGTGTAGCTACCAATTTAAAAAAAAAAAAAAAAAAAAAAAAAAAAGTTAATTTGGGGCCTTTTGTAGCCATTATAATTTTAGTCCTGTTGCTGTATAAATAGGCATAGATAATTCCCATAGCAGATCTAGACAGGTGGAGCTGGGGAGGTAGATGGTTTCTCTGATAGCAGACTCAAGGACCAGCTTACAGTGAACACTTGAGTCAGACTATTTAAATGTTGAGCAATCAAGCTTTTTGGCTGAATAATCAGAAAAGGCCAATCAGCTTGTGGTCGTGTTGTAAATGATGTGATTGCTAGTAGACTGCATGTAAACGACCTACTGTAACAGCGCCATCTGAGTTTTTCTGAACTGGAAATGTGTAGTCTACTGGTTAAAGCTAGCATTAGCATAATCTGATACTAGCTTGTCTAAAATTCTGACATCAAATGGCCCTTTGTGTAATGAATATTAATTGCGCATTTAATTTACCTATCAAGGAATTGAATTAAAGGCCTGTAACTCAGCTTTAGTTGTAGAGAAAGCATGACACAGGTGATTAGCATAAGACATCAACGCACACTTTAATCAAATATCTGTCCCAGAATGCTCTGAGGATCAGACGGGCTCTGTGGCCCTAATAAGATTATGAGACCCATCAGAGAAAGTAGACGTCTTTAATTGCGACTGTCTGAAGGAGTCAGAGCAATTAAGGCAAAACAAACCCACCAGGACAAACAGTGGCAGGATTCAACAGGCTAATATGAGCTACTGTTACTTATGTTGTGCTTGATGAGACTATATGGTTCAAAAAATATACACTACCATTCAAAGGTTTGGGGTCAGTAAGATTTTTATTTATTTATTTATTTATTTTTTAAATATATTAATACTTACTTCAGCAAGGATGCATTAAATTGATCAAGAGTGACAGCAAATTCATTTCAGTCCTGTTCATTTTAACTTCCTATTAATCAAAGAATGTTGAAATAATAATAATAATAATAAAATATAATGGTTTCCACAAAAATATGAAGCAGCACAACTGTATTTAACATTAATAATCAGAAATGTTTCTTGAGCAGCAAATCAGCTTATTAGAATTCAATTCAAGTTTATTTGTATAGCGCTTTTCACAATACAAATCTTTGCAAAGCAGCTTTACAGGAAATTACGTTTCTACAATATATTTATACATTGTAGAAACTTAATATATTTATGATGTTAATCCCGTGGCAGAAACAGAGAAACAGATAGAGACATAATTAGCGTAGCTGCTGTTCCATCCAAGCAAAAATGATTTGTTCAACCCAAGCTAAAGAACAATAATGTGCGTGTAATCAGATATAACTGCAGTACAAGATTATGAGATGCATTATGTGAATGCTTGGCTAAAGAGAGAGTGTGTCTGAACCCCGAACGTTATCAGGAAGGTTATTCCAGAGTTTGAAAAAGCTCTACCTCCTTTAGTTGACTTTGCTACCCTAGGTACTACCAAAAGTCCAGAGTTTTGCGACCTTAGGGAGTGTGATGGATTGTAGCGTGGTAGAAGACTAGTTAGGGACACAGGAGCTAAACCATTAAGGGCCTTATAGGTTAGTAATAATATTTTGTAACTGATACGGAACTTAATAGGTAGCCAGTGCAGAGACTGTAAAATTGGGGTAATATGATCATATTTTCTTGACCTGGTAAGGACTCTAGCCGCTGCGTTTTGGACTACCTGTAGCTTGTTTAATGAAGATGCTGGACAACCAGCTAGCAGTGCATTACAATAATCCAGTCTAGAGGTCATGAATGCATGAACTAGCTTTTCTGCATCAGAAACAGTTAACATGTTTCGTAGCTTGGTAATGTTTCTGATGGAAGAATGCTGTTTTTGTAACATGGGAAATATGATTTTCAAAAGACAAGTTGCTGTCTAATATAACACCCAGATATTTGACTGTAGAGGAAGTAACAGTACATCCGTCTAGTTGCAAATTATAATGCAAGAGATTCTGTGTACTGTTTTTTGGTCCAATAAGTAATATCTCTGTCTTATCTGAATTCAATGGGAGAAAATTATTGGTCATCCAATCTTTTACATTTTTAACACACTCTGTTAGCTTAGATAATTTAGAAGTTTCATCTGGTCTTGTTGAGATATATAGTTGAGTATCATCAGCATAACAATGGAAACTAATCCCGTAGTTTCTAATAATATTCCTAAGGGGCAACATGTATATTAAAAATAGCAGAGGACCTAGGACAGATCCTTGTGGTACTCCATACTTTACTGGTGATAATTGAGATGAATCCCTGTTTAAATAAACAAAGTGGTAGCGATCGGACAGGTAGGATCTAAACCATCTTAAAGCCTGCCCTTGAATACCCGTATAGTTTTGTAATTGATCTATGAGTATGTCATGATCTATAGTGTCAAACGCAGCTCTAAGATCAAGTAAAACTAGCAATGAGATGCAGCCTTGGTCTGACGCAAGAAGCAAGTCATTTGTAATTTTAAAAAGTAGCACAATTGAGCAGACAACATTTTCTAAAAATTTTAGACATAAATGGAAGATTAGAAATGGGTCTGTAATTTGCTAGTTCACAATTAGCGCTTTATCAACATTAACCAATAGGTCTGAGAGGAAATCTGAGAATTCTTTTAAGAAATCTGTATATGGCCCTGGTGGTCTGTACACAGTAGCCAGAGCAAGAGATAGGAGAGATTTCTTTTGCATATCTGACAGTGTAACATTAAGCAGAAGTAATTCGAATGAGTTAAACCTGTATCCTGTTTTCTGAGTAACATTGAGAATGTCACTATATATTGTTGCAACCCCACCGCCACGGCCAGTCTGACGGGGCTCATGCTTATAACAGTAGCTTGGTGGACTAGACTCATTTAGACCAATATAGTCATTTGGTTTGAGCCAGGTTTCAGTCAAGCAGAGTACATCAAAACTATTATCTGTGATCATTTCATTTACAATAACTGCTTTGGGTGCGAGTGATCTAATGTTTAGGAGCCCAAGCTTTAAAAATTGCTTTTGTTTATTTGTTTTGCATTTTTCTGGTTTAATCAAGATCAGATTATTTCTAGATCCTGCATTAAATTTATATTTTGACCTCACTGTTCGGGGAACAGACACAGTCTTTATAGATTGGACAACGCAAGTACTTCTATCAATTAAGTGGGTAGAACAAAAGTCATCATAGCAGTTATTTGGGATTTGACTTACTAGTCACATGGAGCGTAGCGTCCTGGAGATGTTGTCCGACAGGAGTTCTGCTCCGACTCTGCTGGGGTGCAGGCCATCAGCACGGAAAAGCCTAGGACGCTCCCAGAAAAGATTCCAATTATTAACAAAGAGCAGTTTCTGTTCTTTACACCATGACAACAATCATTCGTTTAAAGCAAACAGTCTACTGAACCTTTCATGTCCTCTTCGATACGTGGGAAGCGGTCCAGACATGATGATCGTCGCCGCGGGCGAAGCGCTGCACACCGTCTCGATCAGGCTCCTGAAGTCTCTCTTCAGAGTCTCCGTCTGCCGCAGCCTGGTGTCGTTCACCCCCGTGTGCAACACGATCGCGCCGATGCTCTCGTAGTCATTCAGGATCGCGGGTATCTGCGCAGAAACATGGAGAACACGAGCACCAGGAAAACAATGAGTGTGCGCTTTACCTTCAGCTAACGTAGCACGGACGTGCCGGACGAAGGAGTCTCCGACAATCACAGCGTCACGTTCCGTCTCGCGGAGGGGAGCGAAGCGGTTCCGGGTGGAGATCTCGAAGACCAGAGGCGGTGGAGGGGGAGAGGTCCTCGCGCGGGGCCTGGCTCGCGTCTTCCGCTGCAGCTGCACTCAAGGTCCGTGGTGTCCTGGCGCCGGAGTGAAGGACATCTGGGAACATCGCGTCCTGGGTGCACAAGGTCTGTGCAGAGAAACACACGGAGTAGAGGTGGTGGGAGTGTTAGCGGCGCGCTGTTTACTTACCCCGGACTTGTGGGCATCAGCCCGGGATGTTTCCAGCGCAGCTCTCCGCGCTCTCAGCTGGGCCTGCTTCTCCACGGCCTCCAGCTGTCCTCACCTGCACTCAAAGGTAGCAGGGCTCCAGACAAAAAAAAATCGAGTTTTCGGTGTCACAGAATAAACATGTTTTATTTATTTTATTTTATTTATTTATTTTTTTTTAACATTTTGACATTTCAATCATACTGTCATGTTTGTCTAATCTTTTCTTGACTTTATCAGCATTTTAATCCATCTTGTAGTTGACCTGGGAACTAAGGTTCCACTTCAAAGTGGGAACTAAACGTCTTTTCCAACTTGAAATATACAGTCACAAAGAATTGTTTATTACACAGAATCTGTACCAATATCATGGACCATGAGCATTACTTGGCCATTGAGTGTACACTTTTAAGTAATTGCAATTTAATAAATTAAAGTTAGTCCAATTTAAAAAAAATAAATAAATAAATAAAAATTGAACAGCACATTTTCAAACTGTTATTTGTCTGCGTAACTCAGAATCGTCAAGTTCACTAAATGTATTTCTTTACAATTAATTTAATTAGCCCGACAATTAATTTAATTAGCCCAAATAAAAAATATAATTTTTTAAATATAGAAAATCAGATAAGTCTAAATGTCAATCAAAAACATTTTAAAATTTCAATACACAAATATCAACAAATATCAATGAAAGAATTTTATTTCACTATTTACAGGGTATCTGCAGAATTATTAAAAATCAATTTAAGGCAATTTATGAACCTTTTTAAGCGCTGCACAAGTAAAATGAATACTGTATGAGTGGGGTTGGACAACGTCTGGGCAACATTTTATGCCATAAAATGACATGATTTACAGTTTAGATACAAGTTTTCACACACAAAAAAAATCGTATAAAATGGCATTTCAGCTTTTACACCATTTTTATGAAAAGGGATAAGTCAAAATATTATTATATTAATTCAAAACATAAATATTACCGTCTTAATTGTTTAGATTTTTTAGAAGGCACATTAACTTCTTTCACATGTACAACTCTATGTTTGCTGCATAAAAACATGGGTCGATATTCGCATTGATCTGAACATAAGATAGCACACTGGAAATGCAAATTCACTCTCTGCCACGAGGTAGCGCTTTAGGAGCAAATATAGCGGCTTCTCCGTAACGGCTGTACACAAAGCAGCACCGTGCTCATATACGCTGCTTTATCAGGCATTTTATTGGCAAGATGAAATGAAAATGCCAACGACACGACAGACAGTTCCCTTCAGAGACACATTTTGAGTTTAAAAGGTGCAGCGCTCATATTTATTCAATGACACCATTGCCTTTTGAAGTTTAATCCAGCTGTATCGATTCTTGCTGTATCGATTCTTGCGTTGCGCAAATGAATAAAATAGATTTCAAGATTAGAAAATAGACGATAGAGAATTAACTTGACAGAGCTCAAACTCAAAACACGCGGCAGCAACAAACAGTAATTTCAGAATGATCATGTGACACTGAAGACTGGAGTAATGATGCTGAAAATACAGCTTTGATCAGAAATAAATTACATTTTAACATTTTTACATATTCAAATAGAAAACAGTTATACTAAATTTTAATATTTCACAAAATAACTGTTTTGACTGTATTTTTGATCAAATAAATGCAGCCTTAGTGAGCAGAAGATACTTATTTCAAAAACATTAAACACTGAAGTACTTCACTAAAATTGATTTTAGCAAGTTGAGAATTTAAAGATATGATTATGAATAGTCATATGTAATGCAAAGTATAAAATGATTTCAAATGAACATTTGACATATTTGAATCGACAGTTGATTTTCTTGTGCTTTTATGTTATTCATTTATATAGATCAACAGGACATAATAATAGTAAAAAAAAAAATAAATAATAATAATAATAAATAACAACAAGTACAATTCCTGTAATTTATATTCCTTCTAAGATAAGAAAAACAAGATCTAACTTCTGTGTTGAGGCTCATGACCTGATATGAGTGATTTTACATTAAAAACTAAAAAAAGACATTATGACATTTAAAAATTATTTGTGCACAGACTAAAGTGAAAGATCACAGCAACAAACAAATGATTTACCCATTGTTCATATTAGATTTTCACGTATATTTCATATATGCTGCATTAATTCTGTTATTCTGTCTTAATATTTATCTGTATTTGTTGTAATTGCAGTCTTCAATAGTGATGCTAAAAGGCTTATATATGACCAAACAGATCAAACAAATAAAAAGGAAATTTTAAATGACAAAATTTTCAAGAATTTATTTTAAAAAAATATTCAATCATTGTCTTTGCGCATAATAAGTGTGTGTGTGTGCGTGCATGTGTGTATGCATATATATATATATGCAATGAAATAAGCAGCAATGCATGAACCGTACATATCAACCTTTTGCTACAAAAACACCTGAATAAATCATAAGTAGGGTTTTATTAACCATATTTTGCACAATTTTTATTCCCAAAGTGGCTGTTCTACAGTTTCCATTTAGAACCATCATACTTTAATAATCAAGTATGTCCATTAGTTTAGCTGAAATTGGATCTAGCAAAAAAAAAAAAAAAAAAAAAAAGGACAGTAATTTATAAGAGCTAATGTAAAGGTGAGAGAACTACTATCTCTAGCTGTAAAATATTTTGCAGTTCCATTTTTTCTGATTATCTTCAGACTAAAACCAGAATAAAAATAAAAGTGCAATCAGTAAGTCCCATCAAGTCGATTTCACAGTGTACACACTGATTCATTCTGCATACAGGATATACATTGAATCAAACATTAAAGTTGTGCTGTGCAAATATTTCAAAACGTTAAAGCGTTTAACACTTCAACGGTTTGGACAAGCTATGATATACCTTTCTCCTTCAGTTTCTGGGAAATGACATTTACAAAACAAAATGGACTTAACACTTTATAAAAGGGAACAGATTTTTGGCAATGCTAAAAATCATGTCAAATAACACTGCTGCTCCTTATTTCATGCTTCATTTGTTCTCATATTACTCCAGACCATGGCATATGCTTCATTTATGCACTTCAACAGTTATCGTTATTGCTTATCCACCACCTAATTTGTTAGCTTTGTACATCTGTTAAAATGGTACATACAGTACATAACACACTTCTTGATATTCCCAAATTTAGCATAATTTCCGTTAACTGTTTCCTTTAAATGTATTTTAAAGTTGATCTAAATTAAAAGAGCCAGAGTTATGAAGCTGTTAAAAAAACAAAAACAATCAGCACAATGTATTTAACATCCACCAAGGATTTATGGACAGGGGAATTTTGGTTATTTTGCATTTGTCATTATTGCTATATTGCATATTGTCACATTATTAAGAGCACAGCATTTAGTCACATAAACAGGCTACAGTATTTTAAAGTATGATGTCAAAATGATGCTATGTGAAAAAACTTACAGTACATGTTGTCAGTCCCAAACATACTTTACAATAATCAGGTTGATGATTTTTAGTAAGACTTTTGAAATGTGGCTTCAACAGTAGGTGCATGTGCAAGGTAGCATAATTGGCCTATCCATAAAACAAGAGCTTTGGAAACAATTCATAAATTGTCACATTTTGCTTGACTGACTTACAATTATCAGACTTATGATTTGACAGTAAAAACAGAAGGAGAATAAGACAGACGACAGTTGTACATTTCACAGATACAAATATATGTTGATTTAGATTACCATACAAAAATGTCAACCATTGTACAAAAAAACTGATAACTGATTTTCATTATAGTGATATATTCCATAATATGTTTATAATAAGTTCCATATATTCATCCATATATCCATATATTTATGTGTTGATTATTAAAGTTAAAGGGCCAGATTTACTAAATGGCAAATTAGCATTAGAGCGCAATTCCGTAAAAGCGCTGATGGGAGGGGAAAATTCTGTGTGATTTACTGACAATGCGCACATTAAAGAACACAGACACAGCCATATTATTACCATAATGACCAGAGCAATCTACCAAGAGCAGCGCAAATTAGCGCCTGCTTTAAGACGGTTTTTTGGGGGCATTAAATCATGGCACAAATAATTTTGATGAGTGCAAGCGTTAGTAAATCGTGTCGCATGATTCATTTGAATACTCTCCTCCCATAAATTTTGCGTCTGAAAGGGAAACTCCTACAAATGATATTCAGTAAAGTCAGGCACAAAATTAACTGTTCACACCTTTTCAGCAATTCTCTCTCTCTAAAAATGATGGTTCCAAAACAGATTTTTGGTTCCCCAAGTGAACAGTTCTTAAAAGAACCATTTTTTTTTTTTTCTTGGTGTGAAGAACATTTTAATCCTCTAAAGAAAGTTTTTTTCCATTATATAGAACCTCCTGTGCAATGGAAAGCGTCCATGTATGTTAAACAAATGTAATGCTAAATTTCTCCAAACCTGTTCTGATGAAGAAACAAACTCATCTACATCTTGGATGGCCTGAGAGTGAAGTTTTCATTTTTGGGTGAACTATTCCTTTGAAGGTTTTTCATGGTCCCACTGATGCCAGTAAAGAACTTTTATTTTTAGGAGTGTATGAGCACATCAACACAAGGCTGAAAAAATTACAACACTAAAAAATTTCCTCTCTTCATCTTTAAAGAAAGATACAAGTTGAGGTCAGTTTGACTTTGAGTATAACAGGACCAAACCATGTTCACTTCAGCCCACCACATCAGACATGAAATCCAGTTAGGAGAACATGTTGTCCTCCTTTTCTGAATCTGGCGAGTCCGGTCTTGATATGTCAAACAGGTTTGAAGATCCTGAGGTCTTTCTGTCTTTGAGAAGCCGGAGCATCTCAGCGAGCTGGCCTTCAAGCGCGCTCATTCTGCTGCTGAGGGAGAGGATGTCTCCTCGCAGCTCCTGCTTCAGTTCCATAAAGCAGGCATGAAGACTATGTTCTGAAATGGGGCAAAACGCTCGCTTGCCCTCGGCCTGCAAGGGGCTCCGATCCTGAGGGGTTTGAGTGCTCCCGTCGCCCATATTGTCGAGCCGCAGGTCACTCTTGGTGATGCCGCTGTCGCACGAGTCTGTCTTCTTGAGGGACAGTTTGTCTTGCGACTTAGTCCTGTCTGGAAGCATCTCCATGGACTCGGCTTTGGACACAGAACTCCAGGAGAGATCAGACTTGGCTGTGGCTTCTTTAAACCGACCCCAGCCTTTGTTTTTGGGAGGTTCTGCTGACTTGTTCCCTGTACAGTTTCCATTAGGGGCCACAGGAGTGTAGAGTTTAGCTCGACATGGTGTTCTAGACGATGAGGAGGAGGACACCGAGGTAATCGGTGTGGCTGGACTTTCAGTGACTGTGACGACGCTGGTTGTTGCAGTGATTTCGTGTACCATGGTCTCTGTTCTGCCTCTCTCCACGTCCTGTTCTCCTTGACTCGCTCGCTCTGCTGCCAGACGGGCCTCTTTCTGCTGACGGAATCGCTGAAAGAGGCGACGTACGGGGTGATCTGGAGGAAGATTCAGAGGTGCTTCGTTTTTCCTTCGCAGCATCTCCTCTTCCTCCTGTTTGACGTCACTTATTTTACGGAAGATGATCTGTGTGATTCAAACAAGAGAGTATATTTATGCATAAGGATGAACTATGTTTTAAAAGAATAGATTATCTGATAAATTATGTGAAGAACAGACCAATATTTAAGCCACAATTTGTTAAAAATATCCAGATTTTAAGACTTTGAGGTTTGGCGTTAAAGACATTATTTGATGACCATAATGCACAAGATGCATTTGAATGTGTTGAATAAGAGCTTGGACAGAGGGAAAGACTTTAAGCAAGCAATGACTTTTGGTCTGAACTTTGGAGTGTTTCTCACATAAGCCGTGTTTCCATCCAAAGTTGCGAATTTAACATGTGCAAAAGTGGAATGTTGCATAAAACATTTGTGAATAAAGCACCGTTTCCATCCAACGAGTCAAAGAGAACAAAATCATCACTTCCTGATAAACTGGCATTAAGAAAAGAGGGAGAATGTAATCATTTTCATATAAAATAAATTACTTGCACCTCACAGCGCGAGCAGACAAAACACAATAAATGCGGTCTTTGCTTTCAGAGGTGGATGCTGCTGTTCGGGAACGCAGTCGTGTAAGACAGTTATGGGAGGCAATTATACAGAAATACTTTGATGACAGACTTTGCTCAGGCATTTCAGAATGACCATAACATTTCAGATGCTGTGCAATGAGATCGGTCCGCTAGTAATGCTGCCTTCACGTGCTATGGGAAATTTCCTATTTCCCACTTATGAAGTCATGATTATGAGCTCGTCGTATTCAAGTGCTTTAGTGTCGGAAAGAACAAAATGTAGCATCCCATTGCTTGACAAACATATAAACATTCACAATGCTATACATGCAGTTTGCTGACAGTTCTGGAATTTCGGTCAAATATATGCTTATTTCACTGCTTATAAAACATACAATATGCTTCAAATGATCGTTCATATCTAGCCTATAAATACACTACTTTAGCAACAAGACAAAGTGATGTAGTTGGTGTGAGAACAGCAATGACAACAGCAATGGTTGTCCCCTCCACCATTTTTAAAGTTTATGACCCGCCCAACTCAGAAACTTGGGTATCAAAATTATTTCCGAATTTCCCAGTAGTAAATACGACTTGAGAGGCCGTTCACATGCAATTTCCGATTAGGAAACTCGTATTTACGATAATTCCGATAGCACGTGAAGGCAGCATTAGTCAGGTTATACGGTCTCATACGGACTTTTTTGATGCGCATGGAGGAATTTATTCAGCAAATGCACTTCCATCTCCCATTATTCACATTAACCCTTTTTTGCACAAGCCAAAAACCACCTCAAGTGAGCTTAAAAACATTTTTGCGAATTAAGGGAATTTGTTTTCTCGGAATTTGGCATTTCCATCACTTGTTTCTGATGGGATACTTAAATGCACATAAAAACAGGGTAATGGAAACATGTTTATAGACCTACAGTATTAGAAAAACTGGCATACAGTTGGAATTAAAGCTTGGAAAAGAAAAAAAAAAGTATATTTTTAGTTTCTACTTTAATGCTGATTAAAAGGGTCAATATAAGAGTGTCTGACAGAGATGATTTAAAACATGGCAAGTTTTTTATTTTTTATTTTTATTTATTTATTTTTTTAAGAAATGTACTCTTTATATTCATCTTGTTTTGTATGGTTTTAAATAACCTTTAAACAAAGTTTAAACATTCTAAATCTGTAATGTGGCACAGCCATAAAATATAAAGTGCTAACATATTTTCCTTATGTGTGTGTACACATCTTAATTTTTTAAATTATTTCATTTTAATGGATGAATGCTGCATTACATGTCTTGCTTTGGTAAACCTTTCTAAAATCAAAATAATGTCGCTCACTGATTTATGCAACATTCTTTAAGTTACCATAAACTTTTTTTTGGGGAACAGAACAATGCATGTGAATGATTTCAAAGCATATTATATACATTTTCCTGAAATCGCAAATATAATCCTCCTTGTACCAACATGCACAAATATGTATTTAGATGTATTTAGAAAACAGTTATTTCCCAATACAGTTGGATACTTGTTTACAACAATAACAGGACGATTTCACTCTTTAAAACCTTTAAAATCATAAAAATAATCTATTAATAATTGAATTTCAAACTTCTTACACATAGATGTTATCATGAGCTGTAAGCGCTACAAAATTACAATAAAAAGGGGTTTTAAAAGTCCATTTCAAGTACCCTTATACATATAAATTTTATAAATAAGGTATATTATTTATAAATATAAAAAATAAGTGTAGATAAAAAGTTTGGGGAGTTGCACCACATGACATTTTACTACCTAAACCAACCTTTCCTTGTCAAATTATCTGTTATTTTAAGATCCACTCTCTATGATAGTTTCAAGTTTTCTTTTTATTTTTTTTTTTATTTTTTCTCCTGCATGTTGGTTGCACCACATGACTTTACTGGTCACATCACATGACTTTGATTTTGTAGACAGAATTTTTTTTTTTTTTTTTTTTTTTTTTTGTGAATTTTAAACAAGCAGTAATGTAGTTGCAGTGTTATTTTGATTTTTTTCAATAATCTTATTCTTTTAATGAGGCTCTTTTCTTCATTATGATGTCAGGATGGTTGTATCGCCATGAATTTTTGACTTTATGTCCCCTATAAATATCAAAATTAATTTTAATACAGAAATTAAAACCATGCTCATTACAGAAAATGCATTTTTAATGAATAAACTAATAGCTGTTATGACATAAATGAGCAACACACCATTGACCCAGAAATTTTCAGAGCCCTTGGTCACTGTGCTCTTTCACTACATCTGTCTGAGGTCTTGACCCTTGAGCATCTTGAACGATGAGGAGCGAGTCACATGGTTCATTTTGAAGTGTTGCTAGAGGGGTTAGTCACTGCTATCTTTAGCTTCATGATGCATCAGAATCAGGCAAGTGTGTACTGATTTCTGAAAAAACAAATCCCATTTATACAATAAGTTGATAACTGGTTGTATCCAAAAGGTAAATATTTATTTTCCTGGGTCAACAACCTTGTTACTCGTGGTTCCACTGGTCCAATTCATGTGAATCATTCTGAATGTCACATGTTTGTCAGTTGCCAAAGGCCCCCTTGAGGTCTGTGACCCGCGTGCTGCCATTTTTGCTCATGGTAACTCATTTCCAAATGGATCACATCACAGTCAATCAGATGAGCTGTACAGAGACACACACAGTCCCAAACACAAACCCTATATAAAGCTGTAATGTGAAAGGTAAAAGACAGGGATAAATATAAGTCCATTTTTGAGAACCCTCAAAAACTCCAGCACAGGCTCATTGGAAAAACACACCAACAACTTTTATTCCTTTTCACACAATTTATGATGGATAGACTTATTTTTGTGCAGTTCCTTGCACAATACAATGTTATGACCATAAAATACTTTTACTATTGTGCATAATTTGTCAATTAATGCATTTTAACGTTTGCATCACATACCCATCTCCATATGTATGGCTTTTCTCACTTAGTAAACTTGCTTGGTAGTGCACCCGGTACAGCATTGCACTTGAGTGCTCAGGTACGAAACTGTGAAACATGAGCCATGATAAAACAGCTAATAGACTTGTAGAAGCTAAAATGACATGGTTGCATCATGCATTTTTATCTCACATTTTCTTTTGTTATGCTATATGTTAGGTTTAAAGTAGAGTTCAGTACAGATGGTGCATTATTTTCAAACCATTTAACCTTTAGCACTACTCATTAGGCATTTAATTTCTGAACTACCACATTATGTACAACAATCAGCATAATATAACATTTCCAGAGATTCATGTTTTGGATAAAATTGAACATGCTTTTAGCACTACTTACTGGACATTTCACTTCATGTCGTGAATCTCGAAGAAGCAATGTAATATAATTTTACAGAAATGTCCCCACAGGCACTTTTTTTTTTTTCCACTGGTAAAACATCTACTAGAACATAATTAAATATCTGTAATTTATATGTTGCTTGCAATGTCAATACGCAGAAATGGCTTGTTGACCTCATCATGGTGTATTTGGTTGAATCTTGCAAAACTCAAGGTGACCCAAAAATCAAAAGAAAAACATCATCTATCAAGTGCTAACTGGTTAATGATAACCAGCCAAACATTAACCCCTTGGGTATTACGATGTTTGTTTGACAAGAATGCTGTTGCAGGACCAGCAATAGATGCTGATCCAGAAATATGTCTTACTTGGCAAACCTCAGTCAGTTTCTTCAAACACATCTCGCTCTACATCCAAGACAAATTCATCTGGCTCTACATTGTGCCTTCATCTTCTAGACATGGTGGTAATTGTCCAAATCAACATGCAAATTGGAGAGGACTGTAATATCCTGCAGATATTTCATGCTGTGTTCTTCCAAAATGGTGGACAACAGCTTTTCATACCCTGAGAGAATGATTTTTTTTTTTTTTTTTTAATGAACCTAGAGGCTGAATGAAAGCAGGATCCCTGTTTTCCTTCATGTTGGATAGTGCTTCATGAATTTACTTGCTACAATGTAATTAATTACTATCTTGTTATAACTATTACCTCATAAATGTGATGTGATGAGATTGATGAGATGTCCCGGTATGCTGATTGTTTACAATTAATAGTTTTTCTTATTTATTTTCTCATCTACTTTCAAGGAGGCACTGACTCCCTGAGAAAAAAAAATAAATAAAAAAAACACCTGCTTCTAGTGAAGTCTTTCACAATTGAGAGAGAAGACTATTAAGTTAATTTGTCTTATTTAGATTAGATTGATCACTGAAGGTGGTGGACACTGAATGGTACTGCATTTAAATGTAAAACAGATGAAAATTAAGCACAGGGCATTAAACTTTTTCTCTTCTTTTTTTTTTTTTGCAAACCTAATTACAAGCAATATGTTAATGGACGCGGAAGCTGTCCTAAGGTGTTAATGATGTTGCTTCATTAATTCATTCCTGTCTGCAGACTGACTCAGCGAGACTTTGTTTACTTACCAGGTCACATGAATCTGCTTCCTGATGAAGCCACTTAAATGCATAGTAAAGTGCAAAAATAAATTGATTTTCTATCAGATCAGACAGATGACTGTGAGATGTGCGGTGGGAACAGCATTGGACTGGAGGCGGACAATATTCAGGAGTGTCATTTTTCTGATGTGTCAAAGCCAATGATAATGAGTTTTGGGGGTTAGAGAGGTTTATAGTTTATTGCTCGAGTCTGAAAACTGATTGAAAACAACAAACACGTATTTCTTCATGTACAATCTTGATCAGCCATCTGTAGAGAATTACTGCAGTTTGAGATAACATGAAAAATATAACATACTACATACTCATCTTGTCTGATAGTGTTGCATGTCAAAGACAAATGTGTGTCACTATAGAGATGGCAAAAACACATTTTACATATGTTTATCGATGCAGTCAATAACCCATTGGTTTCAATAGAAAAAAAAAAACTTTCAAAGTCAGCATGAAACAGAAGCTGCAATTGTCTTTTCTTCCCTATTTTGTGTGTGAAAGGCTTCTCAAAAGAGAAAAAATGTAGGCCGAGAATTGATTGGATTGTTGTCACGCCCCTGGACTGTTTTGTTGTAGTTTTTGCTCCCCATGTGTTCCTTGTGACCCAGTTTCTCCCCTGTCTGATTGTATTAATTTGCTCCAGGTGTGTCTCCTTAGTTCTTTAATTGTCCTGTCTTTAAAAGCCCCAGTCCTTTCAGTTAGTGTTTGTCGGTCTTTAAATGTCTTGAATGTCTTCTCGTGTTCGATGTTCCCTATATGGATTATTAAAGACTCTCTGTTTGTGAATTCTCCGTGTCTCCTCGTTCCTGGCTCCAGCATTCGTGACAGAAAGACCGACCTAAAACAGTTACCTCCGTGTGTCTAACCTCCGTTTTGTTTTCCGTTTTCAATCAGTGTTTTTGTTTCCGTTGTGTTGCCCCATGGATCCCCTCGTCCGGCCCGAATTCCTCCTCCTCCTGCTGGAGCAGGAGGACCGATCTCTCGAGGACCATACAAGACTGTTCCTGATGTTAGCTAACGCCACCAGCTACCCGGACGGCGCGCTCTGCACATTTTATAATGCTAGCTTGAACACCGCGTGCAGAGCGCTGTCGTCCGAGGATGGTCCTCGAGAGGATTTCGCCGCCTTCGTGGAGTGGACACTGGCGAGGCACGGATCCCCGTTCACCGTCTGTGCCGAGGGGGATCTCGCCAGTGCCACTCCTGACCCAGAGCCCAGCCCACCAACTCCCCGCAGTGCGGAGCACCAGCACGAGCCCACCGATGACGGAGAGCCATTGCCCGCTACGATCCACGAGCCAGCGCCAAGCCGAGCGACTGAGCGGAAGATCGTCCTGGAAGTTGAGCCCAACACGTCAGATCAGGTGCGGGAGCTGATCATGTGGGAGCCAGCCGTGGACGGTGTGAGCGCGGAGTGGAGCTCCGCCCCCTGCACCGCGGCTGAGGGTGAGCTGATGATACATCTGGGGCTGCTAGACTTTGAAGGGGATCTATTGGACTGGGAACATGATCTGGAGGTCGACGCTTCCCCTATCCTCTCTCCGTCTCCGCTGGTTCCAGCCAGCTCCGCTCCTCCCGAGCGCCCCCCTGTGCCCGCTTCCCGAAAGCGTCCTCCAGAACCCGCGCCTCCAGAGCGCCCCACAGTGTCGGCTCCCATTCCTGAGTTAACCCCTGGAAGCCCGGAGGATCTCAAATGCCCACCCTCCCACCCGCTCCTGCCTCCTCCACCGCTGTCGTCTGGCAGCCCCTCTGCTCGCCCTCAGCCCTCCATCAATGCGGTGCGAGCTCCGCGGGTCTGCCATCCTCCATCGCCGTGGCTGGAGAATCCCTCACCTCCACCTCCAGCCTCCGAGGCCCAGACTCCACCTCGGCCCGTAGACCCAGCGGCTCCACCTCGGCTCCTAGCTCCCTCGCCTCCACCGTCATCCATCGATCCACCAGCTCCACCAGGCTCCCTCGTCCCTCCGGCTCCGCCTTGGTCGGGCGTCGACCCGCCATCGCCTCGGGACTCCTCTCCTCTGGCTGCGCCTCGTCACTCCATCCCACCGGCTCCGTTGGGCTCCTTCCTCCCTCCAGCTCCACCTTGGTCCTCAGTCGCTCTGGCTCCGCCGCGGATCTCCGGAGCTCCGCCTCTGCCTCGGTCGCCAGAGCTCTCGGCTCCACCCTGGCCCCCCGGATCCTCGGCGTCACCCTGGCTCGTCGGCTCTCCGTCTCCACCTCGGGCTCCTCCTCCACCTGCTCCGCCTCCGTTGGTCGGCCCCCTGGAGTCGGCGGCCATTCCTCCTCCATGGCTCCTCCCTCCGTCGGCTCCACCATGGGCCATCATGGCTGTGGCCTGGGTCCTGCCAGGCTCCTCCTGCTCCGAGTCCCTCCTGTCTCCTCCCTGGCTCCTCCCTCCTTCGTCACCTCCCTGGTCTCTGTCTGCCGGCCCCCTCCCGGTTGTCCGTCCTCCTCCTGAGCCGCCGCCATTGTTCCCACCCGTTCCCCCCCCCCTCTGTTGTTCCACGGTGCGAGGACGCACCTTCCGGGAGGGGGGAGTAATGTCACGCCCCTGGACTGTTTTGTTGTAGTTTTTGCTCCCCATGTGTTCCTTGTGACCCAGTTTCTCCCCTGTCTGATTGTATTAATTTGCTCCAGGTGTGTCTCCTTAGTTCTTTAATTGTCCTGTCTTTAAAAGCCCCAGTCCTTTCAGTTAGTGTTTGTCGGTCTTTAAATGTCTTGAATGTCTTCTCGTGTTCGATGTTCCCTATATGGATTATTAAAGACTCTCTGTTTGTGAATTCTCCGTGTCTCCTCGTTCCTGGCTCCAGCATTCGTGACAATTGTTGGGTTGTTGTCATTTTCTATTGCCGTGATCTCATGTGAATGGCTGTCCCTTCCTCTCACCAAGACAAATATCATCAGAGAAGAAATACCATCACAAGAGGGAGAGGAAGTTATTTTGATTAAAGATAACGAGGGCACATGTATAAAAAAAGGGATGCATCATTTATAATGAACACTGCAATGTTCCAAAAAAAAAAAAAAAAAAAAAGAAAATAGTTAGTTTTTACTTCAAAGTGACTTTAACATTAGCCGATAGTGCATCATGTTTTTTTTTTTTGTTTTTTTTACCATTTTAGTTGACTAAAATGTGTCCACATCTATGTTTATTTGTAAAGAATAGAGCAGTGTTCTGTAAATTTTACTTTTTTTTTTTTTTTTTTTTACTGTTTCCTTAAGACATTACCAGAAGGTTTACTAGTAATGATTTCAGGGTCTTTAAAGAGACTCAGTAATTGCACTTTCAGCACAAACTCCCATGAGTCTGGAAATGTATCTGGCTGTTATGTTATCAACGCGCTCCGTAACACGCTTCCATCTTCATTTACTCGCTCCATTGAAGGTGACCAGTGACAATTTACTGCTCATGATGATCAATAGAGTCACAGGACTTTAAAATTGGCTTCCAAATCCATTATTAGCATAGAGGTGACAGGAAACAGCTGGATGTCTTAAAGATGAATTACTCCAACCATTTAAGTAATCACTGTGCAGCTCTCGAGTGACATAAGAATTTCATATTTCAGAGCGACACACTATGCCATAGCAAAGGGTTGGTTATTGAATAGTTTTCAGTTTTTTATTACCTATTATCCACATGCAATCCACAATGCAGCGCACTACATGTAATTTATCATGAAATAACGTCTACTGTTTCTTTGAAACAGTAGGTAGCAAACTACAGTGTATACTGCACAGCAGTAAGCTAGTATTCCATTCTGAACAAATCTTTGATTTAAACTGATCAGTTGTTAGATTGCGAGTATTTTGTGCTATTAATTAAAGTCAAATCATTTGTTTGTGAATCAGACTACACTGATTATGCTAAATGTTTTTGCGTGCAGCAAGTAAAGACAATCCTATAGACATATGAACATTCAATAATGTGCTGGAAAAACTGTCTATTTGACCTTTATGTGATGAAGGTGAAGTAATTTGTTGTTCTGCATTTATCATAAAATTGCATGCTTGAGATAGTTTCCAAACCCGCCCATCAGCAGAATCTATTCACAAGGTGAACATGCTTCTCTAATATAATATTTCACAAGCAGCCATTCACCTGAAACTGGTTCAATAACCTCATTCAGCACTTTTTTTGGGCAAACAAGAGACTAGATACTTTCCCCAGGGTTGGATGTGACCTAAATCAATGGTATGAGGCCTTCTGAGACCCAACAAAACGCTGTTGTTACATGTGCACAGGGTCGAGTTGGGCCGCATGCGTCCATTTGTGCGGTGTGATTATCATATACAGATAGACACACTTATAGCATAAGCCTAGCCACAGATCAATGATACAACAGAGACAGACAGGAACAGAAAATGGAGAAGAAAGTAAATAAAGAATGAGTCTGTGGGAGATTGAATTAAAATACCAAAATGAAGATCATGATAAGCCTGACCCGCTTGAACAAATGCAGAACTAAAATGAAAGATGTTGTGAAAAGGATACAAGAGAAATGAAATATTATTATATTTGCAGGAAAGATGAAAAGCAAAAGCGATTTGTCTGAATTAAAAGCACACAAAATTTCTTAGTAAGATAAGCAGCTGTTAGTGAGTGAGTGCTGTGATCAATACAAGCGTCCAGCGCTCAGATCTCTGCTGTGTGCCGCCCCCGTCCAGGGGACACTGAAGGATACAGATCTGTCCATTCCAGAACACAATCAAAACCACCGATCTGTGACCGAGAGCAGTAAGAGCGCCATTATGTCACTGTCCGAATGCTCTGCTGTTGAAGGTTATAGTTCACCATAATGGAAAATTCTGTCATTATTTACTGCCATATATATTTATTCATTTATTTTGTGAAACACAAAATAGAACACAGAAAGAATATTCACGCTGTTTCTTTATACAGTAATGGGTTAGAGATATGCTCTGAAACGACCTAAGAGACAAAGAGATATAGATAGATAGATAGATAGATAGATAGATAGATAGATAGATAGATAGATAAATAGATAGAGAGTCAGACAGACTGATAAACAAATCACCATTTTTCTCAGTAAATATATTTCTAAAATGAAATGAAAATGAAGTGCTGTAATGAAATTTTTGAAACATGAAACTGATGTCAGTAACAACCCAAGTAATCCATGCATACAAAGAAAACGAAACAGTTCAGAAATTAAGTTATGTTTAGATCTATCTATCTATCTATCTATCTATCTATCTATCTATCTATCTATCTATCTATCTATCTATCTATCGTCTGTCTTTCTATCTGTCTGTCTTTCTGTCTGTCTGTCTGTCTGTCTATCTATCTATCTATCTAGTCTCTCTGCCTGTTTGTCTGTCTATCTGTCTGACTGTCTGTCTATCTACCTGCTGACGTGAGTCATGTGACACAAGCTATAAATCAAGTTTCTTTAAAGAATTCATCACAGAAAGAGAACAAGAGACAGACAGAGAGAGAGATGGGGAGGCTGAGACTGAAGGAGGTTGAGATGAAGATACTTCTGTATCAGGTTTCTATTTTCTGTTCTTCTAAGGTCAGTTTGACTTTGTGTTCCATTAATTCAGCTCTTGGCTCTACATGGCCATTTTCTGACCGTTACAAAATTTAATGGCCAGCTTTGATCACGGCTATCTAATCTTTGCCTCTGTCTCTCTCTTCATCCTGCGCTCACACAGACAGCAGAGCCACACTTAAGATTTGAGCATTAGTTCAATAAGCTGGATCTGATTAGGCTATACCTGGATAATACAGCCAGATACACCGAGCCGCTTACGCCACAATCTCACTTGAACAAATAAGGCCATTACTCTGATGATAGCCATGCAATCACTCAAACACGCACACACACAGGCCATGATTGCTTTAGCCCTCGAACGGATTCATATGCTGAGTGAACCAAGACTTTAGATTTCATAAATCACACCTATAACTAGACCAAAGAGAGCAACCAGTCATTCTTTATTCTTTTATGCTACTGGTTCACCTCTGATTTATCATCTGATCAATAAAATACCATCAAATTAATTCAGGAATGACCTTGAGCAAACCTCAAAAAATAAGACCCGTAAATATGATTGACCAGTATATATGTATAGATTTCGTATGTCTTTTTTTTTTTTTTTTTGATATATCATTTGGAAAAAAAATAATTTTGAAATTATAATTAGAATGATTATCGAAACTTTTTAGTTGTAGTAGTCATCCTTGTTGTGAACAGGCCTTTACAGACAAACAGCTAGATAGATTCTATTCTATTCTATTCTATTCTATTCTATTCTATTCTATTCCATACATTTAACATATGCAGTCTTACATATGAAACCAAGATGTTTTGCTACTATTTTTATTAATATTTTGACGCCTTTATATTTTGATATTTTTTTCATTTTAATTTTAGTTTAATTGTGAGTGGTTTTGTTATTTTTTTATTTTATTGTTTTTAAATACTATTTAGGTTTAATTTATTTTTATTTCAGTTTTAGTTTTTATTTATTTCTAGTTAGCACTTATAATTAAACGTATTTATAAATACCCAATTAATGTTTGTTTTTAATCTAAATTTATTTTATTTTGTTTTAACAAAAATATTTTTATTAGTTTTAGTTAACTATGATAACCCTGCCAAAAAAGTAAGTCATACTGGAGGTTGAGTTAATTATGCCTGAATTTTAATTTTTGTGTGTAATATTCCTTTAATTGTAAGACATTTGAATAGATGAATAGGAAAGCACAGTCAGAACAGCAGTGCATTCAGTATTCAGAGGTGCTCACTGTCCCTACAGCTGCTACTTGAGTAATGGAGTGCTATAGGGATTGTGTCTGCAAGAGGGTATAGATCTTCCAGCTCAGTTGGCTTCATAATCACTTCACTGTAAAAAGTGCTTACACAGAGAAACGAGACATGAATTTAAACGAAGCTGTAGCCCGGCTCCAGCCCCACCTCCATATGGACACAATGTAGCTGACAAAATCTGAGACAAAAGCAGATGAAATTGAACAGTGTTCACCCACACCAGCTATAATATTAATGAAAGCTGTCAAAATTGTTCTCGGAAGAGCAAAAGAAAGGTCAAAGATTTGACAGCCATGAAGAAAACATAATAACAAAACAGATGAAACATCACAAAGCTGCAGGAATTTGATCATTCAAATACATTAAAATAAAGAGGTTAGATCATTTTTACAGTTTAGTCTGACTATACCAGCTATAGTAGGGGCTTTCACAAATGTGTACAGCCCTTTACGGAAAATTACCGCCTTTTATGAAAACACATTTCAATACTTTAAATAACTGTTTCCAAAATCGCATTACGAAATTTTAGGAAGAACAAACTTTCTTTGTTAAAAAAAGTATGTTCTATATAGCATAAATGAATTCTGTATGTGCTACAGGCTTTGTCATGTGACCTGCGGTGTCATTTCCTTAAAGGTCATAATTGACATAATAGTTTTTACCAGTGTTATGGTCAACCTAGGCTCACTGGAAATATGTGCTTGCAATACCGATATAACGTACCTTATTGCATGTTTCATGGCAGTTTCAAAGTGAAATGTCCAGTGAGTGGCGCTAAAATGTGCATTTAATACGTGATCTTGGCCACATTTTTATTACATTTATATTTAGTCATTTAGCAGACGCTTTTATCCAAAGCGACATGCAAATGAGGACAATAGAAGCAATCAAAACCAACAAAAGAGCAACAACATGCAAGCGCTATGGCAAATCTCGGTTAGCCTAACGCAGTAAACGTAGCAAGGTTTTTTTTTTTTTTTTTTTTTAAAGAAAACAAGTAGATAGAATATAGAAAAGAAAGCTAGTGTTAGTTTTTCAAGAAAAGCTAGCAGCTAGAATAAATATGCAATTGATAGAGGGTCAAGTGTGTGTGTGTGTTTGTGTTTTTGTTTGTTTGTTTTTTTTTAATAAAAAGAAGGGAGATAGATCAAATAAAATTAGAAAAGAGAATGCTAGAGTTAGAGGGTCAAATAAAGATGGAAGAGATGGGTTTTTAGCCGTTTCTTGAAGATGGCTAAGGATTCAGCTGCTGGATTGAGTTGGGCAGGTCATTCCACCAGATGGGAACAGTTAATGAAAAAGTCCGTGAAAGTGATTTTGTGCCTCTTTGGGATGGCACAATAATGCGGCATTCACTTGCAGAACGCAAGTTTCTAGAGGGCACATAGGTCTGAAGTACTGAATTTAGGTAAAGGGGTGCAGAGCCAAAGGTGGTTTTGTATGCAAACATTAATGCCTTGAATTTTATGCGAGAAGCTATTGGTAGCCAGTGCAAATTAATGAACAGAGGTGTGACGTGCGTTCTTTTCGGCTCATTAAAGATTAATCTTGCAGCGGCATTTTGGATTAATTGTAGAGGTTTGATGGAATTGGCTGAAAGATCTGCCAAGAGAGCATTGCAATAGTCAAGTCTGGACAGAACAAGAGCTTGAACAAGGAGTTGTGTTGCATGTTCTGAAAGAAAGGGCCTGATCTTCCTAATACTGTATAAAGCAAATCTGCAGGACCGGGCAGTTTTAGCAATGTGGTCTGTGAAATTCAGCTTATCATCAATCCCAACTCCAAGGTTTCTGGCTGTTTTTGAAGGAGTAATGGTTGATGAGCCTAACTAGAAGGTGAAATTGTGATGAAGTGATGGGTTTGCTGAAATTACAAGCAGTTCTGTCTTAGCTAGGTTGAGTTGAAGGTGATGGTCCTTCATCCAGCAAGAAATGACTGTTATACATGCTGAGATGTGAGCAGCTATCGTCGGATCATCAGGATGGAATGAGAGGTAGAGTTGAGTGTCATCAGCATAGCAGTGATATGAAAAGCCATGTTTCTGAATGACAGAACCTAGTGATGCCATGTAGACAGAGAAGAGAAATGGTCCAAGGACTGAGCCCTGGGGCACCCCAGTAGCTAGATGTTGCGACATGGATACTTCACCTCTCCGAGATAGCTTGAAGGATTTATCTGAGAGGTAAGACTCAAACCACTGGAGTGCGGTTCCTGAGATGACCTTTCTCAATAGGGTTGACAGAAGGATCTGGTGGTTGACTGTATCAAAAGCAGCGGATAGATCCAGCAAAATAAGTAATGAAGACTCTTACATTTACATTTATGCATTTAGCAGACGCTTTTATCCAAAGCGACTTACATTGCATTCAAGTTACAGTTTTTTACATTTTATCAGGTCTTGCTTTCCCTGGGAATCGAACCCATGATCTTGGCGTTGTTAGCGCCATGCTCTACTATTTGAGCTACAGGAAAGCTCTTGCAAGTCTTAGGGCTTCAACAACTGAGAGCAAGGCAGTTTCGGTCAAATGTCCACTTCTGAAGCCAGATTGGTTGCTGTCCAGGAGGTTGTTCTGTGTGAGAAAGGCAGAGAGAAAGGCAGAGACTTGGTTGAACACAACTCGTTCAAGTGTTTTTGCAATGAAAGGTAGAAGGGAAACCGGTCTATAGTTCCCTAAAAGAGTTGGGTTAAGAGTGGGTTTCTTAAGAAGTGGAGTTTTACAAGCCTGTTTAAATGCTGAGGGAAAAACTTCAGTGTGAAGGGATGTGTTAACGATGTGAGTGAGTGCAGGTACAACTGCAGGAGAAATGGCTTGAATGAGATGGGATGGAATAGGATCAAACGGACAAGTAGTAGGATGACTGGAAAGGATGAGTTTAGAGACTTCTGCCTCAGAGAGTGGAGAGAAGGATGTGAACGAGTGTATGATTGATGGTAAGATGTGTTTGACAGTTTGTGGTGTGGAGAATTGTGCAGTGAGGTTTGTAATTTTATTAATGAAGAATGTGGCAAAGTCGTCAGCTGTTAGAGTTGATGAAGGAGGGGGAGGAGGAGGACAAAGGAGGGAGGAGAATGTTTTAAAGAGCATGCGAGAGTTAGGCGAATTGTTAATTTTGTCGCGATAGTATGTTCTTTTAGCAGTAGAGACATTAGCAGAAAAGTCAGAGAGGATTGATCGATATAAATTAAGGTCAGTAGGATTTTGTGATTTGCGCCATACCCTCTCTGCAGCCCTGAGCTTAGAACGATGTTCGCGGAGAACGTCACATAGCCAAGGGGCAGAAGAGGTGGAACAGGCTGGCCTGAAAGATAAGGGGCAAAAAGTATCTAAACAAGATGTCAGAGTGGAATAGAACGTATCAGTAGCACTGTTAGCATCAAGAGATGATAACTGTATAGAGGGAGGAAGCGAAGATGAAACCATAGCAGATAGCCGGGAGGGTGAAAGTAAGCGTAAGTTACGTCGAAAAGTGACATGTGGACGGGTATGTGTTGTGTCAGGAATCATGTTGAGGTTAAGAGTGAGGAGGAAGTGATCCGAGGTGTGCAGTGGAGTAACCTGCACGATCAGTGGAGCAGTGTCATGTGTAAATAAGGTCCAGTTGGTTGCCTGATTTGTGAGTAGCTGTAGTTAACACTCTCTTGAGATCAAAAGAGGCAAGCAGAGTGTGGAAGTCTGAAGCCTGAGGTTTATCTAGGTGGATGTTGAAGTCTCCAAGTATAACCAAGGGAGTACCATCCTCAGGAAAGGTTGAGAGCAACACATCTAATTCTTCCACGAAGTTACCTAGTGGTCCTGGAGGTCGATAAACAACTACAAAACTGATTTTTAGAGGGTAGGTAATAGTAACCGAATATGATTCAAAGGAGCTGTTGATACTCAGAGATGGTAAAGGAGTAAATTTCCAATTATTAGAAATGAGCAGACTAGTACCTCCACCTCTTCCAGTCAAACGGGGTTGTGGGAAAAGAAGAAATTATTGGAGAGTGCTGCAGGTGTAGCATTGTCCTCTGGTTTGATCCAAGTCTCTGTCAGGACCATGAGGTTTGAATTACTAGTAATTGAAGTAGTGAAATCAGCTTTGTTGACAGCAGACTGACAATTCCAGAGACCAACAGAAAAAGAAAGTAGTGTATTAGCAGACATAGGCAAAGTGCACAGGTTGTTAGGATTGCGCTGCAGTTATTACATTACATTACCTATTACATTGGTATAGGCATGTATTGTTGCATTTTTAATATGTAAGTTATCAAGTATGTATTGTGGTGCTTCAAAATGAGGATCGCTAAAAGCTTAATGCTCTATCATACTGGAAAATTAACACTACACCATAGTGTTAATGAATGCAAAAGTGATGTTAGATCCATAAAGAACATGAAGAACATTTTTCTATATTATTGTTATATTATTTATTTTAGGAGTGACTGTTATTTGATATATAGTTTGCATATTTTATAATATTTATATTGTATATGAGGGGTTTCATGCATGGGTCAGTTTCAATTTCATACGTAATGTGCATGCGTAAGCGACCGTTGACAGTTTTTGAACCATAAGAAAAAGGAAAGGGCTTGGTGTTAGACAGTCTTTTGACCAGTCTTTGAAACCATATCTATTTGAAGCTTGAAAAAGTGTAAATAGCTCTTAAATTAGATTTTTGAGTTTTGTTGTATCCTGACAAACGAAAAGTAAACTGTTACACCGCAAGTTTTGGTTTTACGCATCAAATCCTTTGTGCCAGTCCCGATTGAAATGGCGGAGAACGGAAAGGAATAGCTCGCCATTACAAGTGATATAAAAACACATTCAACTGATGCAACCGTGCTATTTTTACTTTTTATATGCAGGTTTGAGCTGGTTTTTCAAACCATAGTTTCATGGGATTCGTACTGGAGCGCTTCACCTCACCTCACCTCACCTCATGCCATATTGCTTGAGATACCAAGCAAACCTACTGAGTTAGAAAACCCATATATATTAAGCTGGATATGTGATGCTAATGTTCAAAAGTATCAGTTTTCAAATATTGCAGCATGTTAAAATTGTTTTGAAGTCATAAGATAATATTGTGCAAGGAACTGTGTGACAATTAGGCTTTCTTAATCAAAACTCTGGCCCTGTAAATCATAATTTGAGTGAAAAAGAATCAAAGTTGTTGCCGTTTTACTGCCTCTAGTGTTCATTTCAACTGTAAACTGCAGCAATGTGTACATATAGGTATGTTTTTTATTTTTATTTTTTTTTAGTCTTTCAGAAATGTAAGTAGAGGCACGTATTTCCAGTGAGCCTGGGTAGGATTTTCTGGGGTTGGGAAACATGAGATTATTTGTCAAACTGATTTGTAACTTTGGGGTTTTAGCTATTTTTTAAGTGGTCTAGGTACCCACCCTTTTCCTCAGGTTGTAGGTCAGCACCAGGTTCCGTGAGAAGTGTCCAGCGAAGGCTGTGTAGAACTCCAGAACCTTCTGTAAAGCGTCCCGTTTGATGATGTGAAGATCGCAGTAGGTCAGCGCACGGACGTTTGCACAAGCCTGAGCTAAATTCATCTCTTTCCAGAACACATCCCCGAACACATCCCCCTTTCCTGAGAGAAAAAAATAAATAAAAATAGATGGGGACATTGAAGAATGAATTCCATTAGGGTTTCTAATACCTTCAGGGAAATGTCCCGGATACATGCATAGGTGCAAATTTCCATGGATCACAGAAAACTCAATATGCACTTCAGAATGAAACTGCTCAGGTTGAGAATGTCATTTCAGGAGAACATTAAATAAGTTCATGCATGTAGATAAGACTGAAGCCTACTGTAATGTGACCAAGAGTGGGCAAATGTTTAACACTAACACAAATAGCTTTGACATTATGTAAGAGAGCAAACGTGCGGTCACATTTATCACTGGGAAAAATCCAGTCAGTTTCGCATGAGGGCGAAAACTTTCCTTGTGCAGATTTTGCAACGGCTTCAAGTTGGTCACAGAAATTTGATTTGCTGCTAATGTAAAACCGTAACTACAACCGGTGCAACACTGTGTCATGTATAGATTAGACGAAACATTTAATTCTGTCATCATTTACTCAGTGTCATGTCATTCCAAAGCTGTATGCTTCTTTTCTTTTACGGAAAGACATTTTGAGTAGTCATTTGAGTCTTCATGTTTTTGTCCATACAGTGGAAGTCAGTGGGCTCCAGTGCTCTTCTTCAAAATATATTCTTTTGTGTCTTGCTGAAGAAATGCAAAAAGGTTTGGATCAATATCAGGTTGGGTAAATAATCACAGAATTTTCATCTTTTGGGTGAACTGTCCCTTTAACAACGAACCAATCAGCTGTGAGCTCTTTGCTACATTTTAGCAATGGTAAAATTAGTGAATTTCATTGCTTATTTTAAACTAAAATACCTGGGTATAAAAACTGTATGGGATATTTCAAACATGTAAAACCTTACACACGCAATGTTAGAGCTGCATATATTGTCCATGTTGTTATAAGGTCATTTAAAAAAAGAGTAGGCCTGACACGATCAATCTCAAACTGACAGATTAATTTTTTTTTAACAAAGAAATCTTTTTTTTTTTATCTGCTTTGACATATTACAAAGATGTCACGTGTCTATATGGCTGCTGGGATGGTGTGTTGAATTACAACTGTTGTGCTGAGCCAATTCAGCTAAACAACTGAAATGCACAACGAAAGAGATGTGTATATTAGTTGCTCAAATGTCATTTTTTAAAATCTACTATTCCAGAACAAGATGGCTTTTTGACAAGGCTTCAACTGTGCTTTCATACAAAATTCACATTCTTTCATTCTTTAAAAGAACAATTCACACTACACTTCACGCTAGAGCAGATCTCCTCCCCACGGATGACTCTGCTCTGTTTCTAACCCTGCGATGACCGATTTACACCTCCAGTAAAATGAGACACTCTGCTAGAGACCTGCCACCCTGCATGGGCTGCAATGCAAATATTTATCTCAGCATAATACTTGACCCCCACTAGACACCAGATCTGTATCTGCTGTGTCTGTCGAGAGGGCAAATTCAGAGAGGTTCTCATGGCACTAAAAGCTTATTAGTGGTGTTTGGAACGGAAACCGTCACTATTACTATTGCTCATGCTTAATGTTATTTAACCTTCTTAACACATTAAAAAAGTGACACCTTTTGCCTTACCCGGTTCAGTTTTGACCCAGAGGAATGTGAGCTTTTAAAACCTTACTTTGCTTGATGAAGAACTTAGGGTCGAAAAGTTGTGTTTATTTTAATAAAATGTTTTTTTTTTGGGAGCAGCAGTGGCGGTGTGCCGATTCTTGTTTATTTATAGTGAAGTGCTTCATTTTATTGAGCACCTGCCTAAAATTTCTGGATGTGTGCATATTATATTTTTTGGTTACACTTTATTTTATGTGTAATTATACTTTATTTGTTACAGTGTAATCATACATTTAAGTACTGAGTAATATTAATTAACTACATGTACTTACTATATGGTTAGGGTTAGGATTAGGGCTTTGTTTAGGGTTACTTGCATGTAATTATACATAGTTTATTGTTATTATAATAATTGTAATAACTGGGTAATAGCTAGTACTAACTAACAAGTACTAACCCTGAACCTACCTTTAAACCTAACCCTAACCCATGTTTCTTTATATTACCATTACTTTCTTAGATAAGTACACTGTAAGTACACATACTGTAAAATAAAGTGCAACCAAATCCATGTTGTATTTGACCAATAACTTATCATTAAAACGTAAATTTCAAAGTTTTGGGTGTAATTACCATGTTATTACATTTACACATATTTGTTAATTAAATACTTCTCCGTTTTCAAATTTAAACTCTTAGGTCTTTGAACTTTCACTCTACATCACTTTGGCCTGGAGTTGATTTGATATAGTTTATTTGTTATGTCAGTTACATCTTTTGTCTGTTTATAATGTTCTTGCACATGGATATTCATGGAAAGTCCTAAATATCTGTGATGTGTATTTTGAAAGTCTTGAAAACCATTTCCAAAGTTTTGTCACCATACTAAACCTATGGATTTTTCTTTTTCTGTATCACTACTGTATCACAACTGACCCTAATGCAATAGGAGGGTTAAACGTGCTCCTAACCCTAAGTATTAACCTTTCTGCATGGACTGAATGCTTTTTCAAATTGTGTCTTGTTGAGTTGAAGTGTGTTATTACTTAATACACTGCCAGAAAAGAACTCGTAGCTAGACATAGAAGCTAGTAAAACTTCTACTAGTAAAAACTACCTACCAGTCATCCAAAATGCCTGGCAACTGTAAAGTAACATGCTAAAAACTATTCAGACCACCTTTGCAACAGCACCGTAATAAAAACTACTCTTAGCAACCGTATAACAGTGCCAGAGCAACCACTAAAACACTTTAGCAGTCAAATTTGCACTAAAAACCACACAGCAGCAAGTGTATTTTTTCTGTAATGGTAGTGATGGTTATTCCAAGTAAGACAAGCTCATTACTGATTCTACCAATCTTTTCAGACTAAACTTAACACAGGCACAATCAGACTAGATGTGAGCTTAATTGAAACTCATGAAGCAGTACCCAAGAGACACATTCACCTATAAGCAGTTCACTGAGAGATAGTGAAACTAATTCAGCCATTTGTGAGAGCAGCCCTGATTCAAGAAACGCTCAACAGTTTTGTACTGTAGAATCGAAAAAAGGAAATGTTAATCTTATTTGAAAAGGACTTCACACAGATATGATTTAAAAAAAATGATTCTCATTCAGGTGAATCTTGGAACTGAATGATTTTCATGACATTTGGTTCCGTAAACAGTTCTTGAACATCTTTGTTCTTCTGTTAACATGGATAAAACACTGTGTTAAAATACTCTGACAGCAGTATTATTCATGTGTAATGTCATAGTCATGTAAACGTGTCCTATTATCAGAATTTCATCTGAATCTGTTTAAGCAAAACCCATCACACCTAGGTTTTGCCCATTACCCAAATTTTGCTCTGCATAGTTCACACCTTTACTGGCAATCTGACAGCTTATTCAGTGTGTGCATGTCTTGTGCACATACAATGAAAAAAAAATTTAATTTACAATCTCATGAAAAACACTGGTTTCTTACCCAGTCTAGGTGATAGCTTTTCACCGTATTGTATCGTTGTGCATGACTGAACTCACTAAATCAGCTGGACCAGTTCTTGATTTACTCAGTGAACGCAAGCCAATACTTTCATCATGTCCAACTCAAAACAAACAGAAATGCAATTGTGTTGTTATGTTGTATAACGGCTCATGATACTTAGATTGTTATAAATGCTGACTGGTTATTGATACATAAGAGTTTTGTTGCAATAATTGGTATTTTAACTGGATCTTATTGCATGCATGTGCAAAAACATTTATTTATTTATTTAGCATTGATTTGCGCCACTGTTAAATGATGTTCTAATTCCAATATGTACTAGATATTTAGACATATATTGTTTACATATATAAAAATCTGTAAAGTGTTATGTATAGGGTCCAAAATATTTTTGTGATCCAATCTGAAAATGGTGACACGCAAGCTATAAAAGCGAAAGTGATTCATTTTAAATATCAATTTAGTTGATTAATTTACATTTATCAAAAATTGTGACCTAAAGTACAGACATTCAACATACTATTTAACATAATTCACTTAATTACATAATTAACCTAAATACATTCATTTATACCAACAGAACCTTTTTTTTTTTTTTTATGGTTAAATCAGGCAGAAATGTGCATGAAACAAGTGGACAACACCAAATGAATCTGTTTATTTGAATCTGTTTTCGAAGTGTTTTATTTTTTTATTTTGGGAAACTTTTACTTTTAGCTTCACTACATTCCAAAGCATATATCTTACTTTTGCTCAACTATTTCCTCATTATTTCAAATTAATAAATCGCCACTGATTCTGAAATGCAATGATGTCTGATTCGTAAACATGCTGATTCTTTTCAAAGGATGAGTGGAATTTGCTTACAAATCACCCTAAATGATTCATTCATTAATCAGACTGATCTGACCGCAGCTCTTCTTGAGTTTCTTCAATGATTCGGTCAAAACAAGCCAAGAATTGGAATATCGTTAACTGCAACTGTTGGCGCGAAAATTTACTAATGTCAAATTTTTGTATTAATCGTTGTAAATGAAAATCATATTTTGTAATTAAAGTCAGTATTTATATTTTAATGGAGTATTATTTTATTAGGTCTACTTTGTGTCCATCGCCGCAAAGTAAAGGATCTGTGCATTAAACCTTGCAAAGTAAATGCAGCATAAAAGAATCATTTTGTTGCCAAAATCTTTAAAAGGCATTGAAGCCAGAACCATTATAATTAAAGAATCGTTTAGACGCTATTATAGGTACACCAAGGTCAGTGAGACAGCAAAATTTTTAATATACTGCATTACTCCATGTTCTGAAGACAGTTTTGCACTTTTATTTAAAAGTGAGTAAAAATGTAAACTGACCAGCAGCAACTGACTGGCTGACTAAATATTTATAATAATCATGTTTTCATGATGGGCTCAAGTCAAGTAGTAGACCTCAGAGCACTGGTAGAAATACACTCACCCAAAATAGCAACGACTTCATCGTCCTGGATGACCTCCAAAGACCCTGACACCACAAAGCAGAGGCTGTCCACGCTTTCGCCCGCGTGGTAGATGAGGTCTCCCGGGGCGCTGTGGATGGTTTGAAACTCCATGGCAAGCGCTCTCAAACACCCGTCGCTGGCCAGTCGGAAAGCCGGATGCTCTTTGAACACCTTCCTGTTGAGATGAACGCAGATGTCCGCTCGCATGTCTTTGGGGCAAATTTGCAACACCTGCAGAGCAATTTTAAAAACAGTGAAAACAATCAAATGCACATATTATCCTTTGTGATCTCACCTTATCATGTTAAAACAAAAACTGGAGGTTCTCTGAACCTTTCACAAATAATTTATGAGATTTTGAGAAGCTGTTCAAAGCTTATGTAACGCAGTTAAACTGTGATCTGAAACATTAGAGGGACATTATTCACAAATGCTACGGATGTTATGGCAAAGACAGAACAAATGACCTTTACAATGAATGAAGAAAATAAGCTCCCTGGATAAAGATCTTCAGTCTGCGAGACTCTGAGTGCCAAATACCTTATCTGTGTCAATTCCTCTGGACATGGACCACGTAGAGACGATATAGTCCATGACCCTCTCGCTGAGGCCCTTGGGAACCTGGTAGAGCTTCAGGAAGTCTCTCACGCTGTTTAACATCTCGTGGTAGCGGTTGGTGTTGGCGTACATTTGCTGGAAGATGGTGGTTACGTTACCAAAGATGGTGGCATAAAGGAGAGCTAAAGGAAAGAAACACACTAAGCTTATATCTGTGAATCAAAACCTACTGAGCTAAAGAATTACACTTTTGCATACCTTTAAAAAGAGGACTTATTACAGAAATATTGTACTTTATAAGAACTGAACGCAGTTTAACTGAATGTAAATCACAATTAAATGAAAATGTATCATAGTTTAATTTCATATTAAATTAACTTTTTGTGTAATTTTTTTAATTACTCCAGTTGTTTTTGAAATATAGTTAGAATGTACAAGCATTTATGGAAAACTAAAGTAAAGTTTATTATAATTTCTGTTGAAACTTATATGTGATGTATTTAGATATATTTGTAATTACGCATTTATAATGATGAAGTTGCAGTTTAGAAACATCTAGTACATCTAAGTTTAGTACATTTTATAAAATGTTATGTTACACTTTATTTTAAGGTGTCCTTGTTACAGTGTAATTATACATTTAAGTACTGAGTAATATTAATTACATGTACTTACTATAGGGTTAGGTTTAGGATTAGGGTTTGGTTTAGGGTTATTTAATGTATTTATGCATAATTTTGTGCTAATACTACAGTAAGTACATGTAACGTGTAGAGCAAGGACACCTTAAAATAAAGTTTTACCAATTTAATATATAAAAATGTATTAATGTTATGTTGAGTAATACACTTCAATTAAAATTATAATCAAGCACTTTATATTTGGTTTAGTGTGTTGACTAACATACTAAAGCACAAGTAAAATACTTAATTATAATTTTAATTGTAGAGAGTTCATTGTTATTACATTTACAATTAATATATTTTAATGTACTAAATCACAACTTCATCATTACAAATGTGTAACTACAAATATATTTGTATATTTCACATACAAGTTTCAAAGAAACGACAAATATATATATATTTTAGTTTACCATAAATGCTTGTCAGTACATTCAGCAGTAACACTTTAAACATATTTCAAAGACAATAGAAGTAAATTTATTTATTCATAATGAATTATTTATAATGATGTACTGAAGTGCTGCTTAAGTGGATAACACTCTAAAGTTCAGCTAATTCACTTAATTTCATTTAATAAATTTAAACTACGACCTATAAAATAATGTATACAATATAAACTGTGCAATTTTGATGAAAGTTTTGATCCACTTCAAATGTTGACTACTGTATATATTTATATATATACAGAATGTTTTATACTACTGCGTTCTCTTGCACTACATGCGTGACATCTGTGAATGTCTCTTAATGGAGAATATCTCAAATCATCCACTTAGGAGGATCCATTTAGGTAGTAATATTGTATCTGTAGGCAGTAGAGCGATCCTACACGTCCTGGTCAAGGACAGACTGTAGGGTTGGAATCTCAGAAACCGGACACTTGCTTGCTCTGCAACCAACTGAACCTCTGACCTTAAGAATCTCAGCTGCTATGTCCAAAAGCTGCTGATGTCTCTTTCAGGTCCATTAGTATGTCTTATAGGCCACAATATTGATCACAGCCTTAAAGCTGCTCTAAAGTGTTTTCCCTGGTGAAGCTGAAATGCTCAACCTCAGCATGTCAAGCTGCGTGTGTCTACAATTTCTCCAATGGAGCAATGCAATTAATATAAAATGTTTAAAAATAAAATCAATTTAATTAAATTTAGAGTGAATCACCCAGGTATACACAGCATTGTGCCACAATAAATACAGTTATTCAGTTTTTTTTTTTTTACTGTTAAGCCTGCAGCATCTCACAAACACTACAGGCTTAATGGCCATGACATGTTGTTCTTGAAAATCATCACCGCAGCCAAACGCAATTTTTGAGTCCTCTCGCTTCGCTCCATCAGCAATACGACTAAATTACAGCCCTGCTTTATTGGATCAGTTACATTTCACGCAATTGGCTCTCCAGTCAAGGTTTTTTACCAGCCCGTCACCCTCTGTCGCCTCCTGAGGCCTCCCTGCTCATCAGAGGTGATATTAATCAATCCCAGCTCCACATGTGCAGAATGTTAAAGATGATACGTGTCTGGTGACGTGAAATATCCCGTGAGGTTTAAGGCAGTGGAGAGCTGATTTGATACTAGTGGATGGCATCTATACTGTGCATTTACCCAGAGATATAAGTATTTGATAATAAGTATTTGTACTAATGTTTTTGTACTTTAATTTGTACGCACACTAGCTGCCATTGAAAACTGAACAACTGATATATTTGCATTGCTGTCATTGGGAAAGACTGCTGTACCGTTACATATGAGAGCAGCATGGTGGAACATAATGTAAAAAATACAAAGTCAAAATGAGGATGTTATTAAGTCGTTATTGAGGGGTTTTCTTAGACACATTTGCCAAGAAATTTCACAACTTGCCAATATAAACTTGAATGTCTCTTGGATTCCTATCCTATTAGAATAACAAAAGAATATATATGATTTGTATAAAATGGACCCTCGCAAATCTCCCCTCTGGATCTTCATAAACTTCAGATTAATAGTAGTATTGTACACATTGGTACTGGTGACTGGTCTTTGTGTGAATGTCCACAAAACTGAAGACTTTCTGAGTGTATATAAGCAGTATGCTATTTAAGAAAGGAACATTCAAAAGATGAAAAAGAGGAATTAGGGAGAATCAATAAATAATGAAAAAAATATTGCTACTGTGTGAATATGTAATCAATAAAAAAGTAACTGTAGTCTGATTACGAGTATTTTAACATGTAATTTAATCTAATTACAAGTACTTAATTTTTGGAATCTGATTACATAATCCAGATTACATGTAATCAGTTATTATACTATAATATATATATATATATATATATATATTATTATACTCAGCTCTGAATATTACATATATTTAAATTTTGGAAGCATTATATGTCAAATTCTGTTTTATAAAAAGACACCAGAGAGCATGACGTCATATTACGACAGTTGCAGCGTCCGCAGAAATCTTGCGTGCTCAAAATGTGACAATGGCTTTACACTGCAGTTGCATCTGCCTGATGTCCTCTCAACATATAACTTCATCAGTGGTTATTTCTAGAAATGTTTTGTATGTGAGTGTCATAGTCTGAAAAAATGGCTCTCAGTGCGGACACTGATCACTCATCATCTAGAGAGCTGAGAGGAAGGCCTGTCATTGGGACAAAAGCAAGTGTTCATCACAGCCAGAGACTGTAAACTGCATACAGTCTAAAAGAGAACACACTAATACACCTGTGATGACAGCATGCATTCATGACACAGGACATCATGATTAGTAAAAGCATGAATATTCACAGTAGAAATCTGTGGGACAGTAATTACTTTGCAAAATATCATACTTCTACTCCAATACATTTCATAAAAAACATGAACTGAAGAAATCTCCACCCCTTCTGAGACGCAAGAGCAATATCAGATTCTTTCCAATGAATCTGTTGAACTGGTTCACAGATCACACTGAACGATTCATTCACGAATCAGACTGATCTGACTGAAGCTGTTCTTGAGTCAACAGCTCACTGAATGATCCAGTAAAAATAAGGAATTCAGATCAGATCAGAGTGGTGAACTTTCTTAAAGATGATATTTTGAAGAATATTTTATAATATATATATTCTTTTATTATTATTATTTATTGTATTATTTTCTCAACAGATAAGAATCTCAGACCCATTTATCTGGAAAACACTGGAAAAATTATCATTTTCTACTTTCATTAGGCCTGTTTTACCACATACTGTACTTTTCTTCACCATGTGGAAATGAAAATCAGTCATGAGGTAAAACCACAGCTGGCTAGAAGATAAATGAAAGTTAAATCTGTCATCTGTTTGACGGAAAAAAGGAACTGATATTCTTTTTCTGGTTGAACAGAGATAAATTCAACGGTCCACTTCCTAATAGTTTTAATAATACATCTGTTGCAAAAGACAAAAACCTTCATGCTATTATAGCCTCTGATTATGCATTTTAACAACATTTTGTGTAACTTTTCTATTTACATTTATTGTACCAATAAGACAGAAACATCACAGGCTGGTGGTGTCCATGGAAAAGCAGAACCTTCCCAGAACCCCCTGTGAATGTTTCTGATCACTTGCTCAGTCTTGGAGTTTTCACAGCAACACAAAGTGGTTTTGAGAAATGTTTTGGACTATAATGTCCCTTATATTTTTGATTTTTCACAGACTTTAGAGAAAATGCCTTTGGAAGCTAGTATATGTTTGGGATCGCATATTCACTTAGAAGAGAGGTACATTTAAAGAGGTACAAAATAATTACTGTATTATATATTGTTTAAAGACAGGACAGATTTCCAGCCCTACACATTCCTTTCTATGGTCTTCAGCACAATTATTGTTTGTCACGGAACTTGGAAAGTGTTTCAGTGACATTAGAGCCATTATACAACTTGTTACAACTTGCACACACAAGCCTTTTTGAGCTGTCGTCTCTGGTAAATAGTGATTTGCACTATTTATAGGTTATCTGTTAAATATTTGCCAAGTTATTTGTTAAATTTGAATCTAAGAACAAATGTGAGGTTTTAAAGAGATTTCTAAGTTATTTTAGTTTGATTTAAGCTGATTCGTTTCAGTGAACCTGTTGAATCACAAGGAATTAATAATCTGTGAATTTTATAGAGCAGGCTTAAACAGGTCGTTATTTTACAGCAAGCTAGACTACAACCTATACTACACTACACTACAACACAACCTACATTACAACCTAGTTCACAAATAACTGACAGTTATGACCTAAAATCTAAATATGATTTTCATTTAAAATCAATGCTAAAATTTGTCATTAATAATGAATTTTCAGTTGCATATGTGCACTCAAGGTCTGAGGATCTCTGGGTTTTTTCACATTTTGAGTCAGACATGAACAATAGAGTGAACTGTTAACTGAAGCTGTGTCTGATCATTGAATCAGTGAGTTGTTGACTTGAGAAGAGCTGCACTCGGATCAGTCCAAGTCCAAAATCATTCAATTTGATTTGAGATACTGATGCAACAGGTTCACTGAAAATAATTAGTGATTTCATCAGTTCAAAATAACGAGAAACGATACGATTTTATCAAATATAGTTCATTAAAAAAGTGTGATGTTATGCTTTGGAATGTAGTGAAGAAAAAGTTTCCAAAAATAAAAAATACTCAGATACAGCACAGATACTTTTAACAAAGTGTACAGTAACGTAGTAAACTACTACGAAGTAAAAACAATTCGCTTGTAAAAGCTACTTAGTAACTGTCCACTACCGCAAAACACCATGGTTACAGTTAGTTTTACTACAGCAAACCAATGGTAGGAATTGTTGGTGGTTTGTGGATTCTAACTGGTTCATTCATGGCACAATATTTCTACAGTTTCACATCAGTGTTTTTGAGAATGTCAGCACTGTTTCATCAGGCTTAAAACTACTTTAAAACGCAGAGACAATCAGATTTAATAACAGAGAATTCAAACTCTTCTCGAGGATCTTGCAGCTCTGTTTAATAATAGTTGTTTGATTGAGATCGGTCAGTGAGTAAATGCATCAGCTCTGAGCCTGTCTATTAGGTCAAGCTGAAAAATAGCTTGTGCAGTGTGGTTTAAACAAGTAGCACTGTTTCGTTCTGCTTTTGAAGTATTTGCTGTGTGATGGTTCTTGCACAGCCCAAAAAAGATCCCAAAATGCCACTATTAAGTTACAGTCCATATTTTTTAAAGTTAATGTCTCTTTTTGCTAACCCAGGCTCGTTGAAAATACAGGTGCATCTCAATAAATTAGAATGCCGTGGAAAAGTTAATTTATTTCAGTAATTCAACTCAAATTGTGAAACTCGTGTATTAAATAAATTCATTGCACACAGACTGAAGTAGTTTAAGTCTTTGATTCTTTTAATTGTGATGATTTTGGCTCACATTTAACAAAAACCCACCAATTCACTATCTCAACAAATTAGAATATGGTGACATGCCAATCAGCTAATCAACTCAAAACACCTGCAAAGGTTTCCTGAGCCTTCAAAATGGTCTCTCAGTTTGGTTCACTAGGCTACACAATCATGGGGAAGACTGCTGATCTGACAGTTGTCCAGAAGACAATCATTGACACCCTTCACAAGGAGGGTAAGCCACAAACATTCATTGCCAAAGAAGCTGGCTGTTCACAGAGTGCTGTATCCAAGCATGTTAACAGAAAGTTGAGTGGAAGGAAAAAGTGTGGAAGAAAAAGATGCACAACCAACCGAGAGAACCGCAGCCTTATGAGGATTGTCAAGCAAAATCGATTCAAGAATTTGGGTGAACTTCACAAGGAATGGACTGAGGCTGGGGTCAAGGCATCAAGAGCCACCACACACAGACGTGTCAAGGAATTTGGCTACAGTTGTCGTATTCCTCTTGTTAAGTCACTCCTGAACCACAGACAACATCAGAGGCGTCTTACCTGGGCTAAGGAGAAGAAGAACTGGACTGTTGCCCAGTGGTCCAAAGTCCTCTTTTCAGATGAGAGAGCAAGTTTTGTATTTCATTTGGAAACCAAGGTCCTAGAGTCTGGAGGAAGGGTGGAGAAGCTCATAGCCCAAGTTGCTTGAAGTCCAGTGTTAAGTTTCCACAGTCTGTGATGATTTGGGGTGCAATGTCATCTGCTGGTGTTGGTCCATTGTGTTTTTTGAAAATCAAAGTCACTGCACCCGTTTACCAAGAAATTTTGGAGCACTTCATGCTTCCTTCTGCTGACCAACTTTTTAAAGATGCTGATTTCATTTTCCAGCAGGATTTGGCACCTGCCCACACTGCCAAAAGCACCAAAAGTTGGTTAAATGACCATGGTGTTGGTGTGCTTGACTGGTCAGCAAACTCACCAGACCTGAACCCCATAGAGAATCTATGGGGTATTGTCAAGAGGAAAATGAGAAACAAGAGACCAAAAAATGCAGATGAGCTGAAGGCCACTGTCAAAGAAACCTGGGCTTCCATACCACCTCAGCAGTGCCACAAACTGATCACCTCCATGCCACGCCGAATTGAGGCAGTAATTAAAGCAAAAGGAGCCCCTACCAAGTATTGAGTGCATATACAGTAAATGAACATACTTTCCAGAAGGCCAACAATTCACTAAAAATGTTTTTTTTTTTTTTATTGGTCTTATGAAGTATTCTAATTTGTTGAGATAGCGAATTGGTGGGTTTTTGTTAAATGTGAGCCAAAATCATCACAATTAAAAGAACCAAAAGGCTTAAACTACTTCAATCTGTGTGCATTGAATTTATTTAATACATGAGTTTGACAATTTCAGTTGAATTACTGAAATAAATGAACTTTTCCACGACATTCTAATTTACTGAGATGCACCCCGTGCTTGCGGTGATGTTTCAGCAAGACTGATATTATTACTGCATGTTTTGCAGCAGTTTCAAAGTGAAATGTCCACTAAATGGCACTAAACCTTGTGTACAATTCAAAACACCACATTTTTATCACATCGGTACAGGCATGTATTGCTGCATGTTTATTACGTTGTTTCAGGAACTTATTGCAGCGGTTCAGAATTCAAATGCCTGGTGAGTGTCGCTAAAAGGTTAACGTTCTCGTGTTGAAAATAACATACCCCCAACACCAAACCCGATCCGAAACTGACCCGATAGTGTTAAAGAATGCAAAAGTGATATGAAATGTTTTAACTTCCTTCTAGATAGTTTGAGCTATCCTGTGGAACTGTAGTTTCATGAGATTTTCTACATTAAGAAATGGCACAAGTGACTTGAAGAAACACCTGGATTGGTGCCACGCTAACACTAAGCTAACAGAGAGAGCTGCAGGGTCGAAAAAGAGAAAGAATGTGGTGGACAAGAGTGCAGGCAAGAGAAAACAACAGAAATTAAGTTTCTTCAGGTCGGATATTGTGGACGATATGCAGCCTCTGTCAACAGTAGACCACGCAATGCATGCCAGGTTTGTGCTGTGAACTTTAACTAAAATAATATAAAAGAATAAAAACAAAATCATAGTCATATAGTACTTATGTGGTTATTTCAGACTGTCCTCCAACAAAAAACGACCCTATAGGTCATTTGTGCAAGCACCTTATTACGACCTATATGTACGTTTTAAAGTTAAGTGCCCTCTAGCGGGTGTAAAAATAATGACAGTGTCGTGTTGCGTCTGTTGTCATGACTTAAGGCTGTCATTACCAATCAAAATGCGTGTTCATTTAAATGCCTTTTTACACAGTCCAACCTGATCTCACGGCAATTCGTAGATATTTTACTAGGTGGCTAATTCATACGAATAACCACACCTAACCCCGCACCTAAACCTACCCTCACAGAAATTGGGCAAAATCAAGATTTATAGTGCATATACATTTTAGGAGCACGTGTGTTCTTTGGGATCAAACCAATGATTGCATGATTTCATATCGTTGTATAACGCAATGTTCTACTAACTGAGCTACACGAAACCCGAACTGTTACACAGATAAAAGAGTACAAAGCATTAATATGAAAGTGCCCTCTTGCCGATAGGGGCTCAAATGTAGTATACACTCTGATGGGTCGTAATTTCAGGGATTTTGACAAATGACCTATACAGGAGTATTGGCCGGAGGACATGTTGAGCTATTTTGGTGAAAACAACTCGAAAGTAACGCAAAAGTAGTGTAGCGCATTACAATTCAGAGACAGTAATATTGTAATGTAACTAATTACTTTCAAATGACAGTAACTAGTAATATATAATGTATTACATTTTGGAAATAACTTGCCCACCACTGCTCATAACATAATATTGTGCATGGAATTGTGTGAAAATTAGGCTTTCTTAATCAAATGCAGCATTTTACAACAATATTCAAAATGGCCAATGCCCAAAATGGTCGACATATGAAAACTGGGTATCAATCAACATGATATGCTGCACCAAATCTAAAGACATGAGTCTGGTGATTTTTGGTCAGCAGAAGACGGTTTGGAAACTGGATATTTTTGCCTCATAACTTGACGTTTTGTGTTATTCCTTACCTTTCTATGGATCAACAACACCTCGGTTTCTGCTTTAACATCCTGCCAGGGCAGGTCCCAATTCACAACAAAGTCACATCATGACAACGGCCCTGTCATCACAGTGCAGTAATGCGTTAACAGCCTCCACAGAGCCAAGGCGCTCTCTCATGCAAAACAAGCTGTTGACAAGCTGTACAAGACTCTGTAGTTAATGATATAACCACAGTCAGACATAAAAGTTTGTTACTCATTTGGTTACATCATTACAGGTCCTGTTCTCTACTGTATAGTAGCTACAGGTCATGTGCGATCCTGTGTTCTTACCTTAACCAGTTACCAGCAGCTACAACAAGTGACAAGTGAATTAATGTTGCTTGTTTGGTATTTTTGTGGTGTAGTTCTGGATCGCCCTGTCCACAAATTAAATTTTAGCTGTATATGAAACATCAAATCTCTTCTTATTGGTTATGATTGTTTGGTTGCACACAGCTTTTTTCTTTTCTTTTCTTTTCTTTTAGAGTGAACAAAGTTGTTACTGAAAGTCACAAAAAAAATCTGAAAACTGCATCTTTTCCATGCTCTAAAGCATTTTGAGTGCATATTTAAACAAACCAAACAGCATTAATGACACCACACCCACTCTCAGAGGGACTTTGGTAATGAAATAATCATCACTTTAATGGTTTCTGTGTTCTCACTGAAGTGTAACAAGCTTCTAATGAGTCTCCAGGGTGAGAAGAGACCAAGAAAGAAGTAACAAACAGAGAAGAGAAGCTGTCAGGACCCTATGAGAGAACTCTCTCTCTCCTTCTCTCAAAGCCATGTCCTGGCACAAAATTATTTTGCCAAATATATGTAAAACAAAACAAAACAAACAAACAAACAAAACTCCTACTTTAAAAATCCATATGATCTTAGAAATCTACTCTTTCAACTAAGTTTTCCATTTTTTACCAACGGTTTTTAAATAACGCTTGAAACATGTCAGATGACACAATCATTAAAGAAAAAGTAATTAACACAGTGACATATTGACTCATATCTTGAATGTAAGTGTACACATCATGATAATTAGTTTTACTATTTTAATTAATTTAATTCTTGTTGACTTTGACAGTCATAAAAGCCTTCAGGGGTCTATGAATAAAGTCCGACTTCAACAATTGTAAAAATGGTACTTGAATATATATATATATATACTTTTTGTTAGCTTCACTGTGTAGTGGAAGCTTTGGCTGTGTCTGGCTTTCAGTTTTAATAAACCTGTACATGAAACAGAAATAGCACGCGCGCGTGTGTGTGTGTGTGTGTGAGAGAGAGAGAGAGAGAGAGAGAGAGAACCAAGCATAAAGAATGTAAAGCCTAAATGAATTTCCCCTTCAAATTCTCATTGTTGTAACACGAAAAGCTTCATTTTCTGTGACTAGAATCTAATATCATCTTCTCCCTGTGCGTGTGTGTGTCTAAAGTACTGTCACACTGGCTGAATGTGTGCCTGCTGTGTTTCCTGTGCATCAGCAGGATCACACTGTGATCTTCTGTCTTTCTGTCAGTCTCCCCCCCACTTTTATGACACTCCACATCACCATCACCCTCAGGCGGCCAGCAGCATCACTCACGCCTTGAACGGGTCAAACCCACAGAGACCCAACACAACCATGCTAACTGTGCCTGTACACACAGACTCTCACACACACAGCAGATTTGCAAGGTGAGCTTGTCCCGGACAACAATTTGAGAAAAACAAACACAGTCACCTCAGAGACTTGTACAGACATTTAGGTTTAAGCAGGTAAAATCCAGATACAAATATGGACCTACTTCAATAATAGCCTACAAGATGCAATACCAACAAGATACAGTCTTTTCTCTGTTTAGCTAATATATGGTGATACGGCGCAGCCACATTAGCAACATTTCAGTCCAATTTTGCAGGCAAAAAAGGTTTCCCATTGTCAATAGTGTAGCAATGCATAAAAGCACCGCAGAACAAAGGTAATTCTGACCATATCTCAACATGTAATATGTGTAACATGAACACTGTAAAATAAAGTAGTATCAAAAATAAATGAAACGTCTCTCAATTTGTATTAAAAAATAAATAAAATTATTAAATAATAAATAAATAAAATTAAAAAAAAGGATCCTCAAGGAGATTTCAACACACTCTCATGGCAATTCATGACTATTTTACCTTTCGGAGAATTGGTGGCTATGTATGAATTTGTACATCTCATCTGTAAATTTCGTACATTCCCACGTTTTCTTTCACCCCACTGACAGTTAGCTTTGGGCTGTGGACCTTCATGCTTAATTTTTTTCTAAAAATTGTATGTTTCCATATGAATCACATTGTACAAATGCATACAAAATTCCCATTTCGTTAAATAATTCCTCTTTTCCTCTTTGCAATTAACTGTAATTAGAGTATTATTAGATTAGGAATAGTTTTAGTGTTATTAGAATAAGCTGACATGTACTTGCAAAGTTATGGTAACACATTAGTTTAGGGATCAATTCTCACTATTAACTAGTTGCTTATTAGCATGCATATTACTAGCATACCAAAGCACATATTAATACCTTATTCTGCACGACCATATTCTATGGACCAGATTTACTAAACAGGGCAAATTAGCTTTATAGCTAGAGGACTGATGGGAGGTGAAAATTCTGTGTGTGATTTACTGCCAACGCACACATTAAAGAACACAGATGCAGATCATTTCCATAATGACCAGCGCAATCTACCAAGAGCAGCGCAAATTACCGCCTGCTTTAAGACATGCTTTCTTTGGGCATTAAATAATGGCACAAATATCAGCAATTTGACGAGCGCAAACGTTAGTAAATCGCGTTGCCTGATTCATTTTAATACTCTCCTCCCATAAATTTTGCGTCTGAAAGGGAAACTCCTACAAATGCATATTCAATAATGTCAGGTGCAAAAATAACTGTGTACATGCCTTTTAGGCGTTAATTCTTCACTACACGTCTTTAGTAAATCCTGACAGTGCTATTTTAAAGCCAAAAGATGGTTTGCGCTGGAGCAAGCTGTTAGTAAATCTGGCTCTAAATCTCTTAATCCACCCCATACCTAAATTTAACAACAACCTTACTAACTATTAATAAGCAGCAAATTAGGAGTTTATTGAGGCAAAAGCCTTAGTTAATAGTTAGTTAATAGTGATAATTGGTCCCCAAACTAAAATGTGACCAAAGTTACTTATAGTCAGGAAAAAGTCTGTTGGAGGAGCATCACAACGAAGTGCTTGCAGATATTTAGCAGAAAGTCTATTTATAATCTAATGACTGCTGGCTGTCATGTAGATGCAAAGTTACTTATAGTCAACCAAATGTCTAAAGGGGACCATCAAAATAAATTGTTACCAGTACATGTAGTTTATTACAATTACTCTGTAATTATTTATCCTAATACTGAACATGAACACTAAAATAAAGTGTGACCTTGTATTTACTGTGGTAGTCAACAGCATGTCACAGATGCAGCCCAGTGGAAAATAAAATCAAGTGGAGCATCTCTGAATTCTGCCAGTGCAGGAAAGTAGAGCTTTCCCAGAACTAAGCAATTATGTAATTCATCATAGTGTTGTCCAGGCCGCTGTCTGGACAGAATGTAATCTAGATCACCACTGGCTCTATATAGAACTGATATTCCACTGAGAGTGAGAAAAACCACCTGCAGTCCAAACCTTTACAACAAACACAGTGACCCTCAACATCTTTTCAGGGTTTTTTCTGAACTATAACTGATAGCCTGCAGGATTGGTGTCTTTTTCTGAATGTTTGTTGTTTGAGGAAATTGATTCCTACAGTAATGGTCTTTTTTGTGCTAAAATATACAGGTTATGTAGTGGTCAAGAAATGTGGATTTTACTCACAGCCAATCATCATCATGGCCACGGCGAAGATCTTCTCTCCATCCGTGGTGGGAGCGATGTTCCCAAAGCCGATACTGGTCAGGCTGGTCATGGTGAAGTACAAGGACGTGATATAGACCGAATCTTTGCTGGGACCTCCTTCCCACTTTCCCGTGCCGCTAGCATTGAAGCGATATGGTGTGCCGGCGGCTTCTCCCAGAAGATACAGCCAGCTGTTCTTACGGAGCAAGTTGCTTTCTTCATCTATGACCTCATAGTCACCGATGCTGTACCAGATGCAGGCCAGCCAGTGGGCAGCCAGGCCGAACACACAAACCAGCAACATCAGCACCGCTGCACCGTATTCAATGTAATGATCCAGCTTACGAGCCACACGGCCGAGACGCAACAAACGCACCACCTTCAGAGAACTGAAGAGGCTGCTGATGCCCTGCAAGAAATGAGAGAAGTGGTTAATGAATTGTTTTCATTTAGAAAATTTTTACCCATCATGACTTACAATACAGGACACTTATTTTAGATCCAGTCCTAAAATGGTCTTTAAGTGAATCATGGATGGTGACCAAGTGAAAGGACCTCAAAATCTTGTTCTGTTATTGTACGCTAATGCACTGGGTTCCCATTAAATAAAACACTTTGTTTTGAGGGTCCCCTTTAGATATTTGGTTGACTATAAGTAACTTTGCAACTACATGTCAACTAGCAGTCATTAGAGTGTTAGTAGACTGTCTTAAAGTCCACGTGAACCGGAAGTTGCTGCCGACTTTATTTCAGTGTAGTGACGTATTTCCAACTGAAACAGAAAACTGAATAGTGGGCGTGGTTTTATTTTTGTGCTCCTCCTCTCTGTCTCTCACTCATAGCAACCTAACGGTTGGAGGGGTGTGTTTAGGATATTCTCTGCCCAAGCCGTCAAACTGACGTCATCAGAAAAGGATTGCCATTCCAGAGCGGAAGTAAATGTTCAGATTCTGATTAAAGATTACCAAAACAAACTATTTTTTTCAGCGGATTAACTTGCATGGATTATTTGTTCACATCAAGACTAGCAATGTGCGCTAGTAAAGTAAATAAAGTCAATTTTGATTTCATGCGGACTTTAACATAAGCTTACACCTAATTTTGATGCTCTCCCAACTGACATTCTATAAGATCATTTTAAGTCTGTTTTTGATGTAACAAAGTGGTTATATCAAAGTGTGTGAGTTGTTTACTTACTTTTTTAGATTAGTCTTCCCGTTAACGCCATTATAATGTTTATTCAGACTGATTTGCGAACACACACGAACACAAGAGGTGGGATTTATCGCATGAACCAATCACAGCTGAACGTAACCAGTCATATCTAATGATATCGAGATGGAGGCATTGCCTCCTCTCACGTGACTTTCCCCCATTCATTCTCAATTATCCCCCAGCAAACTCACTGCATGCTTTTAGGGGAGTTGTTAAAACTCAACGGGCTCAGGGGAGGCGAGAGAGACGCGGACTACTGCTGTAACTTTACCTGCTGGTGTCGCTGATAGTTTTTCTTTAGAAAAATGATTGATTTATACACTTTAATGTCATATCTTATTTATTTTTGTACTACAAGTTTATTTCTCATCCAATTTTTTGAGGAGGCTCTGCCTCCCTTGCCTCACACAGTGTGATTTGTAATGATCTTAAAAGATTGCTGAAATCGCACAGACTTTAGAAAGTACAAGGCATGGCTATTTATACAGGTGAATAATAAGAAGTAAGCACAGAAGTAATGGCTAGTAGGCCTATTTGGGAGAGGGCTCCCTCTGGCTGTTGGCTGAATGGATACCAGCCTCATTTGTAACACCCTAACCCTAAAACACTATTGTATTTCTAACCCTAAAACACAATTTCACTTTTGTACTCTGAATAAATCAGTTCAAAAAGCCTCAATACCCTGCAGGAGCACCTTAACCATGTATCACAGTGGCTGGGCTTTAACTGTACTCTGCCAGCAGCATCAGCAGAGAAGGGATGGATAACTGATGTTGACGTGCCTAGCACAGGCGTCTTCTTCTGCTGCTGCTGTGGGAAAGAGGACAGTGTGTGTGTGTGCTGTAATCTCCTGCTCTGACACTTCTGTTCTGCTACAGGCTCTGCTACAGTGGCCTGACAGCTACGTAAAGCCCCAGAAACTACAGCTCTGAGCGTGCATTTCCTACCGAGGGATTAAACGAACGAGTCTGTGCCAAGACCAAGGACAGCACCTGACAGGTTGTGTGTGGTACTGTGCTTAAAGTTAACATGAAATTGAAAGTCACCCAATTTATTTTCTTACTACCAGTTCCTGGTCTTAGTGTGTATGATACATATGTGCACATTATTTTAAAGAAAGAAAGAAAAAAATCTTTAATTTTCATCAAATCTAATAACTTGCTAGAATGCCTGTTGGGAAAGCATTAGAATAAAGTTTTAGCACAGTCTACTAATATTCTAATGACTACTAGTTGGCATGCAGTTGCACAGTTACTTATAGTGTGTGGAATTTCTAAAATGGACTACTAAAATGAAGTGTTACCAGATTTTTTGTTAAACCTTGCTAACGCATGCAGTTATAGCTAATTTGAATATTTTATGTGTTACTAGAGGCATCAAATACTTTCCTCATCCGTCATTGGCCAAACAAGTTGTCCCACCCCAAGCTCACACCACTGGATTAGCCAGTAATGGTATCAATGATGGTGATAACATTAATTTAATAAAGGTAACATCAATAATAGCAAATACCAATAAATGTGTATGGCAATGAGGTTTGTTATTGCACATCAACTATACTGAAAAATATGCAGTGCATTTGAAACAGATTTCACTCAGAAATTCCTAGTGAGTTTCAAGACTAATTACAAAAAACATAAAAGTTTGAAGAAGAATGACTGAAATAGTACTTTCTTGTAAAATGTACTATAATAATATTAGAGCTTTTTTACAGCTTAAAAAAATAAAGCACAGTGTGTTGATCAATGTTTATATGTGAATAAAAATTCTGTCAAATCTGTTTATCAAATAAAGTGATGAGTCTCTTCAGAAAACTTATATTGAATATATTGTTCAATTCACATATTACTTTTACGATGTCTTTATGAAGTTTTTGAAGCTTGAAAATTTTGGTTACGTGGAATTTCAATGGATGGACGCAAATGATGAGAGAATATTAAAAAAATATCTTCATTTTTGTTCAGATCATTCCTGGACAAAATATTCATCAACTCCTTAACTGGCTCTAATATTCAGTTATGGTTCTATTCTCATGTTAAAAATAAATAAATAAAGCTTTTTTTTTTCTTAATTTTCCAGTGTTCCAGTTGTTTTTTTGTTTTTTTTGTTTTGTTGTATTTTTTTTTTTTTTAAATACAAACAATCCCACCCATTTTTTTTTCCTTACTGAATATTTTGTTTCACTCAGAAATATGTCTGATTAAATAAGTAAAATGTGATTTGTATTAAAGCTGCAAGTTTAATATTTAATACCTAAAATCCAAACCGTCACACACAGTGCCTTCTACAAAGCTGGATTTATTTACAGACTACTAGACTTTTCTACCGTTTAAAAATCATCACGCATTATGAAGCAGTTAAAATGTCCATGGCCCTTAGACATTTTACAATATACAGCTTTCAGTGCAACAGTGTCCTGTTCCAACATCCCAATGTCATTAAACTGCTGTTTGTACAGAGTGAACACAATCCACCCACAGTCACTGCTGAAAGAATCCTGAATCCCTTATTCGTAAGGATCCTGAGAGTCCCGGGATTATGAGAGGCTCTTTCCTATTCCAGTATTCAGAAAATGTCAATGTCTACAGTTCAATTTCAATATTAATTACTCAACTACGTGGCTCCTACGTTTGGCGTATTTCCAGTCTTCATACAGGAAACACACATGCTGTTGCTGTAGGCTTCTGTGCTGAATCACAATACGCGAGCCACTAATGAGCATGACTTCTACGTGACATTGCTTTTGAGTGGGGATAATAAGTCTAGTAGCTGCTGATTTTGGCCCATAGACTCAATGTTCTGATGTAAATGGGCTTACATTTTAGCAATCACATATGTCTTCTCAGCTAGAGTTAAAGAAACAGCACATATGCACCTATTAACTGTGAATGTACAGACGTCTCCATGGGGAGACTGAAATCCCATGCGGCGGCTTATAAAAGCTTCTCAATTACAAGCCCACTAATAACTGACAACAAAGTTTTCAGGCAGCCAGTAGTGCAGCATAAGCTGGAAGTGAAGCTATGCTTGAATGATCTGGACGCAGGACAGCACTGGTAATGACGGCTGCTGGGACACAATAGTTATTAACGATGATGACTTCTGAGGGGCATGAAGTTATGAACCAATGACAGATGGATGTTAGGAGGGTGTAAAGCTTGTGTCTCCTGTGGCAGTTTTTTCTGCGGTAAACCACAGCGATTCAAAGAATCTATGCATGATATAGCAATATCACTCACAGAAAATCACTCCCAGCTTCATTCACAGATGTCCCGAGGGAAATACCTGACATGCTAGGATGAAATCAATCCTGAAAACGGCACTTCAGTGCGGCAAAGCCATCAAGACTGAGGCTGAGACTGAGGCAATAATGCAATTTCAGCAGAAAGATTGAGACTGACACGGCTTGCAGACACCACTTCAATATTCCTGTAGCTTTTTTGTTTGTTTGTTTTTTTTAAGTAGCACAGTGGCCTTGCAGAACTTTACACTCTTTAGGGTTCTAAAAATCTTTAGGGGTACAACAGCTTGTCACTGGGAGAATACTTTCATTGACATCTTTGTACCCTATTTACCTCTGAGTTTCATATTAGTACCTTAAGGGTGCATTACAACTCTTTACACTATTTAGAATGGTTCATCAATTTTGTATTTGTATTTGAAGACACTAATTTGTCAATTCAAGTCAAATCTATTTATATAGTGTTATTTGTATAGTCCACAATACACAGTTTCAAAGCAGCTTTAACAGAATGTCAAACTTGTATGTATTTAATGCCTTAGTGCTTTACAATAGATAACAATGATCTGAGTGATCCTGTGGATTTAGATGCAGTATACATTGTATATCAGTGTAGTATAAGTTGTATTCAGCTGTGTTTAGTACAAGCTGTGGGTGAAATGGGTGACTTACGATTATGACTGCGTTCACAAAGCATGGCAAGACTTCATTAGAGAAGAAGAATAGTGGGCAAAGACCTAGTGACAGAGACTGTCAAATATTAAGGATTGTTTAAAAGTTGGTCGGTTGTGTTCGAACCAAGATTAATCGATACTCAAAAAGTGTTGATGAAAATATGACTGATTGTCAAAAAGTGTAAAACGTCAGATGCCTGAGTGTTCAAAACTAATTAAGGCATTTAGATAGTGGTCATTTTTGTTCTAAGTGAGAGTTAACGATTCTCCAAGAGCATCAGTGAAGATACAATAAGTTGTCTTAAATGAAAAACAGCCAGTTATCATTTTTCAAATTTAAACGACAATGTTAAGAAATACAAGATGGCTTTCATTTCAATTTTTAACATCAGTTAACGTCTCTGATTTCAGACAGAATGTTATATTGTGATGCCTTTCCTTACTGTAGTCAAAGATTACTGTACTATTGTGGTAAAGATTTTGGTTGAAAATTGTTTATATCATGGTAAAGATTTTGGTCATATCGCACACCTCTAAGTACTTTAAACAGGGAGCTGCTAGAAATCATCTTCTGTAGAGCTGTTTTACAGCTGAATCACATCTTACAACATCAACACTTGTACTGAACTGAATCAAAATTGAACTGAATAATAACAATTGCTGCCTTTTGTACAACGGCTTATAGCTGAACTGAACTCATTTCAAATTGAACTTCACACTGTTATTGATCTGAACTGAAGCAAAACTGAGCTGACTTGAGCTAAATAAAGACACTATTGTCTTTTAGAGCTGCTTTACAGCTGAGTTTCCATAATTGATTCTGCTGTTTTTCTGTTTTAATACTGTGAAGTCTGTACTGCATGTGTGTGATAGAAATAAAAGTGTCTTGATTTGAAATAATGCTTTTATCTTCAAGTGAGCAAGCCAGAAGTGACAGTTTCAAGAACTGAAAAACTCAGTTTTGGTGGTAACTTGATGACAAAACATAAACCTTGGGAGAACCGAGGCTACACCGGGGGAGTCAGTTCTTCTCTAGGTAAGCAATTTTGAACAATGTTGACTTTACATTAGCAAGAAGTGTATCTTTTTAAGGGTAGATTTAAGGGTATTGACCCATTGACAAGCTTTTAACAGTGTACAAACAGTGGAGTATTCCAGAAGAAAACTCACCTCATCAACGTTCTCAAAGGCGTTAATGACGTCGTAAGGAAGACAAGAGAGGAGGTCAATGACGAACCAGGTCTTCACATAGTTCATCCGGATGAGCTTTGGGTCTGAAATCACTTCCCCAGCAGGTCCAACAAAGGTGGTGTGGAAGTTGAGCACAATGTCTACTAGGAAAATCACATCCACAATGCTGTCTACCACCAGCCAGGTGACGTTGTTTTGCTTGGTCTTGAAGGACACGTTGTAGGGCACCATAATGGCCGTGTAGAAGGTGAGGATGAGAATCACCCAGTCCCAGGTCGTTTTGAAGGTGCAGTAGTGCAGGATGATGTGAGGAGGTGTTTTTGGAGCCTCTTGCTTGTACTGTGGGAAGATGTCAGAGCCTAGCTGCAATACCTGATGGGTAATAAGAAGAAGACATAACTGTCTGAACAGAAATTATGAACATTATGGGAGACAGCAGGAGAACTTTTCCTCTTTCAACAAACTGCATCCTGATGTATTTGAACACAAACTTCTAAACAGACTGTCAGGATATGACAATTTCCACACATTCGTGGCAATAACAGCATAGATCTGGAAATGGAGATATGCCCACACTTGATTCTATGCAAAAAAACTTAAGCCAAGTACAAACAAGCAGACAGAAGCTTGTCACCCTTTCAATTCTGCAACGAAAAGCCTCAGATTGCAGACAAGTCACAGTACATCGATTAGTCGCAGACACTACAACACATTTAAAACTCTTCTGAAATCCAGCCAACAAGACAACCACAGTGAACAAAGTGCAATGAATAGCCAGGAGAAGAGCCTACGTAAGCATTGCTGCGTCCCTTCCCAACTACTAATTTTTTAGCCTGTTTTTCCATCTTGTTGTTTATTGACATGATAATTTCGAAGGTTGCTTGGTGTTTCTGCACCTACGAGCATTTATATGTCCCAGGGGTTAATTTTTATTAAAACTAACAGATACGAAGGACATATTACAGCTTTTTACTATGACTCCATCATTATTTTTGCTACTTTCCAAACATCTTTTGAGTATATAGTAGTCAACATGTGAAGTGGATCAAAAAAGTTCATCAAAGTTGTCCTAAGACAAGAACAGGTATTGTTTTGGTTTTAGGACAACTTTGATCAAAGGTTTTGATCCACTTCAAATGATGACTACTGTATATTGTGTTCAATCTTTGTCTCGAACAAAGTCTTTCTTAAAATCTAATAAAAACTTGAAACTGAAGAAGCTGTGTATGTGTGTGTGTGTGTGTGTGTGTGTGTGTGTTTGTGTGTGTGTGAGTGAGTTTGTGTGAGAAAATAATTGTAATGGCCACACTTTCAACACACTGAAAAGAAACTGAAACAAGAGATGAGACTGAATTCACTAATGCTGTGTCTCATTCCTCTCCTTAGATCCCTATTTCGCTAATCAGTAATCATGAACTCTGGGACACTGATGACTCAACACAAGTACTGTATGTGGCAACTCTTTAAAACTTGTATTAACATTGTTGTATAACATGATTACTAATATCCTGATGCAGAAAAAAAATCACTTTCTATTGGCCGATCATCTTGCTCGGTAATGAAGGATACAGCAGACTAACATAATCTGGTGTACTTTACTGGGATAACTTTAGTGAAGATAAATAGTGCAGAAATAGACAAAAATAAAACTTCATTGCACATGTTTTAAAAGCCTGAGTTCAACTATCAAATGAAGTTGAGATTGAGATTTGCATTTGCATCAAAACTAAAGTATATTTTTAGTGTCGTGTTGAATTACTGCATGCAGAACTGGTGCAATGGTTTAGTGAATTCGCCCCAGATTCTGGTCAGCAGTGCCACTATCATTTGTCTCGCAGCAGTAATAATAGCAGTATGCTAGATAATATAACTTTACGCATAAAAATACAAAGTCCAGAAACAAGCATCAGTATGTAACTAAAGCACAACTCTGCTTCAGCTCAAGTCAAAATCAGTGCAGCAGCAAGTGAAGGACTCCTAGGTTCCCTGAATAAATCCTACGAACTTGTTTTTAATAGCTGTGATCTATTGGTTGAGCTTTTGGTACAAAAATCGTTTTATTTATTGCTACATAACTGAGCAATTGACCTGCTACAAACACAGGAGGCTGTATAATCTTATCAAACCATTGTGATGTACAATCCACCGTTTTCTCAGAACCAGAATGTGCTCAGAAAGGGCTTTGGAGCCGATGTAGAAACTGAGGGGGGGCGTTCATGTGGAGTGTGTTACGTGAACAGCAGCCGCACATGTTGGAGATTTATCTCAGGACAGCAGAGGGGCTTTTCGGACTGCAGCACACACTCTTGGCCAAGAGTACTCAGGTATAAATGGGTAGAGCGGTCCTTTGATGAAAGTGCTTGAGCACACAGACACACATGTAGCCACACACACAAACACGTATATTTACCTCAGCCAGACGGGAGTGCTTGTGGACGTTCTCGCCTTTGTGGACAGTCGGAGCCAGCTGCTGTAAAACACCACGGCTGCTCGTCAACGCCCGTGTCAGACGAGCAAACTTACCCCAGCCTTAATTATTAGAGAAAAATAAAGGTAAAATGTAAAGAGTGTTTATTATAAAATAGATAGATTCTGTTTAAGATGATAAATTAATATATACACTCACAGAAAAAATGTACAAAAGCTGTCACTTTAAATTATCGATATGGACCTCTATGGACAAAAGCTTCTCTTTCCAAAATGTGCTGCCACAGTAACAGCTTTTGTACCTTTTTTTTCTGAGATTGTACATTGTTCCAGCAGTGGAAACAACGTCCTGAATAAATCCATCAACACCAAAAGTCAAACACCCAGACACTCCGAGAAACTTTCACTCTCCTGATGCAATTTACTTGTAATGAAATGTCTGGGGTGATGGGAAGTGAGTCGAATCAAACCTTTAGATGAGTCATCTTCAATAGGCTGCTTGAATGCAGTGATATCACTGAAGGTGCAGAGGAAAAGGACAACTTTGTCCTGTTCGTTTCGGATGGGAGCAATTTTGACGAAGAACCACACTGGCATCCCTGCAATATCAGCAATATTTTTTAATTAGCTGATAGATATGATAAGCATGAACTTAAATTGTCAACTTACTGTTCTTCTTGTACATGAGTATTTCAAAGGAGTTCATCTCGTAGTTCTCAAAGGTCTGGCGGACTTTCTCGCTGGTTTCTTTGTCAGTGAGTTCCCCGTACATGAAGCTGAGAGAAGGACAGAGAGGCATACATAACCAAGAATCTCCATAACAATAAACTCAAGCTGTGAGCCATGTTGCCTTTTCATATGGGAGAGACCGACATTATTTAACAGCTTGAGGTTGCAATGAGTCTGCTTTATGTGGTTTAGGAGTCCTGATTTGTTCATTGACACTAATATAACATATATATAAAGAAGAAAAACAGGGGAAAACCTGCATGTGCTGCTCTTCTGCATGACTTCAGCACGATGGTATCCAGACAGCTTGCAGAATCCATCATTGCTGTAGACAATAGGCCAATCCAGTATCTGGGCATTCCCCAGAACAAAATTGGTGTCTGCCAGGAAGTAATGAAACATTATTTTTCATTCTGATGGAAGAAAAACTAACTCCCACATTAGCCTTAAGGTGCAATCACAACAGTGAAATTTCAGTGAAATTTCTCAGGGCAAAAAAATTCATCGTCCATTACTAGAGCAGCAGTGTATGAATCACAGCTCAAACAGAAGTCACTATGAAATTAAGTAGCTTTCTGTTGGTCAACACAGTGAATTCACGTAATCAACTTGACATCTTTGAGGAAACCTTTCGGCCTCATGCGACATTCACGACCATGTTGATTCCTATTGAAATGACTGTACTTCACTGACAAAAATTCACTGAACAGGAGTAAATGTGTCCGCACCTTTACTCTTGAAGAAATAAACAATTCCATGGGTGAATTGTGGAAACAACTTTAAACTATTTGCAATACTTTTTGGGCTTGTTTCTTTAACACATAGCAAGCCATTGTGTCAGTGATTGTCTTTATTAATCTCAGGTTAAAGGAGATGTAAACTATTACCTTTGGTTAGCTTAGCCCTCTTGTAGATGCCATCATGACAGTCATGACAATGCTGATTGGCTGATGCACCACAAGAAGTGCACAGTCCCAAACCCTTCAGCTATCAATTATTCTGAGCTCTGACAACAGGTGGCAGAAAATGATAAAGTATAAATCCTTTTAACATCCACTTTATTATAATGGAATGCGGTATTTCCGTTATCTTGTAGTTACAGCATTTACCAGCTGCTGAAGTAAAACCGTCCAAACAGTGAGTATTTCTGAGAGAGCTTCTGAGAAAGTGCTTTCCAGAGGGTTTGCCAACCTTATATTTAATGTGACTTGATTTTGAAAATGTGTTCTTTCAATCTTGTTGTGCTGATTTATTTTTTATTTTTTATATACTACATGTCCAGTGTGAACAGCCCCTATTAAATGTGTATAAAGCCATCAATATTGGACACTTTCTTAGAAAATATATGGTTTGTATTAATTTGTCTATATGGCAAACATTTGGGAACCACTTTCTTAGAATACCTAAGATATCTGAATATGTTTTTTTTATTATTATTATTATTTTTTTATAATTGTTTAGAGCAACTTAAACCCTGATTTTAACAACATTTCATAACCCTTTCAGTGTACAACGAAACGATCCAGAGCTAGGATGTTGTTGTTTACCAACAGACAGCTAATCATAAATGACCTACACTCTTAAAAATAAAGGTGCTTCACGATGTCATAGAAGAACCTTTTTGTGTAAATGGTTCCATAAAGAACCTTTAACATCTGAAGAACCTTTCTGTTTCACAAAAGGTTGTTTGTGGCAAAAGAAGGTTCTTCAGATTATAAAAAGGTAAGAAAGAGATGGTTCTTTAAAGAACCTTTGACTGAATGGTTCTTTGTGGAACCAAAAATGGTTCTTCTATGGCATCTCTTGAAGAACCTTTTGAAGCACCTTTATTTTTAAGAGTGTAATTAAATATTCAAGGGCTTTCTACAGCCACAGTGTTTCATTTAGTGTTAATTTTATCATATGAGATTTTTTTTTTTTTTTTTTTGTTAACTAGCATTGTGAAGATGTGTTTGAAACAGTTTTCAATAATCAATTATGTTGCTAATTAGAATAATAAATCTAGGGTTTACATGTTTACAATGTAAAATCTACCAAGGACTGATAATTAATCACAGTAATGTATGAACAGTGTAAAATAACAAACTCAATTACTTTAACCCAGGGTAAAAAAATAAATTAAAAAAAAAAAAAAAAAAAGTGATGTTTTCATCCTATTCACCAGCAGGCACAATTTTAGAAGTAGCTTTTCATTTTTCAGCATTATTTATTTATTTATTTATTTATTAATTAATTAATATTAAATGCAAAACATAGATCTCTTTTAAAACAAATTTTGCCCTTATTGTTAGAGTATTGAAACCTCCCACAAATTCTCGTTTATGTAACTATAATATCCTGAGCACATAAACAGTACAATATGCAGAGAAGCAATTAAGCGATGATAGAAATTACTTCTACTGATCTAGATCTACAAACTACAGATGTCAAAGCAAACAATGACAGAAACAGAACCACATAGAGATGGATGGGACTGAATCACATTAAAACATCAGCTATATACCTGTCTGTCTATGAGAAAATGTCCAAACTGAGAAGTTGAAAGGAAAAAGTGAGTTATGGCAAGGACAAGCACCTTTTTAATAAACTTATCAAAAGGATTCAGACTTTTTCTTTATTCCCAAATTAATCAACCCTAAAACTTAAAATTGCATACAATATACATACAGAATATATGTATACATATATACAGAAGCTCAAGTCTCAATAAATAGATCATTTAATGCATAAAATGCCATATAAAATATATGAAAGAAATCACTGGAATACAACAGATTTATGAAACCCAGAGAACTGAAGGGTTATATATGAGGTTATGATAAACTCCAAAGGCACAGCTAAAGCACATGGAGTGAGTTGATAGTAATGTTGCAGAATAAATTATTTCACCAGTTAGAAATTGTGAAAGGCTTTTCTCACCATTAGAGCGGCGGACTATATTCTCCAGAAAAGTGTTCTGAGGGGCCACCAGTCCTCTGCGTCCCCCGGCCATCCCTACTCCTCATACGGTCTGAGATCAGTGTGAGGATGAGGCTGGCTCCTGCCTGAACGCAACCTACATGATTATGACCAGAGTAAAGTGCCCGATTCAGGATATAAGCACAGGCTGCTGGAGCCCCCCCTACTGCTGAAGAGCCAACCAGAGTCTCCTATGGACAACATCTGTGTAAAGAGAGCTAACATGTGCTGAGTCTCACAATCAGTGATCAACAGAGACATCTGTTGGTGACAGAGAGAACTACAGAATACCAGGCAAAACCTAACTTGAGGTCTTACAATTTTTTTCCTTTACTAATTAGAAGTCAAAACACTGAAATTCTTTTGTGTTTGTTTGGATTACTTCATTTTGCTAATCTTTCTAAAAGTGTCTGGGCATCTCACATATTAATCACACAACGTCTAGTTGAGTTATCAGTGTTTGTTTATTTATTTATTTATTTATTGAGTGACAGTTTTAGATAATATAGTGCTTTATCCTGACTGGTTTAAATAATATAGTGTTTTCAGGTAAGGTTAAGGTTAAGGTTGAAGGTTAAACCATTGCTGCATCCAAAATCTCATACTCTCTTGAGTAGGTACTTTTTTGAAGTAAATCCTTCAGGCTTATTTGAAAACTACATGGTATTTGTGTTGGAGCAGGGTTGAAAAAAAAAAATAAATAAATTTCTCCAGGAGCTGAATTTGACACCCATGCCCCAAGCGTGTGCGGTGAGTTTGGTGGGGAGTAATGGACTACTTACACTGAGCCTCGTGACGGACTTCAGTTTTGAAATAATACAGCTCATTTATTTCCGGTTACATATTTTCAATGTGTTATAATCATCTAGTTGACTTAAACGCCAATTAAAATGAGAGTCCAATTAAAAAGAGTTCTTTATGGAACCGTTTAGACAAAAAGGCTCTTCTATGGCATCGTGAAGCACCTTATTTTTAACAGTGTGGAAAAATTATATTCTGATGATTACTATGTGCAGAATTTTCTAAACTCAACGGAACTTGAAGTTTTAATCCCACATAAACCGAACTGAGAAAGCAGTGGCTGGTAAACATATGTGATTGTTTCATCACAGGGTGTCAGTGCTCTACACTAGTAATCGCGAAGCTGCAGTGTGTGTGAGATTTAATGAATATACGATGGCGTTTAAGTGCCACGTTAAAACAAAAATCTAAGATTACGAGATTAAAGTTTTAATATTTTGAGAAAAAGTCAAACTTATGAGAGTGAAGTCATTTGCAATATTAGAATATAGTTGAAATATTTTGAGAATAAAATCGAAATTATGAGAATAAAGTCAAAATATTTTGAGAATAAAGTCAAAATTATGCAAATAAAGTCAATATATTTTTAGAATAAAGATGAAATTGCAAGAAATAAAGTTAAAATCTTTTTGAGAATAAAGTCAAAATTGCGAGAATAAAGTCAAAATATTTTGAGAATAAAGTCAAAGTTACAAGAGTTAAATTATAGCAATTACAAGATTAAAGTAATATTTTGAGAGTACAGTCTATATTGCGTATGCAAATGGCCTGGATTGGGAGCACTGGAAAAAATTCCGGTGGCCTGTCAACTGATTTGAATATATGTTGAATTATTAGCAGAAATTATACCATGTGTCGTGTACTCTCAGGGACAGAATTGAAGCTCAGAGAAGTGACAACTCTGAAACTGTCTGAAGTATGTTTATTTAAAACTGGACCAGTGAATGTGGTGAGCAGGAACTGGAAATAGTCTATCTGTGTTTGTAGCGCTCATGACACAAATATGTTGGAAAATAGAAGAACATTAATTGAAGCGAAGAGGAGAGACATTTTTGAGCGTGTTCTTTTAAACTGGAGGGTTTTGTCTGAGTATTTTCCTGCAACCAATTCTTGTAAAGATTACAAATTATTGGTGTGATCCCCCATAAGGCTGATGATACATGGGGCAACTTTTTGAGTAATGTTGCCGTGCAACTTTGGTTAATGTTGCCATCAGCGGGCAACCAGGTGAAATGTAGTGCCCACGACCGATTTAAAGTATCCAGATAGAGATCTGTTACCCATTCTCAGTGGCAAAATTGCTCAAAAATTTGCCCCATGTATCATCAGCTTAATGGCTGAAGTACGGAAAATAAACAGAAAAGTCTGCTTGGCACGGGTTTCGAACATGAAACATGAAACAAAAAAAGTCGTGCCGTAATCCGTGAGACGACAGTAGGATCACACTGAGCTATCTAACTGCACTGCTTCAGCTGCAGATATTTGGATTGAAGTCAGGATTTTACTCTCGGCGTGACATTATGCAGCTGGCTAAATCAAGGAAATGTGCCTGTGTTAACTTATGACCTGTGTTTACTAGGGACATGCATCCCCTTACCAAAAGTTTACTACAAGTTTATTTTATTAAGTATACTTAAGAAAAGTTCAAGTAAATTTTTAAGTATATTTTATGTAGTAAGTATACAAATATTAGTATACTAGTAGTATACTTGTAAGTGGGTCCCACTTTATATTAAGTGGCTCTAATACCTTGTACTTACATAGTAACTAGATGTGTACGTAGTATGTAACCACAATGCAAGTACACATTGGTACATACTATCTACAGATGGAATATTTCTGTAACTACACACATGTAACAACCCTCAGAATGGTTTGTGTAAGTACAAATGTGTAACACAACATTGATAACACTTTTTTTCACTTCACTAAGTACTCGTGTAACAGGAATTGTATAACTACATTTTGTGACAACAATATGTATAAGAGTAATTGTAACAATTTGATCCAGGGGGTGGAGATGGGTAGGTTTTGGGGTTTATTTGGGATCCAGGGGGTGGAGATGGGTAGGTTTAGAGTGGAAATGGGATCCAGGGGGTGGAGATGGGTAGGTTTAGGGATATGTAAAGTGGGAGGAGTTGGATCTTGAGTTGGTGGAGTTGGTGCCCCACTGTAATACCAGTGTACTTACATGGTAACTCCTCAGGAACTGTCCACTTAATATAAAATATAACATTCTGGACACCAACCACAACATGTCCTGTTACACATTTGTGCTTACACATTTGTACTTACACATACCATTCAGTGGGTTGTTGCATGTGTGTAGCTGTTGATTCTATGTACCCATGTGTACTTACACTGGGGTTACATACTAAATGAACATCTAGTTACTATGTAAGTACACAGGTATTAGGGACACAATATAAAGTATTGTGTATTGGGACACAATACAATATAAAGTGGGACCTTGTAGATAAAAGTATACTTTAAGTATAACAGTAGTAAACTTTGAGTACACAACTAGTTTACCTCTATGTTTTTAGTTTGTACTGCAACTATACTAAAAGTGAACTTATAGGTACACTGATAGTTTATTAATTAAATACTTGTAGCATTTTAGTACACTTTGAAGTATAGTCTCAGTAAACTACTAGTAAGTCAAGCATACTTACAGTAAATGTCATTTTATGTATATTTCTGAGAATTACATAAAGCACATTTCTGAGAAGTACATACAAAGTAGATTGAAAGTATACTTCCCTATTTTTAGTTTAAAAGAAGTATACTAATAGCACAATGGAATAAACTTCTTTTTCGTAAGGGTCTCCATAACTGAAGAAGAATATACATTAGCTACCAATGTGATGCAATTCACTCCTATTACGATGCAGTGTGATCCGATTTGAATCGTTTTAACACAATGCTATTCAATACAATACGATGTAGGCTAATGCAAAAAAAAAAATATATGCAAATAAATGCTTTGCAATTCAGTATGGTGCAGATCAGTTTTATTTCTTTGGTTCATTGTAATTATTTGAGAGAAGATGCAGCCCTGCTTCTGCTATGTTAATCTATATTCTGTGTGACTCTGTAGTGTTGTGATGCATCATATTCACATCAGTAGCAGCAGTGGTGATGAGAGAACCCGGGTGCTTGAGAAACAGTTAAGAGAGGAGAAATCAATCAATCTACATATAAAATATTGGTCACAAATATGTTAGAAATGATGCATCATGATACAAATGCCAACCTGTATATGATGCACACTTATTTAAATCGATGCATTGCATAATTTTTATGCCGATGCACTGATGCGAATTGGTGAATCTTACCATCCCTAGTGTACCAATTATGAAAATGAACCATGGTTTTATTATAGTAAAACTATATTACATTTCAGGCCCGGTTCTAAAAAATCAATAGCACCCTCTGTTAAAGCTGTAATAATGGCATTTCATTGCAGATTTGGCAAACTATCCAGTGCATTAGGGGAGAGCGGGGCACAAAGTAACACTTTTTGACTTTCACAAATTTTGTCCACATGGGGTTCAGAGTATAATTTTTATCCACAGTAACTTCTCACTTGTCTAGTACAAATATGTCGCTTTGTTTCATAATTACACTGTATACATTTTTCTTTATTTACCCTAAAAAATTGGAAGTGAAATGTGACAACATGTCCCATAGGTGGGGTACATTGTAACATCTGAGGGGCACGTTGTAACATGACTATATGACAGCTTAAAATGTTATCTGATCTCATGAAAAAAATATGCAAGACAAACTAAAACACTTTGTCAATAAAATAAAATAATTATTTATTTCAAATTAAATAATGGCGATGTTTAAGAATTAAAAATAATCTGATTTTTGACAATGAACACATTGCAACCATGCTTGGGATGGCCCACATAAACGAGCCAAAATGTCTTGAAATAATCATTTCTGAACATTAAACATTGACTGTCAGTCTTTATTCACCTGTTTCTCGTCGTTTCTCATTAAAATGTATTAAAATAAATAGTGTGAATTGCATCGCTAATGTCATAGAATAGCACAGCAGGGCAAATTGTAATGCAGTGTTACAACTTACCCCATCTGCACAAATGAAATTTAAAACCGGTTAGTGTGTTCTGCTAGTTATTGAAGCATTAAAAAATAATCTAAATTTATAAATAACAGATTGGAGATTAAAATAATAGCAGATTTCTCGTATTTTAAATGAGTAATAAAAACTGAGATGAAAATTTTACTTAAGCCAGAAATATAATTTTACTATGGTAAAATAAATGTTCAGTGATATCTTCAAAAGACTTTTGAATTTTGGCGCACTTTTTTCTCTATATAATGTTGATATGGTAACTAGTAAACACTGTAAATTTGGTTATGCTAGCATGTGTGGAAATATTTAAACCACATGTGTTACAACTAACCCCGCGTTACTTTGTGCCCCGCGCTCCCCTATAGTTCGCGCTCTGGAGATGGTTTCTATTTCAACATGTTTGTGCAGCATTGATTTCTTGAACAACAGCCAATCAGAGGCATTTAAGTTAGAATCCACTCACTGCTCAAATTGGAGTTTTGGTTCAGGTGTTGTGTTCAGCACTAATCATCTCTTTATAATAGGGATGGGAAAATTCCCCGATTCGCTCGGTGCATCCGCAAAAAAAGTTAACGATGCGATGCATCGGTTTAAAAAGTGTGCATCGGATACACATTGGCATGTGCATCGCGATGCATCGTTTCTAACATATTTGCATCTGTAAAAACTGATTTATGTATATATAATTACTAGTGGATGCACTATACCTTTATTGTTTAGAAAGTGACCAATAATCTGTGATCTATATTTTATATATATTCTCCTCTCGAAACTGTTTCTCAAGCGCGTTCTCTCATCACCGCTGCGCGTGAATATGACGAATCACAACAACACTAGGAAAAGCGGGGATTAAAGTCCAAAATCTGACCTGAAATAACTTAACAAATCAATTGGGGCTAAGGCAGAACCATAAACAACAATGTAAATTCACATAATCTCACTAATTTGTGGACGCTTATTCTTAATCAGCCCTTAATGTTGATCATGGATCTAAGCGATCCACCATGCGCTCTACACATTTACCAGCGTCTACTAACACGTTGTCATTCACTCCTGACAAGAACCGACAGTAAGGCTCGTACTTCTGACTGACATGTAAACTGACCAACCAGCGATAAAAAGTTACAGCAGCTGCTTCAGGTATCTGTAATTTTGTGTCATTTTTTACTGAGTCCTGTCACTGTGCAATAAATATAGATATTTAATCAAGTATGGAATCTTCCTATGACACACGCATTTAGAGCGATTATATGAACGGTTTGGTTAGCATACGGTCTGTGGCAGACTTCGTGTCAGTGCAACAATTTAATAAATAAGAAGTTAATATTAAGCTTAAACTGTAAAGACAATATTGTCTTTTTTGCTCTAAAGAAAAAAGCCATGTTGTGCGGTGTTTCCTTACTGAATGAATTAGGTCTTGAAGTGATCCATTAATAACAATAGTTTCTTTCTTCATTCCTGAATGAATCATTCATTTTGAAAGAATCAACTGAATAAATGACTCAGCGACTCGCTTATTGTTGACAGTGGCTTACTGCCACCTACTGGCAATTGTAGTTTCATATTTAAATCATTCTATTTTGTATATTATTTCATATTTCTATATTCCAATTATTATATTTAAAACATCACTTATTTATGAAAATTATAAGTGCAGTGCAAATGCATGTGCAAGTGCTAAAAAAATAAGTGAATAGAATATTGCATGTTTAATTATAGATTTTATATATATATATATATATATATATATATATATATCATTTTTTTTCCCCTTGTGTATTCATGGATGTCTCTGGGCTAAGTCCCGGATATCTACTCACCCTAAAACTGCCCCCGGTCCTAATTACTAAGCTCAGATGATTTAATGTGTGTTTCTTATAGCAGTTAAAATGTAGTTTTAAGTTAGTGATTTTAACTTTTAGTTTAGTGATTTTAATGCTTTAAAGAGCAGTGTTAGATTGTAATGTTTTAATGCTATCTGTTCTAACTATAAAAGGTGCAGCTGTCATAAAACCAGAGAGAAAGTCTGCATGGCTATAATTGTATGTGAGAGAGTCACTGATATTATCATTGCGTTTCTATTAGTCAGTGTTAGAGGAACTCAGCTTAGCCTGACAGTTAGCCTGCCCTGGACCAGGTTAGTTTCCCAGAATAAGTTCCCACAGTGACTGAGGTTGATATATGTTAAATTTGCTTTATGGAACCCCATCATTGGACAATGAGTCAGACTAACTCAAATAAGCCTGGCCTATTTGGTAAACTTGTTTTATGAAACAGGCCTCAAGGCGTTAGAAGTCAGAAGACACAAGTTAATTTATGATTTGCTGTCTGTCTGAACCAGTGAAATAAAAGCGATCATATTTTTTCCATTGCATCATATTGCATCGAATCGCATTGTCTTGAATCAAAACGAATCGAAATCGGATCGCACTGCATCGTAATAGAGGTGAATCGTTTCGCATCGCATCGCTAGCTGCTTTATATGTATCTTCAATGTATCGTATCGTTGACTATGCATCGAGATACGTATCGCTCAGTTCTGGAGATGCACATCCCTACTTTAAAACAAAGGGTAGACGCAATAATAATAGATTCGTTGTGCAGCATAGAGAACTTCATTGGTTATAACATAACTTTGTGAGTTCATGATGAACTAAGATGTGTGACAGCTTTTTACTGATCATAAAGGGTGCGCTCTTTGCACCATAGCAATGGATGGCACAAAAATGTTAATATATAAAGTTAGAGCACCCTCACTATTTTAAGAAGCACGCTCAGTCTGTAATACAGATAAACAAATGATATAGCTTGGCTTATTGAATATTAGAATCCGGTCAGACGCAGTGGCTGCTCCGGGTCCTAAAAACGGTGTTTTAATGTCAGTTAGTCTTGTCTCCTCGTCCTCAAAACCAGAAGAAAAACAACAGAAACATCAGAAAACTACACTGCAACATGTCTACGATCGCCAGCGTCTTCTGGAAATCGGCAGTGCATGTAACTATCACCCATCACCAGTAACTACTGAGAAGCTAAGAGGCCTTTGTTTACTGCGGAAGCCAGACCCTGAGACTGCGGACTCGCCTACTACCCGCACAAGGAGGTGCCACAAGCGGTGTGAGAGGGGACGCAAACGCGGCAAGCACGGAGGCATACGAGCTAGGCTAAAAGCTAACTCCACAAGACCAGCTCTTCCAACAATCTTGCTGTCAAATGTACGCTCACTAGAAAATAAACTGGACCAAATTTGACTCTGTCGGACTACACAGCGTGAGACAAGGGAGTGCTGCGTGTTTGTTTTTACCTAAATGTGGCTAAACAACAACATCCGCCATTCACCTGCACGGGCTAACCTGCTACCGAGCGGACAGAGATACAGCACTGTCTGGTAAGTCTCGCGGTGGCGGCTTGTGTGTGTATATTAACAAAGAATGGTGCAACAATGCTGTGTTAGTGTCAAAACACTGCTCGTTGCTGGTGAAGTTTAAAATTGTGAAGTGCCGACCCTTCTATCTACCGAGGGAGTTAACGGCCATTGTTATCGTTGCTGTGTATATACCCCCGTGTGCAAACGCTAAAGACGCGCTTCGCGAACTGTACAGCGCTATCAGCGAGCAACAAAGAAATAACCCTGATGGCTTTTTCATAATATCCGGTGACTTTAATCACGCAAACTTAAAGACAGTTTTGCCAAAGTTCTACCAACATGTGAACTTTGCAACAAGAGAAAACAACACATTGGACTTGGTTTACACAACAGAAAAAAATGCGTACAAAGCTGCACCCCGCCCCCATCTCGGGTACTCAGACCACATCTCTGTTTTGCTAATTCCAGCATACAAACCACTTCTCAAACTTGCCAAACCGGTCCAAAAGCAGAGCAGTATGGCCAGACAGTGCTACCTCAGCACTACAGGACTGCTTCCAGGACACAGACTGGAACATCTTTATAGAGGCAGCCACCTACCATGACCACACAGACCTGCAAGAGTACACTGAAACAGTGACTGCTTACATCAAAAAGTGCATTGATGATGTGACAGTCACCAAAAACATCACCACACGTGCCAACCAGAAGCCATGGATGACAGCAGAGGTTCGTGGGCTGCTAAAGACCCGTGATGACGCATTCAGATCGGGAGACAAAGCAGTCCTCAAAACAGCAAGGGCCAACCTGTCCCGTGGCATCAAGAAAGCAAAACGGTTATAAGCACAAAAAATCAATAATCACTTCACTGACAGCAAGGACACACGGAGTCTGTGGCAAGCTATTCAGACCATCACAGACTACAAGCCCCTGCCACAGGCCTGTGATGACGACACATCCCTCCCAGATGCACTCAATGAGTTTTATACACGGTTTGAAATGCAGAATGATAGACCTGCACAAAAACTACCCACACCTCCCAACGACCAGGTGCTCTGTCTGTCTCCAGTCTATGTAAGGAAGACCCTATCTAGGGTTAACCCATGCAAGGCTGCAGGTCCTGACAACATACCAGGCCGCGTACTGAGAGACTGTGCTGAACAGCTGATAGACGTCTTAACAGACATCTTTAACGTCTCACTAAGCCAAGCAGTTGTCCCCACATGTTTTAAGTCCACCACCATCACCCCAGTACCAAAGAAGTCACCTGTGTCCTGCCTGAATGACTATCGTCCCATAGCACTGACCCCAATCATGATGAAGTGCTTTGAGAGGTTAGTGATGCACCATATCAAATCAAATCTCCCCAACACACTTGACCCGCTCCAGTTTGCATACCGTCCAAACCGCTCCACGGACGATGCAATTTCCTCCACCCTCCACCTGGCTCTTACCCACTTAGAAAACAAAGACTCTTATGTTAGAATGCTGTTCATTGACTTCAGCTCAGCATTCAACACAATAATCCCACAACAGCTCATCAACAAACTAAACCTGCTGGGCCTAAATGCCTCCCTCTGTAATTGGATCCTGGACTTTCTAACCGGAAGACCTCAATCAGTTCGTGTCTGCCACAACACCTCGAGCACTACCACACTGAGCACAGGTGCCCCACAAGGCTGTGTGCTCAGCCCGCTGCTCTTCACTCTGCTGACCCATGACTGCACTGCCAAGTTCAGCTCCAACCACATCATCAAGTTTGATGATGACACAACTGTGGTAGGTCTCATCAGCAAAAATGATGAAACACCGTACAGAGAGGAAGTGGCACAACTGGTTGAATGGTGTGGTGCAAACAACCTATCCCTCAATGTGAGTAAGACAAAGGAGGTTGTGATGGACTTCAGGAGGAACTCTGTTGACCACCCCCCACTGACCATTGACAGCTTGACTGTGGAGAGAGTCAGCAGCACTAAATTCCTGGGGGTGCACATAACAGAAGACCTCACCTGGACCACCAACACTACATCACTTCCCAAGAAGGCGCAACAGCGGCTCCACTTCCTGCGCCGACTTAAAAGAGCAAGTCTCCCTCCACCCATCCTCACTACATTCTATAGGGGAACAATTGAGAGTGTGCGCTGACCAGCTGCATCACTGTCTGGTACAGGAACTGCAGTGCTGCTGACCGCAAGACCCTACAGCGGACAGTGAACACAGCTGCAAAGATCATCGGTGCCCCTCTCCCCTCCATTCTGGACATTTTCCTTGCACGATGCTCCAGTAAAGCTACCAGTATCATGAAAGACCCCACCCATCCCTCCCACAGTCTTTTCCAGCTCTTGCCATCAAGACGGTGGTACCGGAGCATCAGAACCCGCTCTGCCAGACTGCTCAACAGCTTTTTCCCCCAGGCTGTGAGAGCCCTCAATTCCAATCACCTCACCCCCCTCTGAAACCTCATCCAAAATTCTAGCTCCTGGAACCAGGATCCTCTCTCCCCCCATCCCACACCACACCACACCGCACCACTAGAAAACTGTTGGAAACCTCAAGAACATTATGCAATTCTGAGTTTGCTACACACAGGTGAGTGGGCTATACAAACCACCTGTGGAAAAACACACTCTTTCCTCTCTATACGCACCAGACACTTTCTTATAAACACTCCATGTTTCAAGGAAAACATTGTGCAATTCTGAGTGTGCTACACACAGGTGAGTGGGCTGGACAAACCACCTGTAGAAACATACTCTTTCTCTCTCTATACCCACCTGACACTTTCTTATAAACCCTCCATGTTACAAGGACTTAATAAGATAACACAAAATGTTAACTTGTGAATGCACCACAAATCATATTGCACTGCAATCATATTGTACAGTTATTATGTAAGTACTTGTATAGTCCGTCTTAGGTTATGTGTATGTATAGTCAACTGTTTATTGTATATGTATAGTCAGATTACCGATTCAGTAAGTTAGCTTTGAAGGTCTAATTACTGTTCTTACATCTAGTGTTGTATGTTCCCTGCAAACAGGCCTGTGGTGGCCCTTTATGGGCCCACACAGACTGTATTTCTCAGAGGGCAGGCTTTAAGTATAACTCGTTTGAAGTTATGGTGCTATAACATTATCTAGAGAAACATGTGTTAGTGATAAATCCCCTGTGATGTTTGTATTGGCTACTGTGTACAGGCCACCAGGGCACCACACAGACTTTATTAAAGAATTTTCTGATTTTCTATCCGAGTTAGTACTGGCTGCAGATAAAGTCTTAATTGTTGGTGATTTTAATATCCATGTCGATAATGAAAAAGATGCATTAGGATCAGCATTCATAGACATTCTGAACTCTATTGGGGTTAGACAACATGTTTCAGGACCTACTCATTGTCGAAATCATACTCTAGATTTAATACTGTCACATGGAATTGATGTTAGTGGTGTTGAAATTCTGCAGCAAAGCGATGATATCTCAGATCATTATCTAGTCTTGTGTAAACTCCATATAGCTAAAACTGTAAATTCTACTCCTTGTTACAAGTATGGTAGAATCATCACTTCTACCACAAAAGACTGCTTTGTAAGTAATCTTCCTGATTTATCTCAATTCCTCAGCATATCCAACAGCACAGAAAAACTTGATGATGTAACAGAAACTATGGACTCTCTCTTTTCTAGCACTTTAGATACAGTTGCTCCTTTACGCTTAAGGAAGATCAAAGAAAACAGTTTGACTCCGTGGTATAATGAGCACACTCGCACCCTAAAGAGAGCAGCCCGGAAAATGGAGCGCAGCTGGAGGAAAACAAAACTAGAGGTATTTCGTATAGCTTGGCGGGAAAGTACCCTATCCTATGGAAAAGCATTAAAAATGGCTAGATCTGATTACTTTTCGTCTCTTCTAGAAGAAAACAAACATAACCCCCGGTATTTATTCAATACAGTCACTAATTTAACGAAAAATAAAGCATCAACAGGTGTTGGCATTTCTCAAGAGCACAGCTGTAATGACTTTATGAACTACTTTACTTCCAAGATCGATACTATCAGAGATAAAATTGTAACCATGCAGCCGTCAGCTACAGTATCGCATCAGATAGTGCACTATAGATCCCCTGAGGAACAATTCCACTCATTCTCTATTATAGGAGAGGAAGAATTGTATAAACTTGTTAAAATCATCTAAACCAACAACATGTATGTTAGACCCTATTCCGTCTAAACTACTAAAAGAGCTGCTTCCAGAAGTCATAGATCCTCTTTTGGCTATTATTAATTCATCATTGTCATTAGGATATGTCCCCAAAACCTTCAAATTGGCTGTTATTAAGCCTCTCATTAAAAAACCACAACTTGACCCCAAAGATCTAGTTAATTACAGACCGATCTCAAATCTCCCTTTTCTGTCAAAGATACTAGAAAAGGTAGTATCCTCACAATTATATTCTTTCTTAGAGAAAAATGGTATCTGTGAGGAATTCCAGTCAGGATTTAGACCGTATCATAGTACTGAGACTGCTCTCATTAGAGTTACAAATGACCTGCTTCTATCATCTGATCATGGTTGTATCTCTTTATTAGTTCTACTGGATCTTAGCGCTGCGTTCAACACTATCGACAACAACATTCTTTTGAATAGACTAGAAAACTTAGTTGGCATTAGTGGAAGTGCCTTAGCATGGTTCAAATCGTACTTATCTGACCGCCATCAGTTCGTAGCAGTAAATGAAGAGGTATCATATCGATCACAAGTGCAGTATGGAGTACCTCAAGGCTCAGTACTAGAGCCGTTACTTTTCACGCTTTACATGTTACCCTTGGGAGATATTATCAGGAGACATGGTGTTAGCTTTCACTGTTATGCTGATGATACTCAGCTCTATATTTCTTCACGGCCCGGTGAAACACACCAAATTGAGAAACTAACAGAATGTATAGTCGATATAAAAAACTGGATGACGAGTAACTTCTTACTGCTAAATTCTGAAAAAACAGAGGTGTTAATTATCGGACCTAAAAACCCCACATGTAATAACCTAGAACACTATCTAACACGTGACGGCTGCTCTGTCAATTCTTCTTCATCAGTTAGGAACCTAGGTGTGCTGTTTGAAAGCAATCTTTCATTTGAAAGCCATGTTTCTAGTATCTGTAAAACTGCGTTTTTCCATCTCAAAAACATATCTAAATTGCGACCTATGCTCTCAACGTCAAATGCAGAAATGCTAATTCATGCGTTTATGACCTCAAGGTTAGACTATTGTAATGCTTTACTGGGTGGTTGTTCTGCACTCTTGATCAATAAACTACAGTTGGTCCAAAATGCAGCAGCTAGAGTCCTTACTAGAACCAGGAAGTATGACCATATTAGCCCGGTTCTGTCAACACTGCACTGGCTCCCTATCAAACATCGGATAGATTTTAAAATCTTGTTAATTACTTATAAAGCCCTGAATGGCTTAGCTCCTCAGTACTTGAGCGAGCTCTTATCACATTATAGTCCTCCACGTCTGCTGCGTTCTCAAAACTCTGGCCATTTGATAATACCTAGAATATCAAAATCGACTGCGGGCGGCAGATCCTTTTCCTATTTAGCGCCCAAACTCTGGAACAATCTACCTAACACTGTTCGGGAGGCAGACACACTGTGTCAGTTTAAATCTAGATTAAAGACACATTTCTTTAACCTGGCTTACACATAACACACTAATACACTTCTATTATTCAAATCCGTTAAAGGATTGTTAGGCTGCATTAATTAGATCAACCGGAACCGGGAACACTCCTCATAACACACGATGTACTCGTTACATCGTAAGAATGGCATCTACGCTAATATTTGTCTGTTTCTTTATTATTCTGTTTCTCAGTCCGTGTCCGGATCAGATGGTGGATCGGCGCCGGGAGATGATGTCTGCGACCCTGACCGTCGGCGGAGGCCGGACACCTGGATGAGCCCGGGGACATATCCCCAGTGAAGACCTCGACTTAAATACAATAAAATTTAAAATTAAACAAAATAACTATAATATAATAAAATACCTAACTACATAATACTATTATTGTTAGAAATTGCAACAATATAAAAATAGAAATATAATACATTTATACATTTAAAATTTAATTAATACAATAAGTAAAAAAATAAATAATAATATCCTGGCCAGAGGAGAACTGGCCCCCCGACTGAGCCTGGTTTCTCCCAAGGTTTTTTTCTCCATTCTGTCACAGAGGGAGTTTTCGTTCCTTGCCGCTGTCGCCTCTGGCTTGCTCAGTTGGGGACACTTAATTTCTAACGATTATCGTCAATTTGATTTCATATATACTATTTAAACTAAACTGAGCTAGACAATGACATCTCTGAATTCAATAATGAAATGCCTTTAACTGAAAATTGAGTGTTTAATCTTATTATTATACATTACGGATACTCTATCCTCCAATTTGATACTGTTAAGTGCTTTGACACAATCTGTATTGTTAAAAGCGCTATATAAATAAAGGTGACTTGACTTGATTTGACTTAGGGCTAGCCTAAGGGCCCCCAGTGGGCTGCCTGCGCAGGGCCTTTGGGATTTTGCTCATTGGCAAAATGTTGGCCCCTTAGCGCTGGCCCTGCACGGGCAGCCCTCACTAGGCCCACACAGGGCCCGCACTATTAATCTACAACAGGGGTGCCCAACCCTGGTCCTGGAGATCTACCTTCATGCAGAGTTCAGGCTGAGCACCCCTAATCTATAACAATACATCTGTTTCTTTATCAATACTTTCCAGCTACTATAACTTAAGTCTTTGGGGAAAACAGCTATTATACATCTGAAATGGATGCAGTCAGCACATAACTAATCTCTGTATTGTCAAACATGTACAGTAGTCAAAGGGTTTTCAAATCAATTTATTAAATACAAACATTCAATTCAGGTTAATATAGCTGCATACAGCCAAAAATGTAAATACACAAAAATACAAAAAAAGAAGAAAAAAAAAAAAAAGAAAAAGCAAACAAAGCAATGTAAAGGCCATACAAACAGGTAACCTCTCTGCAAAAAAAAAAAAAAAAAAAAAAAACCATCAACTCCTTACTTTAGACTGGGCTTGAAATTACACATTTTCCAACCAGGACACAGCATAATATGCTTAGCAGGTGAGCCATGGTGCCCACATGAAAAAAAAAAAAAAAAATACTATAGTAAATTTACTATATAAAATGTAGTAACATTTCTATAGTAAATCCTATAGTGTTTTTGAACCGTACTATTGTAAAGATACTATAGTAAATTGTGAGGGAAAAGTACTATAGAAATTTATAGTAAATTTACCATAGAAAATGTTGTAAAAAATTATCTGGTAAATACTAGTGTTTTTGAACCATACTATAGTAAAGGTACTACAGTAAATTGTACTAACTTATGAATGGTAATGTGCTGTGGTAATCCTACTATAGTAATATTGACAAATTACTTTAGCCATTACTGTAGTAAATTTTCTAACACTCCAGTAAATGATACTACAACATATACTAATACAACACATACAAATTCCTTAAAATGAACACCACCAAACAACATCTTGAGTAATTTTTTTTTTCTTTTGTTTTTGTTGGCTTTTTTTTTTTTTTTTTTTTTGTTCTTGGCTGCTTTGTTTAACTTTTGCCCGACATTGCTGTCAAGAAGAAATGGGAGTCTGGCCTTGGCACCCCCAGAAAAAACACACACATAAACACACACACGTTAATTTATTACTGGTAAATGCACTTTTTTTGTGTCTTAGTTACAATTGTTAATGACTCTTACTTGATATATCCTAAGTCTTTCTTGGGATGCACGGCTTAACTGGAGTTCCATTTGATGACTGAACCCCAGTCACTGAATGTTTTCAGGCCCATGTCTCTATTGATGCAGACAAGCAACGGGAGTTGACTTGACAGGAGTAGAGCCTAGCACAGGCAGTCCTGACTGCAGAAGACTCTCCAGCCTCTGCACAATTCCTGGGAGCGCTATCTGAAAGAAAGGCAAAGATTACTGACAAATACACAAGTCCAGTCTAGTCTGAACTTTGGGTGACTTAACACAGATACAAACAGATGTGGACAAATTCGTTGGTAGTCTTACAGTTAATTAAAACATGCTTAATTCCTCCTAAAGAGTGATGAAATTAAACACAAATGTCTCATGTGTATACCATATGCCTCCTACAGGACAATAACCCAAAATATGCAGCTAAAAGTACACAAGAAACCAAGAAACTTGCAGTCTGGAGAAGGCAACCCTTGTGTGTTGGAGGTTGCTATGGGGTGCAAAGATTTTTATATATTTTTTAAAGCATACCTTTTATCTTGAACTATATCCATGCTAGTGAAGTGCTGCTGCTTAATTTTTCATCATTGGGCTTAAGTGTTGCCTTTAAAAAAAGAATAATAGGATGAAACACGTAAATACTACTGATTTGACTGATGCAGAAAGAAAAAAAATGCACCATTCACATTTAAAAGCTGTGCATTTTTTTTTTTTTTTTTTTCTGGCTTCAGTGCAAAAGCTGACAAAATACTATTGAACTTTTTATTAAATATCATATTACATCATATAATTAAACTGAGAAAAAAAATGACTTCTAACCGTTACTCTTAGTTAAACATCTTCCTTTCCCATCAGTCTTAAATCCTTTATTTGGTTTTTCTTTTCCCTGCTCAGGTCTTGACATGTTTTCCCTGTCATTGTATTTGGCCATCATTCAGACCAAAACCTGTTAATCATCAGATGCAGATAATAGTTTACTGGGTCTTTAATGCGTTCAGTAGAATATTACTGATGCACTGAAGCTGTTTCTATAGCAGCATAGCTACAACAGACACATCAAAACACGCTAGTTAAAAACTATACTATGCTTACTTTAACCGATAATTCATGAGACAGTAAGAGAACTGACAAGGTTAATAAGAGACTTAACTTACCAATATCCTCGCTGGGAAGTGTAGTCTTCTGTTTGGTTCAATACACACATTTAGAAAGGGCAATTTGGCGTTCCTTGTAACCATGAGAGCTCCCCAATCTCACCAGTAGGAAAATAAAAGGACAAATTTGACGGCAATTAAACGTTCTTGCTGCAACGTCGTCTTAAACTTTGTTTGCTGAAGACCGCGGCCGCGCGACTGATGCGAAGCGCGCTGTTAAACGTCACATACGTCAGTGCGTCCGTAGCGCAAGACAGCGCGCGCGCTGATAAATGTTGTAGTTAAAGGATCATTCTTCATTTGTGGTAGCAAGTGGTGTGTCCCTCTACTTTACAACAGTTGAAATAAACTTTAAATACCAATAAATTATAAAATGTTTGCATGTTTGTATTCTGTAGGGTAAACACAATTTGTGCACTATTAATAGTTACATTTTTGTTTTAAATTACATATTTAATTGAGTTTGAGAGATTGCATTTGTAACAAAATATGCATGTTCCCACCATACCTTAGAGAGGTATCATGGAATGTAATTGTAACACTATAACATTTTTAACACAAATAAAGTGGTTATAATGTGAATATAGATTTTATTTAACATGTACAATTTTATTAAATTGTTTAAAAAAAATGCATATTTTATTTAAGAAAAAAGTTGTGTCCCCCAAATTCATGTCTGTGGTATTACCACAATGGATTTTGCCCCTTTCAGAAAAGGGAGAATTCTATTTGGACTACTTCCTGTGTGTAAAGGTCACCGCAGGTGCTGGTTGATCTGAGGGGTGCATGGGGAGTTCATTCTTTCTTATTAATTTTCTTAAGATTAGCTAAATTTCTGACAATTTCATGTGTCGCACTTTATTAGTGTCTGTGGTGTTATGTTGATAACTTACAGATCTGACATATTTTAATCAAAATTTTGATTAATACATAATTATTAATATTTCCAAAATGTCCCCTGATCTTGAAATCATCATGATGGCAGCCTCCATTTTTAGAAAAGTCTGGATTTAGGCTGATTTGTCTGTGGTGTTACTGTCTTTCCTGGTAACACCACAGAACCTATAGTAACTTGCAATATAAAGTCTGTGGTGTTACTTCAAAATGACAGACATAAGTGTCTGTGTCACCAGTGTTTGATTGAAATTATTTAAAAATCAAAATGTTTTTAAGCTTTCATTTTAATGGATATAGCATATTAAACTATTTTTAAATGCAAAGCAATATATTTTATTAGAAAAAAAAACAAATAAGCATTTTTACAAATTTTGCCTCTCATTTGCCACCCCAATTGAAGAATGACCCTAAAATAATTGTTAAAAAGCTAAATAAATAAATAAATTACATTATTGTTTTCCTTACAAAATGTCAGATGACCATACAAATGATATCTATCTGTACCTGTTTCGAAAAGTAGAGTGCTAGTGCTACAGAGAGCACCAGCGCTGTTAAGGTTTTCTTTCTACTTAGCACCAGAATACACTGTATTTTCATATTATCCTATAGTAACTCATTGATTATTTTTGTAGTTAATACTACATTATGATATAGTATAAATTAATAAAATATAGAAATACTACAGTATACTTCAGTATTACTACAGTTTACTATAGTAAAAACTTAATTTTACTACAGTCACAAACTCACTATACTTAATACTAGAGTATGCTGTAGTATAAATTAACAAACTGTGTTATAGTATTTTGTGACAAAATACTATAATACACTACAGTGTACTACAATTTACTATAGTTTACTACAGTCTATAAACTTTGTCAGTACTACAGTACGCTGTAGTATAAGTTAACAAAGTGTAGTAAATACTATAATATACTACAGTATACTATAATTTAAATTAATTTAGTTATTTATAGTATTTTTTCATATGGGTGGCTACTGCTGTTTGTTAATGCTAATTCCCTCTACCCACATGGCTTTACTTAAGGAAACCTAAACCACCCTAGCACCCCTAGTGATATGGAAGAAAACTGCCCACAAATTTCTTGTTAACACATGTCTGTAACACTTGAAATATGGCTCGTGAGACCCACTTTCCAGCAGAGTTTAGCTACAACTTGATCAAACTTACCCAATTGTGGTTTTCTAATGATCCTGAAGACATTGATTAGCATGCTCAGGTTTGTTTGATAAAGGTTAGAACTAAACTCTGCAGGAAAGTGAATCTGGCCTATATGAAACTACAGGTTCTGGAAAGGTCTCTTTTGGTTTGAGCCATTCCAGTTCAATTGAGTGGCTAAAGAATGGCTAATCGATGTTAGTATTCTCCTAGTTGCATTACAGGGCTGCTATACCAAACCTGCATGGGCCCAAAGGTACAAAAGTTGCTCTGGGCCTGAACGGGCTGGCCCAAACTGGGCCATCATTGGATTAATGTGGGCAGTCCCATGGTGTGGGCTGCTCACAGAGAGCCTGCGGTGAGCCCAAATCTGTGGGCCTCGCCTGGGCAAGCCCACACTGCGCCTGTTTAGGTTTGGTGTGGGCTGGCCCTAGTTCAGTGTGCCCGCAAAAAGCCAGCATGGGCCCCGCAGAGGCATGTTTGCAGGGATTTATATTTATGCTTATTTATGTAGCACCGTGGTCACGTAGCACACGACATTTCGTTCCACTGTATGTCCACACATGTAGTGGAATGGCAATAAAGCTCGACTTGACTTGAATTGCATTGTAAAAGGTGTCATTATATTTGGGAGTTCTTGTTGCTTTTATACCATTTTGACCAGCAGGTGTCACCAGCGTGTGGTGTTTCAAACGCTTCAAAACAGTTAATCAGTTCGCAAAGCAATTGGTTCAATTGCGATTCAATTTTGTTTCTCTTTCTTTCAGTGATTCAGTTTGTTAACAGCAGGTGTTCTTCATTAATGCTCAATCATCGTCCAATTGTTTAACTAATTATCTCATTAACTTTAACTCTTCAATGTTACTTTTTTAACACTCTGGGTAAGAATTATATAAACACTGGCCCCCGGTTTCACAGACAAGGCTTGAAACTAGTCCTAGATTAAATTTAAATCTGAGCTGTTTCAACTGAAAGAAATTTGCACTGACTGATCTTAAAACATGTCAGTGCCTTTGTTTTGTCTTAGAAAAAAAGCATTACTGGTGTTCATTTTAAGGCATGTTTATAAAAATTACTTATATGTCCTAATTGAACTATGGCTTAATCCTGGTTTAGGCTAAGCCTTGTCTATGAAACCGGGCCTGGGAGAGTTAATTTAACACTGTTGGTTTTATATACATTAGAAGTTGACCATATATGATATATGGTCAACTTCTAATGTAAATAAAGTTTTTTTGTTTTGTTTTTTTAAATTAACAGGTTTTCTGCGTCTGTGCCTTTAAGAAACATCCCTTTCACAAGAGCTGTGCTGATCACAAAGTTGTACATTATAAAGTATATTGCTAAATTTGGTGCACCAGAAACTATAGTTCCGTCAGGTATGAGGAGTTTGATCTCAGAGCTGAAATCAGAGCAGCACAGCCTTCCTCTGTAAAACTGCAGTTATACAGCCTGCAAAGAGTGAAGAACATGAATGATCTCTGAGATCTCGGAGTTTAAGCTTTAATGTGAGAGTCTGTTACATTTTTATATAGGCTAATCATTGAATAAATCTTTTAAACCTAACCATACTTCAGTAAGTCTATTGGCAATGTCTGTTATTGTCACAGCCATCTGCTCCTTGCTAGTGGCTGGAGGAAGAATATGAATGCCCATGGTTCAAAAGAAAAACAGAGAACACTGCTGGATCTGTTTCTGGCTGAAGTATTCTTTCACGGAATATTAAACAACAGACAATCCAAGTGCAGTTCAATATATGGTCCCAAAAACAGGAAAAAAGGCAAAAAGCACAAGGCAATCCAGAATGCAAAACACCAGCAAAAACACTCCTGACAGAGAGTGACAAAATACACAATTCTTCAGCAACCAAAGACTCACAGTGTCACAAATCCCTGTCGAGGAAGCACGCAGGAGGCACGAGTAAACTTTCACAGTCTATAATCCACAGAAAACGGGAAATCCACACAATAGGCGCTTGAGCAACACATGAATAGTAAGTAGACCCGACAGGGAGAAACACACAGACAGGAACTTAAATACACAGGATAATTAATTACACACAGGTGCAGGGTTGAACAAATTAGACTAGAGAAGGACAGGAACAGGAACAGGAAAATAACCAAATATGGGCATAAACACTGGGACACTGGGAGCACGTGGGGAGCAAAACCAGAGGTGGGTAGTCCAGGGGTCAAAAAGTAAAAGTCCTGCCATATGTTTATTCCACCCATGAACTCAGCAGCTGATTTCACCAGAGGAACCAAGTCATTCCTTTCAAGTCACAAGCAAGTCTCAAGTCAAATCCCAAGTCCTCAAAGAGTTAAAGTTAATGAGATAATTAAGTGATTAATTAAATGATGATTGAGCATTAGTAATGAACACCTGCTGTTAACAATCAACATCACTGAAGAAAAGAGAAACACAAGCACTACAACTGACTTCAGCCACAGCATTGGATGACATCAACTGGAAGAAAAACAAAAACAACAACAAACATTGCCACCATAATTGTGGTCAGTGTTTGCTTTAGTTGGGCTCTTGAGCCTTTTAAATATTTAAAAAAAAAATATCGTTTCTCAGCAAATATTTGTGCAATGCTGAATCAAACCTTGAAGTAACAAATTAGCTTATGCTTTTGGAGAATGAATGTCCTTGGTTTAAGTCTCTCTGATTTTAATATTTCTCTCTTTGGTTTACTAACTACATTTGATTATTAAAAGAAAAAAAAACTCAAACAAATGCCACCACAATGTTTCCATATTGAGAAGAAAAAATAAAAAGGATTAGGCTTTTAGACATGAACATTTATCATATGATCCTCAACAGTGGTGACAATAATTATTCATACTGCATTGCATGATGGGAGTTTTTCATGCATTGCAGCATGAAGCATTTTGTTGATTGTCACCATTGTTGAGATTCATATGCTGGTTCTTGATGTCTGTGTGTGTCTAAAAAGTCCCAGAGTTTAAATTTCTATATGTGTTACATAAATTTAAAATTCACTCACTGTAACTTAGAAAAACACTTTGCTTGAATGCTATAGTGTCACATGGTTGATTATACAAAACCTAATCCTATAAATGAGACAAAGAAACAAACGTTATTCTGTACAACACTGAGCTCTCTGTTTTATAAAAGCACATGTATTGCTACAAAGAAAGATCTAACACAGGGGTCAAGAGCCCAACTAAAGCAAACACTGATCTCCATGATGGTGGCATCGTTTTAGCCAATAAAACATCAACATCTGATCCTCTGTAATTTTCAATAACAGCAGGTGTTCATCACTAATGCACAATCATCATTAATTAGTTACTTAATTAAATCATTAACTTTAACTCTTTGAGGACTTGGGATTTGACTTGAGACTTGCTTGTGACTTGATATATACATATAGGTGGGTAGTCCAGGAGCCAAAGAGTAAAAGTCCTGCCATATGTTTATATATATATATATATGCAATAATAATATACATTTTTTGTCTCTTAGAAATGCACATTTGACATTGCGTTGACAGAAGTAGTAGTTTTTAGACACACACAGACATCAAGAACCAGCATATGAATCTCAACAATGGTGACAATCAACAAAATGCTTCATGCTGCAATGCATGAAAAACTCCCATCATGCAATGCAGTATGAATAATTATTGTCACCACTGTTGAGGATCATATGATAAATGTTCATGTCTAAAAGCCTAATCCTTTTTATTTTTTCTTCTCAATATGGAAACATTGTGGTGGCATTTGTTTAATGAGTTTTTTTTTCTTTTAATAATCAAATGTAGTTAGCAAACCAAAGAGAGAAATATTAAAATCAGAGAGACTTAAACCAAGGACATTCATTCTCCAAAAGCATAAGCTAATTTGTTACTTCAAGGTTTGATTCAGCATTGCACAAATATTTGCTGAGAAACGATATTTTTTTTTTAAATATTTAAAAGGCTCAAGAGCCCAACTAAAGCAAACACTGACCACAATTATGGTGGCAATGTTTGTTGTTGTTTTTGTTTTTCTTCCAGTTGATGTCATGGCCATGCAAAACGGTCATATGCTCAAAAAATCAACAATCACTTCACAGACAGCAGAGACACACGGAGTCTGTGGCAAGCCATTCAGACCATCACAGACTACAAGCCCCCGCCACAGGCCTGTGATGATGACACATCCCTCCCAGATACACTCAACCACTTTTATTCACGGTTTGAAATGCAGAATGACACACCTGCACAAAAACTGCCCACACCTCCCAACGACCAGGCGCTCTGTCTGTCTCCAGCCGACGTAAGGAAGACCCTATCTAGGATTAACCCACGCAAGGCTGCGGGTCCCGACAACATACCTGGCCGTGTACTGAAAGACTGTGCTGTACAGCTGACAGATGTCCTAACAGATATCTTCAACACCTCGCTGAGCCAGGCAGTCGTCCCCACATGTCTCAAATCCACAACAATCATACCGGTACCAAAGAAATCACCTGTGTCCTGTCTAAATGACTACCGTCCCATAGCACTGACTCCAATCATAATGAAGTGCTTTGAGAGGTTAGTCATGCACAACATCAAAACCAGCCTCCCCAACACACTCGATCCGCTCCAGTTTGCATACCGTCCAAACCGCTCCACAGACGATGCAATTTCCTCCACCCTCCACCTGGCTCTTACCCACCTAGAAAATAAAGACTCTTATGTTAGAATGCTGTTCATTGACTTCAGCTCAGCATTCAACACAATAATCCCACAACAGCTCACAAATAAACTAAACCTACTGGGCCTTAACAATTCCCTCTGTAATTGGATTCTGGACTTTCTAACCGGAAGACCTCAGTCAGTCCGTGTCGGCCACAACACCTCGAGCACTACCACACTGAGCACAGGTGCCCCACAAGGCTGTGTGCTCAGCCCGCTGCTCTTCACGCTGCTGACCCACGACTGCACTGCCAAGTTCAGCTCCAACCACATCATCAAGTTCGCTGATGACACAACAGTGGTAGGTCTCATCAGCAACAACGTTGAAACGCACTACAGAGAGGAAGTGGCACAGCTGGCTGAATGGTGTGGTGCTAACAACCTGTCCCTCAATGTGAGTAAGACAAAAGAGGTTGTGATGGACTTCAGGAGAAACTCCGCTGATCACCCCCCACTGACCATCGACAGCTCGCCTGTGGAGAGAGTCAGCAGCACTAAATTCCTGGGGGTGCACATCACAGAGGACCTCACCTGGACCACCAACACCATGTCACTCTCCAAGAAGGCACACCAGCGCCTACACTTTCTCCGTCGGCTGAAAAGAGCAAGTCTCCCTCCACCCATCCTCACCACTTTCTACAGGGGCACCATTGAGAGTGTGCTGACCAGCTGCATCACTGTCTGGTACGGGAACTGCACTGCAGCAGACCGCAAGACCCTCCAGCGGACAGTGAACACAGCTGCAAGGATCATTGGTGCCCCTCTCCCCTCCATCCTGGACATTTTCCTCACACGATGCTCCAGCAAAGCCAACAGTATCGTAAAGGACTCCACACACCCCTCCCACAGTCTCTTCCAGCTCCTACCATCAGGTAGACGGTACCGGAGCATCAGAGCCCGCTCTGCCAGACTGCTCAACAGCTTTTTCCCCCAGGCTGTGAGAGCCCTGAACTCAAATCACCCCGCCCCTCTCTGAAACCTCATACAAACCCCCTACCTCCTGAAACATGGACCATCTGGAACTTATGGAACTTTGTTTGTGCAATCGAAGAGTGCTACAGGTGAGTGGGCCTGTACAAACCACCTATAGTAGCACACTCTCTTCCTCTATGCGCACTAGTCACTTTTCACACACACTGCTGTGAGTACACAAATCCCACAAAAAGACTCAGTAATATCAGTAATATATGTATGTTTACATGCTCATGCACTACAAATCATCCTGCACTGTTCCCCAGCCAGCTGCTTGAACTCACATTGTCTCTCTTTGCACATGTACAGTATTTATCGGAAGCATTCGTATAGTCTGTATAGTTTGTATAGTTTGTATTTTTTAGTTTATGTATAGGTAAATTTTTCTTTATATAGATAGTATATTTATAGTCAAAATCTATCAGTAGGATAGTTTGTGTATAGGTTTATATTGTTTTACTTCATTGCTGTATGCCTGTATTTATGTAGCACCGTGGTCCTGTGAGGCACGACATCTCGTTCCACTGTATGCCCCCGCATATAGCGGAATGACAATAAAGCTCAACTTGACTTGACTTGACTTGACTTGAGTTAGGATGCAGATGTAAATTTATGTTCATTATCAAAATCAGTAACATCTGTAAAAATTGTAACAACATTCTTTTTTTATATGGTGAAATTTTATTTTTCTGACTTTTTGGGTTTTATTAAAATTAACCATTGCTCTTCCATAGTAGCATATATTTACGTCATGATAACCAGAGATAAAACCACACATATAGCACCTCAATACTGTGGTAAAAATGCAACTGTATGGTTTCTAGGTAACCTATTTGTATGAAAAAGAGTAGTCCAAATGCATTTAGTATAAATGCACAAACCCTGTAGCTTAATCACAAATATACTGTAATTACATTCATTACTCCTAATAAATTTAATACGTCTACATTCATATAATAAATTTGATATAAATATCCCACATTTCTGCCACAATACCATGGTGTAGTTAGTGTTCCTACAATCAATCCATTGAAAAGCCTTCTGACTGTATTGTTGCACACAGTGTTTTTCTGCTGTTTGTCAGCGCTGTTTCATCTAGTTTATATCCAGTGATGGGAATAACGGCGTTATAAATAAATGGCGTTACTAACTGCTTATTTTTTTCGGTAACGAGTAATCAAACAAATTACTGTTTCCCCGTTACAACGCCGTTACCGTTACTGACAGTAAAATGCGGCGCTACTATAATATATTATAATATTACTATCATTTTATTTTTCAGTTCATCTGAATGGATGCGCAGGGTAGCTGTATTTGACGTATCATAAACTCTAGTGTGAAGGCGCACGACTCGCCATCGCTTTGTCTCACAAACCCGCAAAGAAAGAGACAGAGCGAGAAAGTCTTACATAACATGCAGAATTAACGCGCTACATGTAAACGATATTCTTTGTTGTATTTCAGTCAACATGACAAATATGCATTCACACATGGTTATTCTAATTACTAAAGTTCTATCATCATATAATGCTAAATTATCATAATATCATATAATAATACTAACTGATATTAAAAAAACTGTGCCATTTTACAAACATAAGCTTTATATATACTGTCTATAATATAAAATAGTATATCATATAATTAATGTTAGTCTGGTGAGTAAACTAAAAAATTTACTAGCCGATGGCAATTCTATTGCCAAGGTGTCCATAGAGGGTTGATAATATTTACAATAATATATTGAATTTGATAGGTGTCTCTCACATTGTCTCAGAGAAACATTAACATAGTGTAGATTAGTGTACAATGTTTTATTATTGTAATTCATTCTATTTAGTGTCGATTTCATTCATTTGACATATTTAATATTTGGGGCATCCAAGTTATTTGACATATTTGAACTTTTTTTTTTTTTTTTTTTTTTAAGTAATGCAATAGTTACTTTCCCTGGTAATTAGTTACTTTTATAATGATGCAACTCAGTTACTATTTGTGAGAAGTAACTAGTAACTATAACTAATTACTTTTTTAAAGTAACGTGCCCAACAGTGTTTATATCAGTTGACTGATACTAGTTTATATCAGTCATTTGTGTTCTTCGCTGAATTCAAGCGCTTCACACTGGATCTCACAGCACTGTTTAGTTGTTGAGTGATCAGTGAGTAAACACATCTCCTCTGGTCAGCTCGCTCTGCACTGCACCGCCCTTTCAACCGAGCGGATAAATGGTCCATGTGGCGCGGTTCAAAAGAGTAGGGATGTTTTGTTCCACTTCTGCCGCATAAACATTAAATCGAATATTTATCAAACTCGTTTTATCGAGGAAAAGTATATCACTATAATTTTAGTTCTCGTTTTATCGCCTAGCCCTACCTCAAAGTATATTTGCCCCCGCTGTGAACTCTGGGACCCCAGGTTGGGAACCACTGATAGCTAACAAGGCTAATTGCACACAGCTGAAAGCAATGAGCTAGTCCATGCAAAGGGTGATGGGAACTAGAGTCCAGAACAAAAACAGATAAAGAACTACAAAGAGTGTCCTCTGGTGGCTATCATGGGAACTATGATAGTTATATTGTGATAATCCACACTGAAATGTATTGCTGAAACTGCTGAAGATCAGATTAAAGTTATCAAAGATCTTTTAAAAATAATAAATAATGTTTATTTTTTTTCTAACATTGTGATTCTTCAGTAGTTAACTGCTAGTTCTTATGATATTAAAGAATAATAGCATCTATGCTGTTTTCTCTTTGTGACTTAATGTGGCTGAGTGTGTGTTGATGTGTTTATCACCACAGCAAATGGTCTTTTTTGGACTAAGGACAAAAGTTACAATATTCTTGATCTTTTGAGATAAGATAGCTTGATGGTTAAGGAAAATTTGATTGCTTATGATATGAGTCCTTTAATATAAGGATGTCGATTGATGCTTTCACATTTTCTTTTAGTTAGATTATTCTAGGCAACTTCTTTTTCAGGTACCCCCACTTTTATTTATGCACTGTAAAAACAAGAAAAAAAAAAAACAGTGAAATGTATGACAGCACAGGGTGCCAAATATTTACCATTAATGGAAATAATGGTTAAAGATAGTTAAAAAAAATAAAATAAAATAAAATAAAATAAAAAAACGCCAAAGACTAAAAGAAGCAGCTGCCAAACAAAAACTGTAAAATTAAGGTAAAATGTTTTTACAAAAACTACTGTTACTTTATAGGTATTATCTGGATTATCATTGTGAAACACTCTCTGTAAAATATGCATTTCTTGTAGTTAACCATTAGCTAATAACAGCACACATGTAATATAGTCCACCTGACAGAGAGGATGAAAACAAATGAGTGAACCCAGACACTGATGAACACCAGTTAACAAGCAGAATCACTGAAGAAAAGAGAAACAAAAGAACTCAAGATCTCAGCAGCATTACTAACTTCACTTATTATTATATAAGTTTGACTTTATTTCTGTCATGTATCTAAAGAAGTTCTCATTGAGAATGATCAGAGGTTTAGATGTTGACATTTTATTGAAAATAATGATTCATTTGAAGTCACCATTATCGAGAACAGTGTTTGCTTTTTTGGGCTCATAACTCTTGAACATCAATTTGTCTTTGACTGTTTGTGTTTTAAAAACCCATATGTCAAGAAAAACCAAGAGAAAATGCAGTCATGTGATGTCGGTTATGTGTTGACAATAACGTAATCAACATTGAGTAACCAAACTGATTTATTTCTTCCAGAACTTAGTTTATATAATGTTTTGTTTATATTTTTGATAGACATTTGGTTTTACAGCATGAGATCCAGTAACATTGTGATAATCAGTTGTTATGAAAGATTGTAAAAACATTTTGAGCACAGAACATTTTGAACTACTCTAATATTCAGATACACACAAACATCAAGAATTAGCATATGAATCTCAGCAATGGTGACATTAAAAGTTTCATGTTGCAATGCATTCTGGGTAACAGCACAGGATAAAACTCTCCCATGACTCCCAGCATGCACTGCAGCATAAATAATTATATCACCATTTTGAGATTCATATGCTGTTCCTTGATGTCTGTGTGTGTTTGGCTGATACATAATTTCAAATCTATTTTTGAAAAATGTGTTTGAAAGCTCTTCATAATTGACAGTAGCGGTATTGTGATAATGTAAAATTAAAGTATAGTAACAAAATAACTCACTCATAAAATGCTGGTTTCATCTGGCCAAGGAAGAACTGGCCCTCTGACTGAGGAGTTTTGGTTCTTTGCTGTTGTCACCTCTTGCTTGCTTAGCTGGGGACACTTAATTTCCAGCGATATCGTCAACTTTTTGATTGCATAGATACTATTTGAACTGAACGGAGTTGGATGATAAAGTCACTGAATCAAAGATGAACTAACTTTAACTGAAAATTGAGTGTTTACTGTTGTTCTTCTGCATTATTGACACTATTTTGCTATTCAATACTGTAAAGCTGCTTTGACACAATCTATATTGTTAAAAACGCTATAAAAATAAAGGTGACTTGACTTGGATAAGAGATTAGACATTGGATGAGATCAGTCAATCAGGCTGCTACATAATGATTAAATCATCATCAATAAGTAACACACATCACAAAGAGATTTTTTTTCTTTGCTTTTATTTATGTATTTATGTATTTATTTTTATTTATTTATTTATTGGCTGCTGTAACGTGTTTAGAAGACACGTTTGCTATAGCAAAAAAAAAAAAGGTCAGTAGCCCAACCAAAGTATATTATATATTCAATATAATGGTAGCCAAACATTTTCAATAAAAGATCAACATATAAATCTCTGTTATTTCTCACTAAGAGCTTCTGTAGACATCTGAGAAAAATGAAGTCAATCTGGGGTTGTGCTTCCTAGAGCCAGCTATGGTCACAAGTTCTGTTGCTGCCGATGGAGTTCAATGGAACTTCAATGGAACTTTTTGGGAAACACACCCCTGGTAATGCTTTTTGTGGAGTTATTCAATACTCTGCTGAGATCTTGAGAGATTCTTTTTTTATTTCAGTGGTAGTTCTTGTTTTTTCTTTTCCTTCAGTGAATAGAAAAAAAAAATAATATGTGAACTCAATTAAAGAAGAGTAAAGGCTGAAATCAAATGTTATTTTATGTTTTGCACATAATGATATAAGGCAAGATCTTTTGGTGTTTAATGTTCTGTTCTGTTGGGATTTAAAAGGTTTCTGTTTGTCTGAGTTTTGTGGGTTACCATTGTGCTGAAGAGTAGATTCAGTGTTTAAGTCAGGGATAAGCAGAGAGATGTTGGTATTATGCTGCATGTTGCTTTATTTAAAGGCTGTGGAGTTATTAATGCAGTGATAATCTTTTCATTAGTGTTAACTGTAAGAGGAGAACTGGCCCCCCGACTAAGCCTTGTTTCTCCCAAGGTTTTTTTTTCTCCATTCTGTTACTGATGGAGTTTTGGTTCCTTGCTGCTGTTGCCTCTGGTTTGCTTAGTTGGGGACACTTCATTTCCAGCGATATCGTCGATTTGATTGCACAGAAACTGTTTAAACTGAATTGGCTGGATAATGACATCACTGAATTCAATAATGAAATGGCTTTAACTGAAAATTGAGTGCTTAATTTTGTCATTTGACATTATTGACACACTATTTTCCTATTTTTATATTGTAAAGTTCCTTTGACACAATCTGTATTGTTAAAAGCGCTATATAAATAAAAAAACTGCGCATACATGTATGCTGTTGTTAGTTAGCAGTTCTCTACAAGAGATTTGAGTTAAATTTATGTTTTCTTTCTTTTAAGAAACATTTTTTTAGTAGTCTGTCTAAGATAAAAAGAGTTCAAGGTATTAATCTGCTCACATTGTTAACACATTATAAATATTAGCTTATAAACATGCATGACAGTTATTGTAATTTAGTGCATTACAGTAAAGTACTGTAAAGTGGCTAAAGAACTGTAAAATTATAGTAAACTACAGGCAAATGTGCTGCCAATATTTTACTGTTAATTTACAGGACAATTTTTACTACACTGTAATTCTATGTACAGCAAAAAAAAAAAAAAAAAAAAAAAAAAAAAAGCCATACAGCTACAGAAAGGGAGAGAGGTATTCAAAACTACAGGGCTTGGAAAAAAATGAAGGACTTAATGTTGTTGCCTACTGTTAAGGCAAGACCCTGCAGGTGAATAGGGTAAAAATCTGTCACCATACTTTGCCCAGCTGATCAGTCACAATACATTGAGACAATTGCTTTGTATTACGTTTTCTTAAATGACGTTATATACAAATATACAAATGATGCATTATGTAATTAAATATGCACTAATTTGCATATATTTCTAGAAAAGGAATCTGAACATTGGATAAGGCCAAGTTGAGAAAATGATATATTTACAAACCTCACTTAGATAGAAATAAAACTGTTAAGTTTGGTAAGTGCTACTGATGTGGATCAAACTCAACACTGTATAATGGGCCCTGCTTATACCTGGTATTAAGATGTGTTTTGGTCGATCGGATCACAAATAGACAAGGAAGACACAGTCCTGTTCACACCTGGTGTTTTAGTCCATCTCTTCTATCTATTTTCAACTACTTCTGTCCTGATTTCTTTTGAATGGAGGGTCTATGGGCCAGTGTATGTGGGCGTTCTCTGATCTTTTGATCTAATATTGTGAAATAGCTTGCACAATTTACATATGAGTCAATGGTTTTTTTTTTGTTTTTTTGTTTTTTTGTTTTTTGTTTTTGCTGCATGGATAAAAATAGTATACTACACCAGTCAAAATTGAACTAAGAGAGAGAAAGAGAAAAGAAAATCATTAGTCACCTAAGTTCTCAGCAAATCATTTTTGAGCATACATGAGCGTACACACCACAAGCACAATCCGGTTGAATGCGTTTTCAACTACCTCTGGATGTGTTTGAAAGTGGACAAGCTCAAAATGTTTTAGACCCCTTTTACACCTGTATTTAGCATTGTCCACTTGTTATCAACGAAAACACAACTTAATACCAGGTGTAAACAGGGCCATGGTGTTGACGCTAAAACCTTCAGTGTGTCAGCATACTATGAAAGGCCCATGTAAAACATCATCAGCTTCTTAGAAGCTACTTTGTCTATGTGTGTGTGTGTGTGTGTGTGCGAAATCTCTGGTTAGTGGAAAACAAATAAATGGAAAGTTCTAGCTATTTTAGGAGATGTGCATCACCATCCTCCCATTTTATTGCAGAGAAGACACACATGTTTTGCGTATCATCTGTTTAGGAGATGAACATGCTTGGTCGGCTCTCAAGGGAGTTGGCTGCTCTCACTGTGATCGTTTCATGGTGAGGAAGCTGGTGAAGATGCATGACAACTTCGATCATGGTGGCGCAGGTAAAGCTGGTAGAGGAATTTGAGATGAGTATATCTCTTTCTCAAGCTTCACCCACTAGCTCTGAAGCTCTCAATCAGGATCCAGAAGCCTGTTCTGTTGCCTTTTCTGATCCTGCAGTGAGCATTTGATTGGCCCTATCTAGCTCAGAAAAGTTAGATGTGATGGGAGTTGTGGTCTCTAGTGAGCCTGCCTCCTCCCTCAACCCCATGTCTGAGGAGTTGGTTGAGATCAAACTAGACTTAGTCTAGCCTAGCTGATGGAAAATCAGGATGTCGCTCAGAGTAAACTTGGTCAGCGATTCCTGATGGATTGTCAACTCTTCACTTGTAAGACTTTTGTTTCTAAAACTTATTTGTCTATCATAATCACCTCAGTGAATTAAAATAATTCAAATATGATGGGACTGTGAGCAAAGATACGAGACGTTACCCCAGGTTGAAGAGTCACTTGTGAGCTATTCAAAACGTTCATACCATGCCGTAGTCAGGGTCCTTTAGGCCCTGTAAACACTTTAGACCCAGTAACAGGTCCTAGTTCTTGGAGGGAGGGTAAGAAAGTGAGTGTGATTGCCCATGCTCCCCATCAAAAGAGTCAATGAGTGAAGCATCGTGCCCACAGAGAATCCAAGAAGGTTATTTCCACTCCCAGGTCTGAGAAGCCTAAGCCTTGAGATCCTTGGATCCCACACTTCCACCCCCTCATCCTTCACAAAATGGAGGATGCTGGGGCATAAAAGTTAAAGATGAAATGCTTGCTCTGACTGGAATGAAGCCTTGGATTTATAGTTCAAGGAAAGGGGATTGAGCAGCTCTCTTCATTTGGATGAGGTACTCAGTGTAACTCAGGCTTTCAAGGAGTGAAACATTACATGTTGTGTGCATTCGCCCTTTCTGGCAGGCAGAAACACTTTTTTTTTGTTGTTTTTTTTCCCCTTTGGCAGGGATTTAGGGGATCTGCATTATTCAGTTTGATCCAGTGATGGGGCACACTGCTGAGCCAAGATTGGACTGAATAGCCATTAGCAACCTTTGCATTTGTTGCCTCCTTCCAGCATATTAAGCCTGGAGGTGCTAGTGACCCCCTGAGGGGTCCATGAGGGGATGAATGTGCATTAGGCAGAGATTGAGTGTAATACTCTCTCACACAATGCACCTAAATGTTCATGGTTAAGGTGGAGGTAATATAATTGCTATAAGAGTAATATAATAGCAGAAGAGTGGACTGAGTCGCCAGTAACTTTCCACTCTCTCATCTGTTATCAAGCAATGAAGTAGTAGTGGATGACTCTGTGTTAAGATGCTTCCGAAAGGAATGGGAGGAAAAGTGGATATTGTTGCTATTTGCATCCTACTTCCTCATCTTTCACCACTTCTAGTGTTGTAAGTTGGAGGAGATAGAGTAGATGTAGATATATCTATGTTAGCACACTTCCTAAAGGTTATGAGGAATGGACGAATTGATAGGGGAAAAAAATAGTGGACTTTGTTGCCATTAGCATCCTAGTCTCATGCAGCCAGACCTTCAGACTGGCAGCAGAAGGTCTGGAAACCTTGGCCGCTTTGAATGGACAAGGCCTCCCCAAGAGGCCATATGATTGACAGGTAAAGCAACCAATCATGTATCCTGTATAAATCCTGTATAATTCAACCAATCCGATGATGACTTCAAAACTCCCGAAGTGTTTCCAATTGACCTGTCGGTAAGCCCTGTCCCCCTTGTTCACTTGGACAACCAAACGGAGTAGCTAACTGTCTTACAATGACAGCTGTCAGTGTGAAAACCTTGTCTCAAGATGTTTTTGATAAATTTTGAACACAGAAGGACCACCTCTCGTCGAGGAGCATTCAATTGGGATTTAAATATGCCATGGACAGATATATAAAAGATTTTAAAATAAATATGGTGGGTAATAGATTAATTTGGAAGTGAGGGTTTACAGATCACAATGCAAGCGAGAGAAGCCTCATATTATGGTCGTCACGACTGCAGATGACAACATCCAGGATCAACACTGTTCATGTACTGCAGGGTGTGATGAAATTAATTTACATTTAACCAGTTTATTATGGAGAGGCACTGAAATGTAGACCTTCGATTATGTGTTTTTGACCTACACTGTACATGGTGTGAGAGCAGTTCGCTATTTAGGTTTGTATGTTAACATGGACTCACTAACTTTAATTAGCTAGTTTTAGCCAGAGATACCTTGCTGAAGCACAAGATGGCATTGACATTCTGCTTGAGCAGATGAAAATTGTAGCTTAGTGAGAGTATGACAACCAGAACATAAACATTGAATAATAAAATAATTTCCACATTCCATTGTCTATCCTCTCAGGATACCTGGAATCAGTGTTTCAAGTACGCCAGGCATATATTTTTACCATTTTTGTAGCATAAACACCATCAAACTGATGAGAGCTTCAAATCTTCCAATGTTTCTCTATGGTACTAAAATCTAAAGATGCCTGAGTTCCAGTCCCCGTGCAACTGATACTCAACTGCTATTGGCTCATCTGCATTCAAGTGGAGGGGCTTACTGATAGGTCAGTTTTGTGCACCGTATGCATCAGGCGTTTAACCAATGGTCTGTGGGCATGCTGTCTGAGGCTGAGACTATTAGCATCATACTTGCTCTTCTGCTGGCCCCTCCAGCACTGTGACCTGGAGATGAAAGTGTGGATGTGGATGCATTTATCTTTACATGAATTGGTTGAGGGTTCACAAGAAACAGGTCAAATGACAGAATAGAAAAGTGATAATGAGTATCCACTCACACTGGCTAGAGGTGGCTGTGAGGCATCAACACACCTCCTTGCTGGAATGTATAAATATGTAATAATAAAAAATAATAAAATATGTTAAAAATATGAAAAGCAACCATCAGCCAATACGAGCTACTAGCAGAGAGGTAGTAGGATGCTATTTGCAGCCCACTCTCTCATTTGCCCCGTCCATTCCCTCACAGACTAGTGTGACCACAGCTTAACATGGGTGCCCTTTTATAATGTGCTGGCACTCCAGTGACATCATATGACTGCTGAAATCAAGATTGACGTGTTTCCACAGATGCCGCACACCCTCGGGTGCCCAGCAGGAGCGGACTGTACTGTACCGGTCAAACTGAAGGTGTTCTCACCATGGCGCAGCATCTCGTTCACTCCTTACGGAACCGGGTTATACACATAATCCTAAAATGATTTCTGGTTCTGTGCATGAAAAAATAAATAAATAAATAAACAACTAAAAACATCTTTAAAGATATGTATTGTACTGTTGAAATATACAGATGCAAACAGTGTAATAAACACTTATTAAACACTTATAATAAACACGTATTACAACGACAACAAAAAAAAATGTGTTGTGTTGTTTTAGAAGTTTTCTGTCCACTAGTCTGATAATTGACAGTGCCCGAAAACAACAATGAAGGAAAATTTGACAGTTTTATATGTTGGTTCAGAGGATGTTGATTTTTCCTGTACTGACTTGTCTTTATTGTAATTAAAGAAATTATTTAGAAAATAATTAACTTGTGCACTTACAGCCTGATCCCCACATAAAGCCATGCATGCTTCTTCTTTCTTGGATGCCACTGTTTTTAGACAGTTTGTCTTCATAATGGCAAATTAAGCAAAGAAGCACTGACCTGAAATCATCGACTAAGAAATCAGACAAATATTCTGTTAACATGCAAACCACTTGCAAGCAAACAAAGTAATGACCATATTCAAAAAGTGTCTGTTTATGTCACAATAATGTATGATACAACAGAACTGCTATGTGAGGCCAACCAGATGAAACATTTATTGCTCAGGAGAATTTATTGTTTGCCTTTTCTAAGATCAGGAGACTTGGTTGTGATTCTCATATATGTCTCACATTAGTGTGTAAGGTCCACTCCATTGGCCCAAGGAAGGTATCCAACGGTGTCTGAAGGTTTCCTGCATGTTCGGCCTTTTCAGTGCAAAGTTATTAAATTTAGGATAAATTCAAATCTGACTCCATTTTATTATGACCTCGAATTTAGGTTGAAATGCCAATTGGTTGTTCATCCATTTCTAATTGTTATTATTCTGATATTTGATTTTCAATTTAACTCTTTACTTTATATTTACTCGTTCATTACGAATTTATGTCACTCAGGGTGTCTCACGCCGGCCGTTTTACGTGGGCCCCACGGTCACAAACTCGCCAGTCTGAACATTAGCCAGAGGTTATGACTAATACTATTTAATAGGTCGCCCATGCTTACCATTCTTTAAATAGTAGTTCTGTTTAGCCCCCTACAGTTACCCATGCACAACTTAGTTAAAGCTCAAACAGTAATCAGCGGTTATGCTAGTACTATTTGTCTAGCCCCTCGATAGTTATATAACTACGTACAACTTAATTAAAGCTGAGACAATAATCAGCGGTTATGCTAGTACTATGAAATATGTTAATATTTCAAGAGTATTTTTATCTAGCCCCCGATAGTTAAAATAACTACGTACAACTTGAATAAAGTTCAAATAATAATCAGCGGTTATGCTAATACTATTTGTCTAGGCCCCGATAGTTAATATAACTACGTACAACTTAATTAAAACTGAGACAATAACCAGCGGTTATGGCCAGTACTATGACTAGCCCCCCATAGTTAATGCAACTGAGTACAACTTAACTAAAGTCAAGCAGTTAGTCAGAAATCTAGAATCTCACCTGATGTGCCCCATGCTCCATCTAACCTGAGATCTAGTATGCACTTAACCCTGGACACAGATTTGCAGAATCATACGCCTTCACTTAATCTACTTGAGAAAATAATTTCAAGAGTAAGACAGAATAAATCAAATGTAACAATTTATTATCGGTCAGGTAAATATGTATTATGCCAATTACATAGCCAATTCAAAGATATCAAATCAATACAAGACATCAAATTCTCAAAGATGAATCTAAGAGTAAGATGCATACCTAACTTTTTGAGAAATACGTAGTATGATATTTGTGGACACTTCATCCTATGGGCTCATTCTAGTTACAGAAGGCCCTGATCTTCTTGCAAGATTTCCTTAAGTACTCAACCCAAGACCAACATCCCCTGAAATGGAGACAGGAACTAACAATTGGAATTTGTATTCAACAAATTTTATTTGGGATAAACCCCTTGAGATGCATCATCTCGTTTCCAAGGGGGTCCTATTACACAAAAATCAAAAACATAACACAAAACAAGCAACAGCAACAATCACCACAATCAAAACAACATACCTTACTACAATATTAACACAAAGTATTAATAATTAAATTTAAATAAATTTATATTTATAATTATAATTACCTAGCACATATATATATATATAAAAAAAAAAAATCCTCTAAAGCAATTACAAGAAGTTTCAAAACAAGAAAACAAACCTTTTTTGAACATATAAAAAGAAGTCAGAGATCGCACATTTGAAGGTAAATTATTCCAATCTGCTGGAGCCTTGTACCTAAATGCCTTTTTCCCAAACACTTTCTTAACTAAAGGAGTGAAAAAATAATTTGCAGAGTGTCTTAAATGATATGAAGAAGAGTATAATATCAAATTCTGACTAAATAATTAGGATAATTAAAATGAATACATTTGAAAATAAATTGCAACCAGTGAATATGCCTTCTGATATTGAGTGGAAACCATTTAAGTAAATCATACATAATACAGTGATGTGTATTGGATAAGAACATCCAATAACAAATCTGCACAACTTATTATAGGCTGTAGTAAGAGGCAAACTACATCAGCATAGTCAAAGAAAGGTAATATAAGTGTCACAGATCGACCAGGCTCCCATGCCAGCCAATCACATCTCACATCCTCACCTGAATATTAATGGAGCACACCTGTACACACTCAGCACCTCATTACCACGCACCATTTAAGCTCACACCTCACCACAGTCTAACGTCCGGTCTCGTTTATGCGAAGTGACTTATGCTATCACAGTGACTTACCTGCTACTTACCTCCTTGTGTACTTACCTCCAGTGTTCTCTCCAGCGTGATGTCTCCTGTGTACCCCAGTCTGTCTGCTCCAGCGATCATTTCCAGAAGTCTGCTACTCCGCCTGTGTGAGGTGTGTGCTCTGACCCGAATTGCTAGTACTCCTGTCAAGACAAAGATCTCTAATCATCTTCTCATCGAACTTCATCTGGTCAACTGGATACTATACTCACCATTTGCAGTCACCATTGCTCTGCTGATCCTAAAATAAACGTCTGTTGTTTATCCGATTCTCTGTCTGAGTCTGCTTATATAACAGAAGACAGGACCTTTACCGAAGACAGCATGAGCAATACCGACCCCTTCCAGGAGCTCGTGGACAATCTCCGACGAGTTCTTCTTCCTTCACCGCCACCACCGCCAGCACCACCGATCACCTCTACGACAAACACCATCACTCCTTCTGCACCCTTGATCGCCAGTCCCATGGCCCGACCAGCGCCCTTCTCAGGTGTGGCGGGGGAGTGCAACGGGTTTCTCTTACAATGCTCCTTAGCCCTAGAGATGCAACCGCAGCTGTACCCCACTGAGAGATCTAAGATCGCCTTCATCATTTCCCTCCTGACAGGTAAAGCTCTACAGTGGGCTGAAACTATCTGGTCACAATCAGGCCCTGTCACCCAGTCACTCAATAATTTCATCACTCACTTCCGTGAAGTTTTTGGCCGCTCAACGGCCGATCCTTCCATCAGTGATCAACTCTACCATCTCCGACAGGGAAATAGATCCATCAATGACTACGCCCTCCAGTTCCAAACTCTCGCTGCGGCTAGCGGATGGAATGAACGATCACTTCTAACCACTTACCGTCAGGGACTCGAACCCAGGTTGCGGTTGCAACTCGCGGGGTATGATGATTCCTGTGGATTAGAAAATTTAATCCAACTATCCATTCGTTGTTCCGTCCGCATGCAGTCATGTTTTGAGGAATCAGCCCGACTTACCCGTTGCACTCCTCAACAGCGCCCCCAAGAAGCAAGCCGCCCTCCAGAACCAGTTTACGAACCCATGCAAACTGACAGTGCCCGCTTATCATACACTGAGCGGCAGAGGCGACTTACCCAAGGCTTATGTTTGTACTGTGGAAATAGTGGGCACATAATATCATCATGCCCCATTCGACCTCCTCGACTCCCGGTGAGTGCCATTCAACCCACCATATCTAGAATGAAACCACTATCTACTGTTGTAATTCTTACTGCCTCCACTGTATCTATTCCAGTCTACGCCCTACTCGACACAGGGTCTGCCGGAAACTTCATTTCAGGGAGCCTCTGCCGCCAGCTCAACCTCCCAACCGTTACCAACCAAACCATATACCAAGTCCAATCGATAACTGGATAACCCATCAGCCGCCGCCATGTGAAACTCAGTGCAGGTCCCGTTCAGCTACGTGTGGGTGGATTACATGAAGAACAAATCCATCTGCTGGTTCTGGAGGGATCCACAACAGATATAATCCTCGGACTTCCATGGTTTGCTCAACATGACCCCCAGATCTCCTGACGCACGGGAGAAGTCCTGAAGTGGGGCAACCAGTGTTTCCCAACCTGTTTTCCACGTCTGCCTCACCCAGCTCCTCGTCAGATCCAATCCCTATCTGTAAACTCCACCTCCATAGAAAGCCCTCTCGAGAAACAGTCTGTCACTATACCCTCCTGTTATGCCCCCTTCAGAGATGTCTTCTGCCCGAAGAGGGCCTCCCAATTACCTCCCCACCGGCCATGGGACTGCGCGATTGAACTGGTACCAGGTGAGCCAGTGCCCAAGGGAAAGATCTACCCGCTGTCCCTACCGGAACAGAAGGCAATGGAGGAGTACATCGAAGAGGCTCTTCAGCAAGACTACATCCGCCCTTCGACATCCCCTGCTGCTTCAAGCTTCTTCTTCGTGGCAAAAAAGGACGGAGGCTTGCGGCCTTGCATTGACTACCGGGCACTTAACAACATCACCATCAAGTTCCGATACCCCCTTCCTCTCGTCCCAGCAGCCCTGAAACATCTCCGCGGAGCCACCATCTTCACCAAGCTGGACCTCCGCAGCGCGTATAACCTCATCCGGATACGCGAGGGGGACGAGTGGAAGACGGCTTTCGTAACACCTACTGGCCACTATGAATATCTTGTCATGCCGTATGGTCTTGTCAACGCCCCCTCCGTATTCCAGGACTTCATGCATGAGGTGCTCCGGGAGTACTTACACCGGTTCGTCTTGGTTTACATCGATGACATCCTCATCTACTCTCGGAGCTTGACCGAACATCGCCTCCACGTTACGGAGGTCCTATAACGCCTGCGCAAGTTTCATCTGTTCCTCAAGGCTGAGAAGTGTTCATTCCATCAACCTTCAGTACAATTCTTAGGATACAACATCGATAGTGGTGGCATCCGTATGGACGAGGGGAAGGTGGAAGCCATCAGGTCCTGGCCAGTCCCTTCCACCATTAAAGAACTTCAAAGATTCCTCGGGTTCTCCAACTTCTACAGACGATTAATTCAGAACTACAGTACCATTACCAGTCATCTCACCAACCTCCTACGTAACAAGCCCAAGTCTCTGTCCTGGACATCTGCTGCAACGGAAGCATTCGAACACTTGAAAGACGCCTTCATCCGTGCTCCAATCCTCGTCCATCCTGATCCCACAAAACCATTCATTGTGGAGGTAGACGCCTCTACTACGGGGGTTGGAGCTGTTTTATCTCAGCAGCAGGGGACTCCAGCCAAACTACACCCATGTGCCTTCTTTTCACGAAAGCTCAGCCCGGCGGAAAGAAACTATGACATCGGCAATAGGGAACTTCTGGCCATCAAGTTAGCCCTCGAGGAATGGAGGCATTGGTTGGAGGGTTCACAACATCCATTCACCATCCTAACTGACCACAAGAACTTACAGTACTTGCGTGAAGCCAAACGGCTCAACCCTCGCCAGGCCCGTTGGGCGCTCTTCTTTACCCGTTTCAACTTCACCATCTCTTACCGTCCAGGATCCAAGAACACTAAAGCCGATGCCTTATCACGTTTACATACTCCACAGAAAACCAAAGAAGAACCAGAATCCGTCATTCCCGATAAACTCATTGTCTGCCCCATCCAATGGAGTATCGACACTGCCACCTCCTCCAATGCTTCCACGGCCATTCCGCCGGGCTGCCCACCAGGAGTGCAGTATGTCCCTCGATTACAGCGCAATCCCCTAATCCACTCCGTACACACTTCACTGGGCACTGGCCACCCCGGGGCCAACAGCACCCTCTCGCTATTGAAGAACCGCTACTGGTGGCCCAACATGGCAAGGGACGTGAGAAGGTTCGTCCAGGGTTGTACAGAGTGTGCCATTTCCAAAAGTCCTCGCCACTTACCAGCAAGCAAGCTCCTCCCGTTGCCCGTTCCAAATCGACCATGGTCACACCTGGGGGTAGATTTCATCACCGACCTGCCAGATTCAGACGGTAACACATGCATACTGGTGATTGTGGACCGATTCTCAAAGTCTTGTCGACTCCTTCCTCTCAGAGGCCTGCCCACAGCCATGGAAACAGCCGAATTATTGTTCAACTTCGTCTTCAGATATTTCGGCTTACCGGAGGACATTGTGTCGGATCGGGGTCCACAATTTGTCTCCTGGGTCTGGAGGGGATTCTTCAAACTCCTAGGTGTGACCGTGAGTTTGTCATCAGGATACCATCCCCAAACTAACGGGCAAACGGAGAGAAAGATCCAGGAAATCGGTCGCTTCCTACGAACCTTCTGCCATGACCACCAGGACTCTTGGAACCAGTTTATTGGCTGGGCCGAGTACCCCAGAATTCCCTACGTCAACCTTCTACTGGACTCATTCCCTTCCAGTGTGTACTCGGTTACCAGCCACCCTTGTTCCCCTGGTCTGGGGAACCATCAGAGATACCAGCTGTGGATTACTGGTTCCGAGAGAGCGAGAGGGTCTGGGACAATGCTCACCATCATCTTCAGCGAGCAGTGCGCAGGCGCAAGATGACAGCAGACCTTCGTAGATCCGAAGCCCCCCATTACCAACCGGGACAGAAGGTCTGGCTGTCAACAAGGGACATCAGACTGCGCCTGCCCTGTAAAAAATTAAGTCCCAGATATGTTGGCCCCTTCACGATCTTGAGACAAATCAACCCGGTCACCTTCCAATTACAACTCCCTCCACAATATAAGATCCATTCCACATTCCATGTCTCACTGTTAAAACCTTACCACCCTCCTGTCTCTCCCTCCACAGAGCCTGGTCCAAGTGAGGAACCCCCTCTTCCACTGATTCTGGAGGATGGCGCCATATACGAGGTTAAGAAGATCCTGGATTCCCGGCGTCGTGGTGGTCAGCTGGAATACCTTGTTGACTGGGAGGGCTATGGCCCGGAGGAGAGATCTTGGGTCCCCAGGAATGACGTTTTAGACCCAACCCTACTCGAGGAATTCCACTTAACCTACCCAGATCGACCAGCTCCCAGGGGAAGAGGTAGACCACCACACCGTCGGGGTCCTCGGCCCTCTGGAGCGGGCCGTGGAGAGGGGGGTAATGTCACAGATCGACCAGGCTCCCATGCCAGCCAATCACATCGCACATCCTCACCTGAATATTAATGGAGCACACCTGTACACACTCAGCACCTCATTACCATACACCATTTAAGCTCACACCTCACCACAGTCTAACGTCCGGTCTCGTTTATGCGAAGTGACTTATGCTATCACAGCGACTTACCTGCTACTTACCTCCTTGTGTACTTACCTCCAGTGTTCTCTCCAGCGTGGTGTCTCCTGTGTACCCCAGTCTGTCTGCTCCAGCGATCGTTTCCAGAAGTCTGCTACTCCACCTGTGTGAGGTGTGTGCTCTGACCCGAATTGCTAGTACTCCTGTCAAGACAAAGATCTCTAATCATCTTCTCATCGAACTTCATCTGGTCAACTGGATACTATACTCACCATTTTCAGTCACCATTGCTCTGCTGATCCTAAAATAAACGTCTGTTGTTTATCCGATTCTCCGTCTGAGTCTGCTTATATAACAATAAGTTGCAAAGCAAGTTTTTTTCGAACATTAAAATTCAAGCATTTTTTGATCGATACAACACACTGATTCCAAAATTAACCTTACGAAGTATATAATCAATGTGAGGTTTAAAAGAAAGTTCAGGATCCAGCCATAAACCCAAATATTTAATTTGATCCACTCTGTGCAGGTATGTACCATTATTACACATTATTTTTAAATTATTATATTTTAATTTAAGCATACGCTTAGTACCAAAGATCATGGTATGAGATTTACCTTTGTTCAAAAGTAAATTATTAGAATAGAGCCACTCTTGTAAAGCATTAAAATTTGATTAAAGCATATTTTGAATTTGAGTTAATTGAGGATTTGAAATATAAATAACAGTGTCTTCTCCATACAAATGAACAGAACAATGTGAAAGAATTAGGGGAAGATCATTAATAAAAATAGAAAAAAGAAGAGGACCCAATATTGGGCCCTGTGGTACCCCTCTTTCTTGAATAAATAATTCAGATAGTTTTCCTTGGACAACAACACATTGTTTTCTATTATGTAAATAAGAATTAAACCACAATAAAGAATTTTTAGAAAAACCAACTGCATACAATTTATCCAATAATAAGTAATGATCAACTAGATCAAAGGTCTTCTTAAGATCGATAAATATAGCCCCTATAAAGTCACCACTGTCTAATGCAGAATATACATCATTAGTCAACTTTAGAAGAGCACTAGTTGTTGAGTAATTCGGCCTAAATCCAGATTGAAACGGTGATAAAATATTATTATTTTCAAGATACATTGATACTTGATTATAGATTAACTTTTCAAATACTTTAGCAATAACAGAGATTATTGATATTGTTCTATAAATTTGTGGATCAATAATATCACCTCCTTTATAAATTGTAATACGGGAGTACTTCCACACAGCTGGTAACTCACTAGACTGCAATGACATATTAAAGAGATAAGCCAGTGGGTACATAAGAATATGAGAGGCAAGTCTGATGTATCTAGGCTCAATTCCATCAAGTCCAGCACCACTAGTAGAATTAAGTTGCTCAATGACCTTTAAGACTTCTATAGGTTTTATTTTGATAAAAGTAAAAGTACTATCCAACAAAGTAAATTTATCGAACCTATTCATGGAAGAGTAGTTGGATGTTAGATTAGAGCAAACAGTAGAAAAAAAAATATTCCAAATACTGGAATTTGTATTGATCGAGTTAACACCTTTTGGTACAAAAGGTAATTTTGCATGAAAAGCACTGGGAACTGACCCGCCCTCCATAGTATGCAAAATATCTCTAAACTCTTAGGATCTGTATTACCTTTTAGTTTACTTCTTGTCAGAATGAGACCATTGTACCAGACGCCCTGAGACAATTCAAATGATACCAAACATGACTGTAAATATCACTTGCATTCACGTAGAACATTATATTCTACTATTGACCATTCTGAGTGAGTTGAGCGAAGAGAAGGATGGGTGAGGGGAAGGAAGGGGATGAAAAGGAACTGATGCATATGTGAGAGAGGCGTTTTCCCGCATTTTCTCTCAGTGGGATGTGGAAACAGATGTCTGTATGTTAATACACTGTGTGTGTTGCCCATCTCAGAAGTTCAAAGAGTCTGAGGTTCTGTAATTCTTACAGTTTCCTCCCTTTGACCACGTGGGTCAATTACAGATGATTCCCATAGGGGTCACTTGTCAGACACTTGTTGTGGTCCTTGTGATGTAGTAATTGCAGAGGTAGAAGCCTTTAGAAAGGCCTTTGTGTACACCAGACTCAGCAGGTGCATGTAGCTTGAATTTAGCAGGTGGATGAACGGGTTCAGGGTTTCACCTGTCTGATTGAGAACAACCCGTGTGCATAGTTCATTGAATCAATCCAGGCCTTTTATTGCTTGACGAGTCGTTCCATCATGGAGAAACTTCTGTCTCTAGTGACACCTTCCCTAGGACTTTCTTGCCTCTTTTGTTGAATCTTGTTACCTCCAATTGTGCAGATTTCTGGGCAGACTCCAACAGGTGAAGGGTTTTCAAACAGCATCTTAATGGCTCAATGATTGAACAATGATGAACTTGATGTCATTAAAAATGGGAAGAAAGCTGTGAGATTTGGCACAAGAACATATAACAAAGCAAAAAAAACATAAGGTAGGTTCATGTCAACAAGTGTGAATGGCACATTTGGGTCTCTGGTGTCTTTTGAGGTCTCATGTCATAAGGTGGTCCCATTTTAAAACAGCCAATTTCTCACTACCACTCTGATGGATTTTTAATGGTAGTGGAATTAAAGAATGCTTGGTCTGAGTGGCTTAAATGAAAAGTAGCAAAACGTCAGTGTAACTTACATATTTATAAAGATGGTATGCATCATTAAAACATATGACAGTAATAATAATAATAAATATTCAATCCCAATTACAAAGGTATAGACATACATATAATTCTCCAATGCAAGTCACCTAAGATTTCAAGGTAGTGATCTAAAGCGTGCTTAGGTTTTATACAAGAATGGAGATCCTGGATCCTTTGTAATAGTTTGTGTGTGTGTGTGTGTATGTGTGTGTGTGCGTGTGTGTGTGTGTGTGTGTGTGTGTGTCATACAAGCTACTTCACATTCGATGGCATAGTCAAATTGCAAATTTTGTGCCCGCACTTTATATTTAATCATTTTGATAATGTTTCTGTTATTAGTGGTCTGCTGGGAAACCAGCGGGCCCTCTGGTTTGCCAAAACATCCCAATAACAATCAGAAAGTTTCAATCTTTTGAATTTTCATGGCAGATTTGCCTCTGCGTTCATAATTTAACATCATCGATTTGTGACGGTAGCCATGCATATGTATATTATGTGTTTCCCATGAGTTGACAGATGGTTGTAAATAGCAATTATTATGTGTGTCTTTCTTTAGGTTGTCATTATGGGATTAACTCTACTGTCCTATGTGTATGAAGCTATATGGTTCTGTTAGTGTGAAGATAGACAATAGATCTTTAGTGGAGTACCATGTTTGGGATCTAAGTCATCATTGTCTTCTGTGATGTGCAGTGTTCAGACTGGATAGTCTAGATGAAGTGATGTTGCAATGGTGGAGGTGTATGCTCTGTGCTCATGTCTGGGAGATGGGTGGAATCTAATCTATAACAATCTGTGTTGCAAAAATTTAGTTCCGGTGCTACCCGGGAGGCCATAGGTATTTGTGTAGTAATGCTCTACAGTGAGGTGTGACTGGCCCCTTCAAGTGTCTTCGCACCCATCGCCCGCGTTTCAGGTTATGTTCTAACAATTCCATTGTCCTGGCTTGATGCAGATGGGACCAGGCACCTTCCTGGTATCTGACCTCCAAGGAATTGCAGTGGTTAACCTAAAGCAGGGAAAAGTGCAGCGAGAACCACAGTTAATTTTGAACTTCTCATCAGTTTCACGTTCAGACATGTGTAATTACTTTAACTGCATCATCATCGTGTATTGTAATTTTAATTCCGGATGTCACATGAAACTGAGTTTCTTTGGTCAGATCTGAATTACTGCTGCTGTTTCAGTGCAGTCTGAGTGTGTAACACCTGATGCTGCTCTTTCAGTTGAGCCTTCACAGTCTGCTGTATCATGAGCATTAGAGACCCCAGTTCTGCTGGAGGAATTTTATAGATTAATTGGTGTATTTATCACCCATGTCGTCATGAACTCCAATGGACCAATGTCCATAGCTTTATTTGCAGTTGCTCTCATTACAGTCAGACCTGTTGGCAGAAATGTGTTCACCTGTTTCGGTGTTGTCTGTTTGGTAATTGTTGTTTTATGGTGTTGTTCACACATGCAGATCTCTGTGGCACATAAAGACTTCTGGTATTTTGGTCTGATGTTTAGTGATTTACACCCCCCTTTCATTATTTCTCTAGCAAGTTTAGAAGATCAAATGGTGTTATGTGGCTGCATTCAGCTGTGGCTAGGTGTAAATGCTATTATGCTCCAAACAAAGGTAAGGAAGTTTTATAGTTGTGATGTAAATTTGATCCTGCTGCTGTAACAGGGAGCCAACATGTGAGTATGGGTATGAGGTGTGATTTGGCTCAAAATCCTTCCACATCAGTGTTTTCTGTTAAGGAGTAAGATAATGTGCAAAATTCAGAGCTACTGAATCCTGCATTGATATTTGAATGTTTAGATGTTAATGCTAACCACTCTTTCTGATCATATTCAATTTTTAGTTGGTACTCTTCAGCGAACGATGAATTGGTTCGCTATCACTTGTGTCACACTATTGAAATGAAAACACATCTCCTCCCTTTTGGCGCTGAGTAGCGGAACAATGAAATTTAATTCTAAGGGTTAGTCTATCACCTTTCTCCACGTAATGCCATGCTTGGCGATTATAATGTAATGTATATTATAATATTTATATTATATTAAAATAGTATAAATTAAAATAATATTATTTCTGGTCTCTGAAGAGTCTTTGGAATAACATAGCTGTCAATGTGTTTGTTTTGGATCAGATTTTCTTGTGATTTGGCCCTGTAGTCACAACAGTGCACACATGTACATTGTAAGTATAACAACAGGTCAGACTTAAAGCCATTGAGGGATTCTGTAGTTGTTAACATCCAATGACTGCAGGCTCATGCTGAGTACATGGTCAAATCATTCCACATGTGAGAAATTTACAATTTGCAATAAGGGCTAAGTTGCCACAAATTGCATTCTCATGTCAATTCATTTGGATATGAAAAGGTGTTGAGGAGCTGGACAAGCTCAGAGCTGATGCAATGCACAATCACTGTTTTTAGGTTTCAGTATTTATTTCATTTAGTCTATTTAAAGACTAGATGAGGGCACAGCAAACATTTTACTAATGTATATGCTATGAGATAAGTTTACTATTTCGCCTACTTCAATATTTACAACCAAGCTCTACAGCACAAACTAGCCTTGTTTGGTGGACGGGCATTTTACATCTCTGTCCCTACATTCTGGAAATCTATTCTCTAGACGCACATCTGTGACCTCTCATCCCTACATGACTTAAAAACCACCTTAAAACATATATTTTCACTTCTGGTTTCTCTGATTTCAGTCTGTCTGATCTGTTCTGACTAGTCTGATCATAATTTTTATCTGGATTATTTCTTTGTTGTCTTATTTTATTTATTTATTTATTTTACAGCTTTATAGCAGTAGTCCTCAACAGCTAATTATTAATATGCAAGGTATTAATATAATCATTTAAGTTTCTGATCTAGTCATGTCAGAAATGTGACAAATGAAAACATTTGTTAAAATGATGACAAGCTACAATATGAAATAAGCTAATTGCCTCACTTTAATTAGTCAAAGTATTCTCAGCATCAACATGAAATTATATTTTAGCATTATTTAAGCACAAAGATTAATAAATAGCTTATTTTATATTTATAACTTTGTGGAAGGATCTTTCAGAATAGTGAAGCAACTGCTGTGATACGTCTTTGAAAGATGTGACATCAATACTTAACATACAGAACACAACAATGGTAACAAATAAACAAATGAAAACAACACTTACAACATAAACCAACATTATAAAATAAACAAACAACACAAACTGCTGAAAGTGAACTAAAACAAGTTCAAGAGCACAAATAAAACTCTACAGAATTAATTAAAAAAAAATAAAAAATCTACAGCATGATCTAGTCATGCTGCATTGCATGCTGGGAATCTTCATAGCACATATGCACTGTAGAAACACAGTATGATGCTGTTTGTTTACAAAAAATTTCTGAGAGTGCAGTTAGTTACAAGAGAAGTCCCACTGTAAAATTACTGTGAACGTAATGCAAATATTAACCTGAAATATACTGTAATTTCACACTAAAATTTAGAAATGGCCCCTGACTGAGCCTGGTTTTTTTTCTCCATTTCTTTCACTGATGGAGTTTTGGTTCCTTGCCACTGTCGCCTTTGGCTTGCTTAGTTGGGGACACTTGGCAATATTGTTGGCTTGCCTGATTGCATAGACACTAATGGAAGAGAGCTGAACTGGATGATGACATCACTGAATTATCAGTGAACTGGCTTTAACTGGAATAATGACTGTTTGTTATTGTCCTCTTGCATTGGCAAACTATTTTCCTGTTTGATACTGTAAAGCTGCTTTGGCACAATATATATTGTATAAATTGCTGTATAAATAAAGGTGAGTTGACTTGACATATTAACTTTGCAGAATCCTTTTTTTGCGAAAGCTCAGGAACAGATGTGATAAATGAACATGCCTGGGGTGTATTCCTGAAAGCAAAGTTAACTTACATGCTAAACCATGCTAAACCCTGAACTCTCGGTTGATTAACCCAAACCTTGTTTACTTGAGGTATGTTGGTTCCAAAAACACCATCCAGGAGTAAGTTCATTCAACACAGAGTATGTTCTTGGTTAACATGCAAGACATTCTCAACGGAGCGATGAATCGACGAGTCACTATAGAAACAGACGCAAAGAAAAAGTCATACTACTTCTTTCTTCTTCTGTTCAAAGTCCATTTGCATACTTGGTACATATTGCCACCTAACTGGTGGTTGTGCAGTCATTTTTCTTAGTTTAATGTTTAATTATATTGTTTATTTGATGCTAATTATATAGTAAGTCATATTGTCACAGTGCACACACGAGGGAAGCGAGGAGACGAGAGTAAACTCAAAATACAGTCTTTAATAAATCCAAGACAGACAAGGCAAGGCTCGGACACACAGGAACACTGGGGAGTAACGAGTAGACCAAACAAAACTGAACTCAACAGGCAGGAACTAAATACACATGATAATAAACACACACACCTGAATGAAATAATACCAATCAAACTTGACGAGCACAGGAACAGGAAGGACCAAATAAGGGCATGGAGGGAAACACATGACACACATGACACAAGGCTGACACATATCATGTATGTATATGATATGTATTTTTATTATAGAAATAATTATAGCTGTCATTAGACATTACAATTCTTTATAGCTGCCAATAGACTGCTGCAGCTCATACGGAACGCTGCTGCCAGGATTCTGACTAGAACCAGAAAATCTGAGCATATCACACCAGTTCTTACACTGGCTTCCAGTTATATTTAGGATTGATTTTAAAATACTTTTACTCGTTTATAAATCACTCAGTGGCCAAGGACCTAAATACATTGCAGATATGCTCACGGACCACTCAAATCATTAGGATCAAGTCAGTTAGAAATACCAAGGGTTCAGACAAAATAAGGGGAATCCGCTTTTAGCTATTATGCCACCCGCAGTTGGAATCAGCTTCCAGAAGTCATCAAATGTTTTAAAATATTAGCCACATTTAAATCTAGACTCAAAACTCCTGTTTAGCTGTGTTTACTAAATGAGCACTGTGCTACGTCCGAATTGATTGCACTGTATTTTATGTATAATCATTTTCTATTCTTAACTGTTTTGATTCATTTTTAATCATTTTTTAATAATTTTAAGTTTTTAAATTCCTTGTTTTTATTGTTGTGATTATTTTTATGATTTTTTAAAAAAATTCCTTTTATGTAGAGTACTTTGAATTACCATTGTGTATGAAATGTGCTATATAAATAAACTTGCCTTGCTCTTGCCTTGCCTATAGAAAATACCGATCCATGATGTGTGAGATAATATAAAATTTAATTATTATATATAATAAAATAAATTAAGCATTACCTTGTCATAATAGTGTTTTATAATTTTATACAGATAACTTATATATATCATATTACATGTAATTATCATATTATACAAGTGTGTATATATATATATATATATATATAATTACATGTAATTATCATATTATACAAGTGTGTGTGTAATATATATATATATATTATGCATATATATATATATATATATATATATATCATAACTATATTGTAATAATATGTAATATTATGCGCAATCTGTCATGCCCACTGGAGTCTCATCAATAGGCCACGCATGCACTGATAGCTCTGAAGTGAACTAACCCTGAAACAGAATTTACTCTGGAGCAGGTCATGCTCGGAGATTAAGTTTCTATGGCTACTTACATACCCTGAAAGTTAACTCCATTTTTGGAACCGAAAGCTGAGTTTATCCGCTTACTTACCCTTAAACATACTCGGGTATGTCACATAACCTGCTTTCTGAAATATTCACCTGTTCTCAGGTTAGATTTGCTCGACCATATTTAATGAAGATGAATGCTGTACATTTGAAAATAAACATCACACAACTAGCAATGACAGCCAAAAATGCTTTATTGCACAAAGCATAATATTACCCTTTGCAGTATTTGTTACACTGTACATTAACTATTCAAAGGTCTCTACACAGTGGGTTTAAAGAGCGGATCCTCACTGACGACCTGCTTGAGGAGTCCGCTTTGGATGTTGGACTGCGCAGGACACTCAGGAGACATGGTGTTAGGGAAGGGATGGATGGTGGGTTCCCTTTGTCCTGGTATCTGGGGGTCAGGGTGGAACGGGAGGGTGGAGGGTTGCTCTGGTCCTGCAGCAGGCTTGTTAGGGAAGGATGGAAGGGTCATGGGCTTATCCATGGGAGGAAGGACATTGACCATGCCATCAGGACGCCTAACTGTGGTTTGATTCTCATGATCGTGGTGGTGGTGATGGTGGTGCTCGTGTTCATGGAGGTGTCTGTGTTTGTGCTCGTGGTCCAGGACCAGCTCATGGTCGTGTTCATGGGTCTCCCCCTTTTTGTGACCGTACTGGTGGTGATGGTGCTCCCACTCGTCCTGACCGTGCTCATGGGCTTTGGCATGATGGGCGTGAGCGTGGTCATGATCGTGAGAGTGGGTGTGTCCATGGCCCTTGCCATGTTCGTGTGTGTGGTTCAGGCCTGAGGTGTGTTCATGGTCATATTTGTGTGTGTGGGGTTTGGTGTGGTCATGGTCATGGTCATGGTCGTGTCCATTAGACGAGCCAGTTGTGCTGCTATGGCTGTGGTCCAGTTCACCTCCAATCAAGTGTTTCTTCTTCTCCTCTTCAGCAACCTAAAAACAACAATAAATTACAATAAAAAATAGAATATGCCATAACGTATTAAAATTGAATGTGTGTTCTGAGTTTATTAAACCACAGAAAAATCTGTTATTAACCACCCAGCCAAATTTGAATGATAAAAAATGCCAAGTAAATAAAATAAGTTATCAAAATCTTGAAAAAAATAAGCAGTATTTTCTGATCTCAAACGCTGGGGGCGTGTCCGCTGGTGGCGCTGAAACCACACCCACTTGTGGGAAAGCTGCCACCTCTCAGCTGTCAAATACTGCTACAAGCTGAATGGATGCTCCCTCTAGCAGCTTAATTTAAATAAGGAGACCAAGCTGTTTTGTAAATTATCGCAACCAGGTGTTATGCATTTATGTGATGAAGGCATAGCTAGCTAGCAAACTGTAGGCTGTAGTAACTAACAATAATGACATTAACTTCCAAGTCAGCGGGCGAACCACTGATGCTATTAGCTATTAGGTTATTAGATACGTTCAACTTCAAGCAGCGATGTGCAGAACGATCAGTGTATGACATCAAAGTACCACAAGAGCGATTTGAAAGCATAAGGAGCCATCTGCTCTCTATAGCCCTCACTGTATTTTGATGTCACACACTGATCTGTCTGCGCAGCACTGCTTTAAGTTGAACACCTCTTAAAAATCCTAAACATGAAAATGATGAAAAACTGTTTAACGGTCTAACTCCACAATTAAGTACTACATAGTTCACAGTTTTTGTAACAAAAGTCTACTGAAAGACGTTTGATAGCTCAGAATATTTTGTGAAAACTATTGTACATACACATTTTTGTATCACAGCTTCACTCTTACCTCTGGTTCGAAGATTTCACACTGAACACTGAGGTGCTCCTCACTGGTGACTGTGACAGTGTGAAAGGCTTTGCAGAATCCTTTGTGCTAAACAGTGGAAGATCAGCAACTTATGTGATAAACATTCTTTTTTATTGGCAAAGACAAACAAAACATATGATGATTGTATTTGTATGCATCTCCAACAAAAATGTCTTGTCACTTACCGCAAACTCACATGCCATGACCTCACATTTAGAGACATCAGCTGTATTGTTTTCAGTAGAGCAGACCGTCTCTTGGATGGTGAACTCCACACTGTAGAATCTTCCGAAGTGAAGCTACAAAGATGATCATATACAGTGATGAAGCTTTACAAAAATAGTGTTCTTCTTCATTCTTTTTCATGCTTATTTAGTGGCTTACTTACCTGAGAGAAAACTCTTGTAATGTTCAGAGGAACAAAGTAGTTTGCCAAGCGACTCTCTTCATTGTATTTGTCCATGCCCATCTTCACTGTCCTCAAGGCTGCTTCGTGATCCTCGGGGAGCTGTACAGGGCAATCTGGGCACCGTTCTCTGATTTTGGAGGCAGGCACTGCCAAGGGAGAGCATATGTATGATAAAATAGCATATGTATGCATATGATGATAAAAAATAAAAATAAAAAACAGCTGGCTGGTGATTGGTTATTACCTGGTCTCACAGTACAGCTGTACTTGTACAGGCGAGTCACTCTGTGAACTCTGTTCATGTATAGAACAGCCTTGCACTGTCCATAGGCCTGTTGATTGAAAAGGCTGTTAAAATGAAGAACAAACATCAAATTATATTCTGATTTTTAAGAATCAGCAAAACCATACTGGGTACTCTTCAGGGTTTCGGATTTCACAGTTTCTCCAGTTTTTCTTGCTGATGACATGACACTTGGTCTCCAAAACATCAAATGTGAGATAGAAGACAATCCCTGTCTCTCCCTAAAAGAAAAAAAAAAAAAAATTAGTAAACATTTTTAATAACCTATAGGTAAAATGTGAAGGTATTGCATCCTTATAGACAGACACTAGATTTAAATATAATTTCACCAAATAATTTCAGTTGATAGAGAATTTTATTTTATTCTTAGAAGACAGTTTTGTCCTAATAGCATCCCTAGAAACATATCTGAGACTAAATGACTATTAAATTAATTGTTGCTATTTTAATAGTGAATGTTAATTTGGGAAGTAAAAGTATCCATAATGGCTCACATGCTTCATCTGATGGACGTTGCTGAGACGATCAAGGCTGAAAACGTAGCCCTCTGTGCGGTCCAGATTGATTTTGTTCAGAGCTTCAGCGGCAGCACCACTAGTTACAGCATCTTGGCAGGATCCAGGGGCCAAAACATCTACAGGGGCCCCATGGACGCACAGGAAGGCCATCATCAATACCACACACTGCTTCATCTTGGAGCTGCAGTCTTTCTCCCAGACACAGCAACAAAATCTAGATGGTCCATGGAAGCTTATATATACACGTCATATAAACCCCTCTGTCTTCTCCTGATAGGTTACTGACACATGATTCAGTTTCAATCAACATCACAGCCCCCATACACTCACTCTTATCAGTGGTATCTACAATGACTGTGATCATATGGATCATTGATTAAAGGAGAGGGCAGGTTGCAACATGCTGTAGTCCTGTATGACGAGTTCAAATACCTCCAAAGTTTGTGAACTGCTGCTGTGCCCCAATCAGTTCAAATGAGGATTTTGTAACACTTAACTTGTTGCAACATGAGGCGAGTGGTTTTATCTTTGCTGTATTTACATTTTTGGAGGTCTTTCTCAGGAAACAATGCCATTTGTGTGCTGTGTGTGTCCCCGATGATTGACTACTGATTTAACACTCAGTCTGTCCTTGGAGTCAGTATGGCCCCAATCAATTTTTACTTAGTTTAAAAAACAAATGGTTCCCTTCATCTCAGTGGAATAAGATTTTGTGACTTCTCTACATTGTCTATCTATATATTCACATAAAAAAAATTTTTAAAAAAAACTGGGCTTGATTTGATTGTTCTGAAGGTATGTATTAAAAAAATTTACACAAATCTTGTCTTTGGGCTCAATATGACCCCACATTGAAATGAATAGTAAATGCGAAAAAATCTATAAATCTGGCATAAATCTGAAAATTTCCACACAGAAATGAAGGCCTGATACCAGAGCACAAATGCAATGTAGAAAAGACATGCTCACTCATACGCACACACACACATACACAAACACACACACACACACACACACACACACACACACACACACACACGTGTGACTGCAACAGAGCATTTTTACAGAAATTGGCAAATAAAATCAATAAATCCTGCATAAATCTGAAAAATCCCACACAAAAACGAAGGCCTGATACTAGAGCACAAATGGAACGAGCATACTCACGTCCGTACACACACACACATACTCTCTCTCTCTTTTGTTTGTTTGTTTTTTTGGTGTGGTTTTTATTTACATTTAAGTAAAATAAAATTGTTTTGATTTTACTTTTTAGATTGAAAAAAAATATGTCCCTGCAATCAAGTTTTAGTGACAACATTTGTGGCATTTTTGCAAATTTATGTGGCATTTTTGCAAAAGCGGGCACTTCAAAATACCCCAAACAACAAAAACAAATTCTAACCTTTGAGAAAAACTGTTTTTAATGTATTTTATAATGTTTCAATATATATTTACAAAATGTATATCAGAAAAGTTGTGAGAGAAGCAGTTGGCCTCTTCCAGAAAAATGAAATGAATGGATCTCTATGGGCCTCTACTGGATGTATATGGTCATTACACTTTTTTCTACAAGTTTTTCTCTAACCAGCAGATGGCAGAAATCTACACCTAACACCTAGATCAATATCCAAAAACAACTTAAAATCAAATTTAGATCATAATTTAAGTGATTTTTTCATGAAAATATAATATTTCACATGCAAGCTAATGGTGTAGTTGAGGAATTTTGTGGTAAATAGGTACTTCATATCTCCAAAAACACAGCTTCAATGTATAGATGAGAAGTAAACAAACAAACAAACAAACAATAAATAAATAAATAAAATGGTTGAAAATGTATACATTTTTTTATAATTACTCTTTCAATTTTGGGGTCATATTGACCCCAAAGACCTTTAGTGTAAACATTAAACAAGGACAGCTTGAGGGTTAATTAACAGGATACTAAACTTTACATCATTTGTCTCTGTTTAGTATACTGTATGTGTGTGTGTGTGTGTGTGTGTGTGTGTGTCCAAACTAATTTCTCTTTCTCTCCAACTTTGTCTTGATTAAAATAAAATAGAATAAAATAAAATAAAGTCAAGTCATAAAGATGACAAATATATACTACTACTAAAAACTATACCAATTCAATGTTTGTGTATTTTTACTTATAAAATACATACATAGTCTGTGATGGTTTTGATTTATTACCCTCTGAATGCAAAACTTTAATAAATTGTACAATATCCTATTGTATTTTGTTGTACATTGTACTTATGACTGGTTTAAATAATATAGTGCTTTGGGGTAAGGTTTAGTGGTCATAAATAACTTTTGATACTTTGGTGTGTGTATTTTAGTGCACTTTTCTGAGAAAAAAACCCTGAAACCTTATCTTCTGATCCATTTTTTCTTTTTTTCTTTTTTTCTTTTTTTTTTTTTTTTGGATAAACTAAGCTTCTTCTAATACAGTATGTCATTAAACTATCCAGAGAAGTGATGTGTTAATGATTTCACTGTTCTTTAGACTGTCCCTCAGTTTGTAAGTAAAAAAATGTCAAGAGAACACTACATTTTAATTGTATTCATCATGTATATTGATTTCTAAACGTGGCACATTCTTTTTAAACTCTTCCATGTAAACACAGCATTATGTCACAGTGATCTTTGGACTGTGCTATTTGGAGCTGTAAAGTAAATACCATGTTGTTGTAGAGATGTTGTGCACACAATATTTTGTATGATTAAAAGGAAAAGGGTCATATGATATGATATATAATCCGCATGTAATGCTAAGAAATTACAATTAAGGAAAAAATGAACAGTTTTGTTGTTGCTGTGCCTTTAAGAAACTTCCTCTTCACATGAGCTGCACAGACTTGTGTTGTATATTATACAGTATATTAAGTTTTTTAATAATTATATATATATATATATATATATATATATATATATATATATATATATATATTTATTAATTAACTGAAATATCAGAGAAACTTCAGCCACATTTCAAATGTTTGAGATTCTTCAGAAACGTGTGCAAAGAAAGGGATTTCACAGCCAGGAGCAGTACAATGTTTATGACTCTTAATTCTTAAAGCTGCAGTCCGTAAATTTTGCCTCTTTGTCGCCATCTCTGTTTGAAACCTGCAATTGCAGTTATTTGCGGAATTATCTTCATTACATGGGTTGTGTATCGGCTCGGCTCCTCAGCGCGGATGAATCTAAGGTTTTGATGTGTGGCTAGGCATGTACTTGCCATGGGGAGCACCGGGACATTCCCGGCGGGCCGGTCGAGTAGTGGGCCGATTGCGAGGGAGAGCTCTCCATATTAGGTGCTGTTTTTAAAATTACAGCACATGCGAAACTGCAAGAAACAAATGCTCCAAAAGTGTGAAGCGGCACTACCCGACGCATGCAAGCAGAGCCGGTTCAGTCACCCGCACAGCGCCGACGAACGTGTGCTGCGCATCTGCTACGATGTAAAGTGATAAACCGCGCAAGTCGCTTGATCCATTCAGATGTGACACAGTTGTGTTATACAGTCGTGTGATATGAGAACATTAAAGATTCTGTAGTGATGCTGGCTGAAAACAGCCATGTAAACGGCATGACGAGGTAAATTGGAAAACGCCAATACATAATTACAAGCTTGTCAATTCAGCACCATAGTGATAACTTGCAGTTCTTAACACTGTACAAATAGCCTATGGTGTTTTGACAGAAATGTATTTATTATAAATGTTACTGTTATTACTTATATTAAATATTGGGGAATAGTTTACTTTTAGGGTAGGCTATACAGTAGAAATTGTTTAGTTTTTTTCTGTTTCTTTTTTAAATTACAAATTCCATAATTTGTTATTACTTATTTTAAAAACCATTATAACCATGGTAATGAGGACCATACTTGTTGTGACCACCATCTTGCTAATAGTCACTGAAACTCTGAATTCTATGCAAGAGCTATAGTAAATTTTATTAGACGAAATGATAATTTAACAGAATAGCTTCTTTCTCTTTAAATCTTTAGTTCTAATTAAATTTTAACTGAAGTAAAATGTTAATTCAGTAAGAGCCTGATTAAAGATAATTATCAGTGTCTTTTCTATAAATTAGGTTTTAACTATTTACAGATGATAAAGTTCTTAAAGGGATAGTTCACCCAAAAATTAAAATGGTCATTTAGTCGCCATCATGTCATTCCAAACCTGTATAAATGTATTTCTTCTGTGGAACATAAAAGATAATTTGAGAAATTCAAGACATTTTTGTCCATACAGTAGAAATCAAGGGTAACCAAAATCGGTTGGTAACATTCTACTAAATATCTTGTGTTACACAGAAGAAAGTAAGTCAGACAGGTTTGGAACGACATGAGTAAGGAAATGACAATTTAATAGCAGTAAATTTGCTGCATTTTATTTTAAAATCAATGCTTTACTGTTAAGTGCATTTCTATGTGACAAAAAAAAAATGCATTATTAAGTTTGTTGCATTTGCTGTCAGTAATATCTATCATAATTTGTTTCTGTCCTGTTTCATTTATTTACTCCAATTTAACCCAGCAAAACATTCATGGGGGAACTCGTGGGCCGGATGGGCTGAATTTGTCTAGGGCTGAATTTTAACCCCAGTCCAGCCCTGTGTGTGTGGCTGTCAGTCACCGCACCAGTGTGGATACTGTACTTCGGAATCACAGATCCTATGTCTTGGAAGTATATGACCCAAAAAAAGAATTCACTGAAAAATGTCATCTGAACAAGGAAGTAAAAAGTCTGCCAATTTTGTTCTGACCAACTGACGAAAAAAAAAAAAACAACAACATTACAATAAATCGCGCTACCAATTGTGATTAAATCTAATGATCCCTTAGCTCATATCACATCAAACCATGCAAATTATTATTATTGTTATACTTTGTTCTCAAATTGTTAATGTTAACATCCGCATTGCGTGACTATCCGTGACATATGTAGTGTGTATTAGCGTGTAGGTTTTCAATTTCTGTACAGTCTAATCTCTAATTGTCATACCATTCCAATTTCATATAAAGAAATTCTTAACCCAAAAAGCAAATTATTCTTCCTTATGTAGCAACGGGGCGTTGCGCAACAGAAACAGTAACACTGGAGAGATGACTACGCCACCCTAGCACTTGCACCCAGGGAAATACTACGCACCCTCAGGTACTACTCAAGGAAACACAGGTTTGATTCTACTAAATGAGCAAGAGACATGACTTACCAAAATAACACATTTCACACAAAAATCATTAAAGGTGGGGTATGTATTTTTTCAAAAACGCTTTAGAAAACAAGTCGGAGCCAGGTACCAAAACAAACTTGTAGCCAATCAGCAGTAAAGGGCGTGTCTACTCATGATGCGGAGGAGAGAGCGCGCTCAGTGCACACTGCACAAGACGGACATTAGCCGAGAGACGACAGAATGATAGAGATGGCAGATAAAAAAAACAAAACAAAAGAAGAAAACGTCTGCGGAACAATAGGCGGCTCTCACAGTGTCTACATCGGACGCGACAGCTGTTGTGTTGTGTTGTGCCATGCCACGCCGCACCAGCTAGTCTGTCTACACTGGACGTGACAAAGCGACCGCTGAAAATCATTTGAAATGAACCCGGCAGCAGTTTACTGTCGGGATCCAGCACAGACAGCATTATTAGTGATTATAATGAGTTCTATAATATTTTGTCGCTCCGTGCCACTCGCGTCCAGTGTAGACACGGTGTTACGATGAGGCAAGAAGTAGGACCCGTGTAAATATCGGATCAGCTTTCCAGCGCTGGAGAGAACTCAAGGAGCGGGAAGGCCTGCGATTGGATGCCGAGGTTGCTTTGTTTCTTCTCGATCGGTGAGTAACATTGGTTTTGCTTGGTTTCACAGAACTAATTGTTGCCTGAGATGCGTAATGAGTATATATGTGTGGGGCGGAGCTATCAAAATAGGGGCGAGACCCTTTTGGGGAAGGGGCGTGTTTGTTTTGGTGATTTCAAATATCAACATTGGCTTCCAGAAATCGCTTACCCCACCTTTAATTCTAAAACATTCTAAAAGTGGGTCTCGTCAACAGTTTACGAATTAAATACCCACAGTTACAAAGAGACCATAATAAATCTAACTTTAACAGAAGGGACAAACCACACAGCAAATCAGCGCATAAAGATTGTTAAAAGCAAGTGACAAACCAAAAAGAAAAAGAACCAATACACTCTCCTTTTCTGTTAAGCTTCAGTATCACAGCTCGTCAGGCATTCACATGTGGATATGCACACTAACCAAGACACTTACAAAAACCAAAAAAAAACAAAAGAAAATAAAGGAAGAAAATACATAATAAAAACACAATCACAAATAATAATAATAATAATAATAATAGTAATAATAATAATAATAATAATAATAATAATGATAGTAGTAATAATAATAATAATAATAATAATAATAATATTTAAAAATCAATCAAGCTGTTTCAATAAACCAAAATACAAACATGTGGGTTTAATAGACTTACACAAAAGAAAAAAAATCTCCATGGCTCCATCACAAGTATATCATACAGATCGATTGAACAAAATAGTCTTACGGACACTCAGGGTAAGCAGCGGTTCAGCACCGTGAAGGCCACACAGTCAGCTGTATTCACAGGACAATGAAACAGTAGGATCTGACAGTATATATGTAGAACAGCAGTATGAACAGCCGTAGATGAAACCGGTATAAGAAGCAGCCGTCGATACAGGGATACGAAACAACAGCTAGCGCTCTCAGGCCACATCTAAAATACAAATATAAAAACACAAATAGTGCATACACTTCAAAAGATTTCCCCCCTTCAAAAGAAAGGAAACCCACAATAAAGTTTCTTACCTCATTCTTAGACTACAGTAAGCTTTACGCTACCTGCGCTCGTCACTTCGTACACACACATCCCTAATAACAAACACATATTTAGAATGTAAACTGTGACTACAAGGAGCAGCACATCAGGCGACTTACCAGGGGAAAGCAACAGGACATATAAACCCCTGGACCTTTACGGCCCACAAAACAGGAACACACATCAGAGCGGAATGACCATGCCACACTTAGACTTACAGTGCGTTCCAAATGGTATATATCGCCCTCTGAAGGGCACTTCGGAGTGAAAACAATCATGGCCGCCATATTGAAGGGTCGTTCCAAACCGAAGTGCTCAAATCTAGTCACTTCAAAGGGCCCTTCGGAATGAAGGATTTCGAAGGGTACAACTGATGGACACTTCGGGCTCCCATGATCCTTTGCACAGATTCTTTGCATGATGACGGCGCTTCCGTATGATGACGCAGAAGGGCACTTCAAGAAACAGTTGTTTGGTCCCCTACATCCTTCAACCCTTCGAAGCTCTCACTCCGGAGGGTAAACCCCTTTGAAGGGATTAGGGCATAGGGATGAGCCCTTCCGAATGGAACGCAGGGTTAATTCTTATAAAGCCACTGGGCCTCCACTAGAACGCACCTCAATGATTGAGTTGCCAGGTGTGATCAGTGTCAAGGCGCCACTCAATGCCAGTGGGTGTGTCTTCCCATTTGAAATATGCAAACATTAAAATGAAAAACAAATTCTAATGAATCAAAAACCATAATAATTATAAGACACCCATCCTGTCACACTTAGAACTGGTTCTCTTTAAAATACAAGTCTTGTGTAATCCCACGTATCTGTAATCAGATGCACATGTAAAACTGGAATAATCTAATTTCAGTCACATGTGTTTCAAAAACACATAATCCTTTCTGGATTAAAATCCGCCATCAAAATGATAAATCTAATTATTCCAGCTGCTGTGAGAAAAGGCTTTTTGATTAATTTTTAACCAAAAAAAGTTACGGACTGCAGCTTTAATTCTAAACTCTTAATTCTTTTGGTGTTAAGTTAATAATTTAAGGTAATAAGTTTCGCTTTTTATTTATCCTCTTTCCTATTACTTGTTTCATTTCTGATTTAGTTTTTATAACCATGTCTTACTTGTATGTTTGGCTCAGTGTTATTTTTTAGGATTTCTGTTAAACTGATGTAGTTTGATTTGTATATGTTATCTATTTTAATTTTAGTTACAGTTGTAGTAATGTTTGTCATTGTATTAGTTATTATGTGTGTATATGTTATTTATTAATTTTTAGTTTTATTTAATTTTATTTTTAGTTTTATTTAATTTGAGTTATTTTAGTACTTCAACAAACTAAATGGAAATTAAATAATATTGAATTTATGGATATGTACATACACACGTAGTTGTTTTTGGTGTTTTATTTTGGCTTAGTGTTATGTTAGAATCTATTATACTCTTATACCTTTTGTTCTCTTAATATTTTGAATTGTTTGTAGCTTTATTTTGTTTTCATTTAAATGTTAAGTTTAGAAATTTTGTTGTATGCATTTGTCATTTTTATTTAATTTATTTTTTTAATGTGTATGTATATATAGTAAAGTTTTAGCTTTTAGCTTTGGATCAGTTTTAGTTGTTTTAATACTACAATTGATTGTTTCTGTTGTCTTCATTTGTAAGTCGCTTTGGATAAAAAGCGTCTGCTAAATGACTAAATGTAAATGTAATGTAAATGTTAAGAATAATAGCATCTGCTGCTTTCTCATTGTGACAGAAAACATGGCTGATCGTGTGTTGATGCATTTATCACCACAGCAAATGGTCTCTATGGACTAAAGAGAGAAGTTAAAGTATGTTTTCTTAGTCGTCAGACAATCTTATCTCAAAAGATCAAGGAGAATTGGATTGCTCATGCCTAATGGTTAGAGAGCCGGGCTTGTAACCCAAAGGTCTCAGGCTGGAGTCTCAGTACTGACAGGAAATGTAGGTGGGGGGAGTGAACGAACAGCACTCTCTTCCACCCTCATTTCCCACAACTGAGGCATCGAAACCCCAATTGCTCCAATGGTGCCGCTGCAAAAATTGCTGCTCCAGGTGTGTGTCTATGGTGTGTTTCTGTGTGTGTGTGTGTGTGTGTGTGTGTGTGTATGTGTGTATGTGTGTGTGTGTGTGTGTATTCAATACATACTGCCATGTGTATGCATTTAGATGGATTAAATGCAGAGCGCAAATTCCGAGTATGGGACACCATCCTTAGTCTACACATCACGTTTTGTTTGTGAGACTGGCAACTTCTCCTTTTACAGGTATGCTGACTTTAACTTACAGTTACATGTGATTTGGTTTTCTTGTCACTGCAGTTTTGTAATATTGCAACACCCAAAATGTCAGCTGTGATCTCAGCTGTGTTTTGAGACCATTATCACTCATTAACCACACAGGTCAGTAAAGAATATTTATTGGACTGAACATTCTGGAGACATTAACACTCTTATGTTGTTCAGTTTTAAATGTTTGCTCTTCCAAACCCTGCAACATGGGATGAAATCTGAATGTTCCTCCATAGATTTTAGTGTTAGTTACTGAGGAGGAGGAGGTGGTGGAGGAGGACGAGGACGTACAAAGTCTGGAGGGCCTCTGCAGAGACGTGGTGGAGGGAAGGGGCAGACTGGGTAAATAGAGGGGGGTATTTTTACAAAGCCATGGCATGGGAACTCATGGCGGCCCTCAGGCGCTGATTCTGGAACTCCTGAAGGGCCTTTTGGACAGAGGTGTGGATGTTCTGGGTGGCCCCTGTGATCATGTTTTTTGTCCTTGTGGTCATGGCCTGCGTGTTCTGGATGGCCTCTTTGGTCTGGTGTTTTGTCCTTGTGGTCATGGCCTGCGTGTTCTGGACGGCCTCTTTGGTCTGGTGTTTTGTCCTTGTGGTCATGGCCTGCGTGTTCTGGACGGCCTCTTTGGTCTGGTGTTTTGTCCTTGTGGTCATGGCCTGCGTGTTCTGGACGGCCTCTTTGGTCTGGTGTTTTGTCCTTGTGGTCATGGCCTTCGTGTCCTGGGCGATGCGGATGAATATGACCTGGGTGATGTGGGTGAACATGTCCTGGACGATGTCCTGGTGGGGGACCATGGAATTTACAGTCTCTTCTTGACTGAGCAGGGTGTTTCATTGGATGAGTTGTGTTCTGGAAACAAATAGAGCAAAGGCATTTTATAGCTAGACAGGATAAAATAACTGGGTCTTACTGGTCCAATTTAAGAGTGTGTTATTGAGATGTATACCTGAGCTTCATAAATCTCACATTCCACTTCTGGTTCCTCATTTCCGACCTTGGAGGACTTACAGAAGCCATACCGCTAGAGAAAGAGAGAGAGGCATTCAAAACTACATACTTAAAGGGATAGTTCACCCAAAAATGAAAATTAGCCCATGATTTACTTATCCTCAAGCCATCCTAGGTGTATATGACTTCAGACGAATCCAATCGGAGTTATATTAAAAAATACCCTGGCTCTTCCAAGCTTTATAATGGCAGTGAATGGGTGTTATTGTTCAACAGTTCAAAAGAAGTCCAATAAAGTGCATCCATCTATAATAAAACGTGCCTCACATGGCTCCAGGGGGTGAATAAAGGACTCCTGTAGCGAATCCATGTGTTTTTGTAAGAAAAATATCCATATTTAAAACGTTATAAACACTTTTCTCTAGCTTGCGCTAACTGTCATACATGGAAACAGTTCCGACAGATGATGTAGGATGTATGCGTTGTGCATGCGCCGGTGATTAGTGTCGAACGCAGAAGCTCGGAGAAGAGAGCAAAAGAAAACGCCGGTCACTAATTAGAAGTACAAATAAGAATTTGTAAAGAAAAATGATGGAGGATTTCGATATAAGCCAAGAGGAGACTGGATTTCCTTTGCTAAAGTAAGGAAACTTTGCTTCCTTTGCTCCTGTAAACAAACGTTGGTTCTCGTGAGACTAGCAAATTTGCACTGGAGCTAACGCTATGTCAACGTCCTATGTCATCCGCAGGAACGGCTTGCGTGTAAGTCAGTTAGTGGAAATTAAAGAAAAGTGTTTATAATGTTTTAAATATGGATATTTTTTCTTACAAAAACACATCGATTTGCTACAGGAGGCCTTTATTCACCCCCTGGAGCCATGTGAGGCACTTTTTATTATTAATGAATGCGCTTTATTGGACTTCTTTTGGACTGTTGACAAAAAACACCCATTCACTGCCATTATAAAGCTTAGAAGAGCCAGGACAATTTTTAATATAACTCTGATTGGATTCATCTGAAAGAAGAAAGTCATGTACACCTAGGATGCCTTGAGGGTGAGTAAATCATAAATCATATAGTCTTTGAGAGAACCAGTCTATCAGCGGAAGTTAAAAGTAGCTCGTAAGTGTATTTACTTGTCTCATTAGTGTTTAGCGCAGTTGCCGTTGCTAGGAAACACTTGTTTTGTTTACTGAGTGGAGACGTGCTGAAATCGCATTTGGTCTGGTACTGTATGGCGTACCTTGTTAGTGTCTGCGCTTGCGTGGCCATTTATTGTGATTAACAGGAAAGTGTGTCCAGCTGAATTCAATTAGTGATTTGTTAGACGGGTATAAAAAAAGGTTATTATACCGCGGCAGCGGTCGCGGCAGCCCTCGTCGTGTGAAGACCGAAGTGTGTAAAGACCATCGACTCTACCGAGCGACTCCACCGGACAGGGACACCGGCAAGGGATAAGTATCACTTTTCATTTATTCTCTTTCCTATTACTTGTTTCACTTCTGTTTCAGTTTTTATAACCATTTTCTACTTGTATGTTTGGCACAGTTATTTTTTTAGGCTTACTGTTAAACTAATGTAGTTTGATTTGTATATGTTATATATTTTAATTTTAGTTACAGTTGTAGTAATGTTTGTCATTTTATTAGTTTTTTCCATTATGTCTGTACAAGTTATTTATTAAGTTTTAGTTTTATTTAATTTGAGTTATTTTAGTACTTCAGCAAACTACATGGAAATGGAATAATATTGAATTTATGGATATGTGTGTCTGTGTGTGTGCATATATGTCTGTGTGTGTGTGTACATACACGTAGTTGTTTTTGGTGTTTGGCTTAGTTTTATGTTAGAATCATTATTACACTCATACCTTTTGTTCTCGTAATATTTTGAATTGTTTGTAGCTTTATTTTGTTTTCATTTAAATGTTAAGTTTAGAAATTTTGTCATATGCATTTCTCATTTTTATTTAATAAAATTTTTTTAATGTGTAACTTTTAGCTTTTAGTATTGGATCAGTTTTAGTTGTTTTAATACTACAATTGATTGTTTCTGTTGTCCTCATTTGTAAGTCGCTTTGGATAAAAGTGTCTGCTAAATGATTAAATGAATACATGAAATCATGGGCTAATTTTCATTTTTGGGTGAACTAACCCTCTAATGAAGTTGCCTATACTGTTAAGGCAAGACACTGCAGGTGAATTGTGTAAAATCACCATAATACGCAAATGAGGCATTTTCTAGTCAATGCACTAATTTGCATGTATTTCAGATTTCTTGTTTCATTTTGTCTTTAAAGATGTGTTGAAATTTAAATCTCCAGACACAAATAGATAAAGTGTAAAAAAAAACTAAAAAAAAAAAACTAAACATAATTTGTATTTTTGTATGTTTTCTTTACACTAGTCTCACATTAGACATGTTATGGAAGCCAAATATAGCCCAAAATTTTCAAATTGACCAGTGACAGAAAAAATAATTATTTTGCCTTTAGCATCTTGCCTTAAAGGAATATTTTACCCAAAATTTTGTCATCATTTACTCACCCTCATGTCATTCCAAACCTGTATGAATTTCTTTCTTATGTTGAACATAAAAGAAGATATTTTGAAGAATGCTGGTAATCAAACAGTTGATGGTCCCCATTGACTTCCATAGAAGGGAAAGAAATACTATGGAAGTCAGTGAGGACCATCAACTCTTTGATTACCAGCATTCTTCAAAATATCTTCTTTTATGTTCAACATAAGAAACTCATACAGGTTTGGAACGACATGAGGGTGACAAAAATGATGGCAAAATTTTCCTTTTTCAGTGAAATATCCCTTTAATTATAGTAATTAAAGAAATTAGTTACAAGGTAATGAACTTCTTGTGCACTTACAGCCTGATCCCCACATAAAGCCTTGCATGATTCTTCACTCTGGGGTGCCTCCTTGTTTGTACAGTTTGTCTCCATGATGGCAAACTGAGCAAAGAAGCTCTGACCCAAAAACATCCACTAAGAAAACAGACAAATATTACAAAGACAATATAAAAAAGACAAACCACTTACAAGCAAAGAGCATAATGACCATATTCAAAAAGTTGTCTGTTTATGTCAGAGTAATGTCTGATACAACAGAATTGCTGTGTGAGGCCAGAAACATCTACTCAAGATGCGATATAAATTCTTGCACTTTGGTGGTTGTAGAGTTAAGCATCTGTTGGATTCGTTTTTGCGGTGTGTTGAGATGGAAAATAACACTATTGTCTTCTGTAGAGGAGCTTTGAAACAATCTCTTATTGTACAAAGTGCTATATAAATAAATGTGATTTTACTTGAGTTGTTCCGCACCTTGGCACTAGTCAAACTTTTCAGCGGACAGATCGGTGGCAGACCCACCGGTGGGAGAGATCACTCTGATTGTTGTTTAGCTTATTAAAATGGTGCATGAAAAGAATGACGAAAGCAAGTAAACAAATAAATGAAGAGCATAAACACATAAGGTTCTTCTCATTTTTTTTATCTGCGTCTGTGATCATTTTTATCAAATACATCTGTGGTGAGCGAGATTGGTGTGAAAATGGTAAGCAAGCACATCCCTAGCTCTTCTGGTTCCCCTTATTGAATGACGAATACAGGCTACCACCACCTGCTGGTTTGGAGAGTTATTTTCTCTCATACAGGCACAGAACACACACGCTAGTTGTCTGTAGTCTTTGCAGTGAGTTCAAGCTCAACATTTACTTTTTGGCTCAGACACAGATGTCTTGAGGCAACAACACAGCAGCTTTTGTCGGCGCTAGTTTTTTGTCATCAGTTTGTTGTGTCTGGGCCTTTACCTTCAGTTGTCTGAGTCAATAAATTCAGTATTCAAGTGGAATAACAGTTCATTTGGAGTTTAGTTTGGAGTTCTGCAAAAGAACTACCAAACATATACACATTGCTATGATCAGATACTTTCTTAACTGCTGTTTTCTCAGAAGAACTTCGCCATGAGTACATCAAGGCCTTAATGAGTTGCATTTTGACACAACTTTGGAATGAAATGGTGCATGTGTCGCTAGAAGCATTTCCGCTCATGTACACTCTAAAAAATGCTGGGTTGTTTCAACCCAGTTTTGGGTCAAATATGGACTAACCCAACTTTTGGGTTAAAAATTTAACCCAACAGCTGGGTTAGTCCATATTTGACCCAAAATTGGGTTGAAACAACCCAGCATTTTTTAGAGTGTAGTTGCGTTAAATATTCCAGCTTAAAACAAGTTTGAGAGACATCACCTGTGTGCTGATCCTTCCCACTTCCAACAGTTTATAGTAAGACTTGTGATTAGATTCTTTGTTGAATTTCTGCAGGGCAGTTTTCACACTCTCCAGAGCCTTCGGGTCATGCAAGGGCAGGAGACTGGGGCAATCAGGGCACTTTGTCACAAGTATTTCATGTGAAGCTGGGACAAAGTACAGGAGCAAGTCACAATGTAACTTAAAGGAGATGCATTACCTTTACTGTACTCGTTGACAAAGTGACCTTAAACATTACTATGGGTTCTTTGAAATGCTAGACATGTCAAGTTTCTAAAGAAAATAATCATTCTATTGATTCGTTTACCTGGTTCGGTGTCACAGATGTAGCGCTTCACAGCTGCTTTTCCCTCAAAACTGGAGATGGTCACATTACATTTTGCTGTCACTTTCTTTAAGGGAGACATTAAAAGGCTGTTAAATGGATGTACAATTCAAAAGTCGCTCTATTCAGAGCAATAAAAGGCAGTATTTCTGAAATTAGAGTTTGAAAGATCTCTGAAACTCTATTTCTGAATTTAGAGTTTTGAAAGATGTTCATCTCACCGTCTGTGTTTCCATTCTAGTGTTACACTGATCTAATGGTTTGGGATTCACAATGTGGCATTCAGTTTCTTCTAGGGATATTCCCAAGATGACCTCACAAGGATCAGCCTGCACAGAAAAAAGACAATTTGTAGCATTTGCACACCATGAAAGGTTTTTCTTTTACATTTTTTCTATATTTTCTTTTTCTGTGTCTTCTTTTTACACCTTATGTAGATATGAAAACAGCCACAGCAAGACCTGCAAAACCTCACCTTCTCCCCTGCACTGCGACTGTCCAGTGAGACAAATTTGAACTTGTATCCATGGCGGTGATGGTCATTAATGAACTTCTCAGCTTCTAATGTAGCAATTTTGTCCTGTTCTTCTTGGCACTTATATTCCACATCAGTGTCTGTCGGGAGGCTGGCTGCGTGTAGAGCCGAGACCAAAGCTACTAATATCACCAGCTCTCTCATGCTGCACATGGACATGAACAGTAAATCTTCAACCAAGAAAAAGTCCCCCTCGCTTGTCCAGACCTTTATAATATATACTGCGGGGGAAATAAGCAAACAATTTAGTGCCAGAGATGCTTGCCAATGTAAATGACTTCAAAAACAAATATAAAAGAGGGTGGTGAGGGAGTGTCATGTCAGGGGGGATAGTTAACTCACACTAACTATTAGCAGAATTCATCATGACACTGATGATTGGTGGAATTCATGTCATTTCTGAATTATGATTAATGGGACATTCTGCATCGAGTGTCACATAATCCTTTAAACATCATTCTGATATGCAGATTTAATGTTCAGTTGTTATTAATAATGGTTCTTATTATAATAAATGTTGAAAAGAGTTTTGGCTGCTTAATAGTTTTGAAACTGTGATACATTGTTTAGAATTCTTAGCTGAATAGACGGTTCATTTATTTGCAATATTGTAATGTTTTAAATGTATGTACTGTCACTTTTGATCAATTTAATGCATCCTTGCTGGGGAAAACGCATGAATTTCTTTGTTTTGTTTTTTTTTACAAAAAACTTTTAGGGTTTTATTAAACCCTAAACTTTTAAGTGGTAATTTCCACAAAAATATTAAGCAGCAAATACTTAAACATTGATGATCATAAGAAATGAGAAATAAATTACTGTTTTTACTGTACTTTTGATCAAATAGATGCAGTCTTGATGAGCCTAGGAGACTCTTTCAAAAACATTCAAAGAAATCTTAATTATTCCAAAATTTTGACTAGTAGTGTATACATGTTTTAACTCTTAATATTTACAGTTCTTTATTATAGTCTCTTAGATCATGCAGATGAGCAAAGTTTTAAGGTTTTTGCTTCTTCTACACAATGCATTTATACTACTTTGACACAAATTGAAATAGAAGATAATTTGATCAAATGTTATTTTATATTTAGCATTAAATAAGTGTCATTAATTTTATGTTGTGTTGGCACAGTATAAAAATGCTAGAACTGTCAACTGATTTAAATATATATATATAAATACACTGAGACCATTTAAATTACATAATGTGGTCAAACAAATAACTGTAATTAAAGCAGATAAATATTCGCTGACAAAAGTCCTTAAATTAAGGTATTTCAAAAACCTAACATTATTGTGGCAGATGAATCCATTTTAAAGCCATTAGAATTCAATATAAACTTTATTTTATTTCATCCAACATATGCCTATCAGTGGTCTGTAGTCCATGTTAATCTATTTTGCAATCAAGCACTGACTTTGGACTCATGAGACCAGTACTTGGAGCTTGAGTTGCTTTAATAGTAAATTGAGAAGAATTGTTGTAAAGGACAGACCTTAATAGGGTTTTATTTGTAATAAAGTTTCTACATAACATCTTTGTGTTTAAAGTCAATGTCTGTCAGTGGTGTTACTGGATCTCAATACATTTAATCATATGTAACACCAATGAAAAAAAAAAAAAAAATGAAAAAAAAAAAATAATTATTTTAATTTTACCTGATCTGTGAAATTTGAAACAGAAGAAGAATAAGAAGAAGCTTTATGGGCAGTGTCTGTTGCATAGTATTGATTACCATAGAAAACACATACAACCATACAATCATACATAAATCCATACAGCAATTGTTTCAAAGACTGAAGTGCATTGTCAACATGTTTGGGCACAAATATAGTGATATTCATCAAATTAAGATTAAGACTTTTTTCAAATATTTATTTATTTTATTTTGTTTTAAATGTGGGGGTGTTAAAAGTGAGTGGTCACCTGAGACAGATGAAAATCAATGTTTTGTCCAAATTGAGTAAAGTGAAGGTAAAGTTCATCTCCAAACAGCCAATGAAAAGTGAGGCACTTGCATCATTTGGACAGCAACTGTTTGCTGAACTCTGATAAACAGAACCTGCTGTGACTTTGCCCATGTTGGGGTGAGCTGCCACATTAACCTCTTTTTTATTTGTCCATGATGCAATCAGTGTATCGCAATCTGAACTTTTAATCTTTTACACATATACACAAAATACTTTGCACTGTCTGATTTATTAAAAATGATATGACCATGGCCTCTTACTACAATGAGTGAGGTTTTACAGAGCAACCATTTAACACAGTACCACAAGGACAACCCAAAAAAAAGTGGAAGTGCAAGCTCTACGCGTATCTTTTTCTTTTTCTTTTTTCTTACTACACAGAGCCAACAAAAAATAAACTAAGAACCTGTCATGTCTCTAGTGAATGATCAGGTTATGGGGTCCATTCAACAAAATGACATTGCACTGTTTCCATTCCTGCAAGATATAAAGCCTATTAGACTACAACAGATGAGCAGCATTTATTCAACATAGTTGTGAAAAGAATTGTGCACATGTGTTCGTATTTCATGCATTGACTTGTATGTTTGATTTGAGACAAGATTTAGATTTCTGTAAATAATTTTTAACATGCCCCATTATTTTCCAAACAGGAACATGGGAGGAGTGGAATGGATGTGAACGATGCCCTCATCTGGTATTATAGCGTGTGTTTGTGTTGATGTCAAAAGCAATGTATGTGTGTAATGATTTAAAAGCCATATACAGGTGCATCTCAATAAATTAGAATGTCGTGGAAAAGTTCATTTATTTCAGTAATTCAACTCAAATTGTGAAACTCGTATATTAAAAAAATTCAGTGCACACAGACTGAAGTAGTTTAAGTCTTTGGTTCTTTTAATTGTGATGATTTTGGCTCACATTTAACAAAAAAACACCAATTCGCTATCTCAACAAATTAGAATACTTCATAAGACCAATAAAAAATAAAAATAAAAAAAAAACATTTTTAGTGAATTGCTGGCCTTCTGGAAAGTATGTTCATTTACTGTATTTGTACTCAGTACTTGGTAGGGGCTCCTTTTGCTTTAATTACTGCCTCAATTCAGCGTGGCATGGAGGTGATCAGTTTGTGGCACTGCTGAGGTGGTATGGAAGCCCAGGTTTCTTTGACAGTGGCCTTCAGCTCATCTGCATTTTTTGGTCTCTTGTTTCTCATTTTCCTCTTGACAATACCCCATAGATTCTCTATGGGGTTCAGGTCTGGTGAGTTTGCTGGCCAGTCAAGCACACCAACACCATGGTCATTTAACCAACTTTTTGTGGTTTTGGCAGTGTGGGCAGGTGCTAAATCCTGCTGGAAAATTAAATCAGCATCTTTAAAAAGCTGGTCAGCAGAAGAAAGCATGAAGTGCTCCAAAATTTCTTGGTAAACGGGTACAGTGACTTTGGTTTTCAAAAAACACAATGGACCAACACCAGCAGATGACATTGCACCCCAAATCATCACAGACTGTGGAAACTTAACACTGGACTTCAAGCAACTTGGGCTATGAGCTTCTCCACCCTTCCTCCAGACTCTAGGACCTTGGTTTCCAAATGAAATACAAAATTTGCTCTCATCTGAAAAGAGGACTTTGGACCACTGGGCAACAGTCCAGTTCTTCTTCTCCTTAGCCCAGGTAAGATGCCTCTGACGTTGTCTGTGGTTCAGGAGTGGCTTAACAAGAGGAATACGACAACTGTAGCCAAATTCCTTGACACGTCTGTGTGTGGTGGCTCTTGATGCCTTGACCCCAGCCTCATTCCATTCCTTGTGAAGTTCACCCAAATTCTTGAAATTATTTTGCTTGACAATCCTCATAAGGCTGCAGTTCTCTCGGTTGGTTGTGAATCTTTTTCTTCCACACTTTTTTCCTTCCGCTCAACTTTCTGTTAACATGCTTGGATACAGCACTCTGTGAACAGCCAGTTTCTTTGGCAATGAATGTTTGTGGCTTACCCTCCTTGTGAAGGGTGTCAATGATTGTCTTCTGGACAACTGTCAGATCAGCAGTCTTCCCCATGATTGTGTAGCCTAGTGAACCAAACTGAGAGACCATTTTGAAGGCTCAGGAAACCTTTGCAGGTGTTTTGAGTTGATTAGCTGATTGTCATGTCACCATATTCTAATTTGTTGAGATAGTGAATTGGTGGGTTTTTGTTAAATGTGAGCCAAAATCATCACAATTAAAAGAACCAAAGACTTAAACTACTTCAGTCTGTGTGCATTGAATTTATTTAATACACGAGTTTCACAATTTGAGTTGAATTACTGAAATAAATGAACTTTTCCACGACATTCTAATTTATTGAGATGCACCTGTATATCCTTTGTATAATGTTTTCAATTTAAAAAAGGGAACTCAGTTTGTGTTGTGTTAGATCAAGAGGTAAGTGTCCTTTAGAAATCATTAATGGGGCATGAGTGTCACCTAGTGGCCTCTGTTGAGACAGTGGCTAAAAGTCTCACAGAAACTGGTTATGGCCCAAAAATGAATTTAAATATATTATTATAATTCATTTATTTATTAATGATGTGTTACATTAAAAATACAATTAAAATTTCAATAGAATTATTGTTATTATTATTATTTTTAATAATAACAAACTTGAAAAGTAATAACTGTAGAAAGCAAATGTTTTGTGAAAAGAAGAGGTTGGGGGGCCTTGCAGTATTGATTGATTGATTCAAAAAAAAAAAAAAAAGAAAAGAAAGGTTGAGAGCCACTGATTTAGAACCACATCATCCTGAAGAACCCTTTTATGCTGAAATGGTTCTTAGTGTAAGAGTTTGGGGTTCTTTATTCCCGCCTTTTGTTTTTTTCAAATCTGTAACAGTCAAAGCACCTCATTACTGATTTTCTAGATCTGGAGCTTAGCGATCCATCTGCGCAGACTTTCAACACACTCTCAACAGATTAATTTAATAAAGCATTCTCCGTGATTTAATTTCTGGCACCGGCTCTGCTGTCATAATACAAGAGCCTGCACAGCGGCAGAAAATGAAAATGAACACAAAAATTCTGCGTACCTTCCGGAATGCTGGCTATAAAAATACCGGTCAACGGTTTGAATATCAGTTCAATCCAGAGGCGCATGACAACTTGTAAATTCCAAAGCAGTGAAGTAGATTACGTAGATTATTCTGTGTAAATCCAAGAACATTATGTCACGTGAGCAGTTGCAATTCAAATCGCAGATACGTGGAGAAAACAGAATAGACTCATACAAACATAACTTTTTTTTCCATTTATTACTTATAAATAATAAGAATAATGAAAAATGTCAAATATAAACACCTAAAGGAAACGAAAAATATCTACATTTGTTTCTGAGCTCTGGAAAGCATTGAAAGATTCAAAGTGTCTTTGAAGCCTTGGGCAGAGCATCCAATCACATCCGCATCCGTTGATTTCTCGAATTCAACAGTCAATCAGAGGTGTTTAAGTTAGACTCAAGTCAAAGCGAAAGAGTTCTTTAGTGCTGAGTTCTGTAAGCTTAGTCTATCTATCTTTTTATATTATTTTTCCTTCTATCTATCTATCTATCTATCTATCTATCTGTCTGTCTGTCTGTCTGTCTGCCTGTCTGTCTATCTCTCTTTCAGTCTGTCTTTTATTTTATTTATCTATTATTTCCTTTTCCTTTTATTCTATCTATCTATCTATCTATCTATCTATCTATCTATCTATCTATCTTAAAGTTCAGCTGCTCATCAGTGGACCACTCCCAGCAAGGGGAACTAACATGTTTTTATGGTTGCTTGGGCTGAATACATGGCTACAAAGAACCTGCAGTATAAAAGGAGTTTACTTCATCGATAACTTCAATCTTTTCTGGGGCCATAAACAACTGTTTAAACTGGATGGCCTCCACCCAAACAAACTTGGTGCAAGAGTGCTTAAGGACAATATCTTCTTCTTCCTCAGTCATCCTTCAGTAGTGTGTGCCAATCCACTCAACCTGAATGGCACACACACACCTGGACAAAGTGTGAGTGATGACAGGACTTAATATCAGCTTCCGAGTCATCATGTGATTGACACATCCCACAAGGACACTGATAACAACACGCAGCCACAACAAGCACTGCTCATGGACACCATCCCGACTGAGCGCTGGCCACAGAGCTCATCAAAGACAGAATGTGACGTACTACAACAGCTCCAAGACTCAGCACCCAAGGAAAACTTTCTGGAAAACAGCCAGGGAAGCCAGGACAACATATGTGACCCGTGCTAGCAAAATGAGTCGGAATGCGCACGGTCTAATCTTGAGCTACAGGCAAAAGAAGTGAAAAATGTCAGTTTTGGTCAAATTTGCGGTTTTCACAAAAATTAGTTCATTAAGCCCTCTTCTAGCGATCCTAATGCTCCAAATAATAATTAAACATCTAAAATGATCTTTTGATCCTCTGCTTACTTCTGGGCAACTGCTGCTGCTTCTCACCACAAGTTATAGGTCTATCATTGCAAAGCGCAGCATTCCAGCTTTGTGAATATTTATATCGAATTTTCGATGACATGAGTCTAAACCAGTGAAATATGATTTCAAACCCATGTTGATGAAAAAAAAAGATCGCGCTGACTGACATTTGCAAAGCGCATGCATAAGACACATCTTTCTGAGAGTGCGCGATCTCCCTATAAAGTAACTACATTATTGCGAAATATGTCTTGGCGAGATTCACAACCTGTTATGTCTGACATGATGCTAAGTTAATGGTTGGGGAAAAATCTGATGTGTAACTTTTTATTAGATCCATGCGTTACAGTAGGTCCTAATATAGATCTGTCTCAATGTTAATCAAACATTAAAAGGAAAGACGGAATCACTCGCTGCTCTAAACAGTAGATTAAACTACTGTTTATTTGCATCTTTGGTCTTATTTTTAATAACAAAGATAAAAAATAGCTATACTATGATAAATAATATAATAATTATTATTAAGAAAGAATTGGAGGAAAATATGCAACGTTGCTTGATGATTTTGCTTTGGAATCTTCAGAAAACTATAACTCGTTTTTTCTCAGAATCAACTCTGCTGACTCTATCGCCTTCAAATGGCTGTAGCTCATCATTTTTTGTCCGATTCCAACAAGTCATATATCATTTTGAAGATATTTTAATAGAGAATGTGAATCAAAATCAAAAGAACTCATTTTTGAAAAATTGCTCATTCCGACTCATTTTGCCAGCACGGGTCACATATCACCAGAGGTGTAAAGTCCAGGGGACAAAGAGTAAAAGTCCTGCCATATGTTTATTCCATCCATGAACTCAGCAGCTGATTTCACCAGAGGAGGAACCAAGTCATTCCTTTCAAGTCACAAGCAAGTCTCAAGTCAAATCCCAAGTCCTCAAAGAGTTAAAGTTAATGAGATAATTAAGCGACTAATTAAATGATGATTGTGCATTAATGATGAACACCTGCTGTTATTGAGAATTACAGAGGATCAGATGTTGATGTTTTATTGGTTAAAACGATGCCACCATCATGGAGAACATCATTTCAACCAAAAAAACATCAACATCTGATCCTCTGTAATTGTAAATAACAGCAGGTGTTCATCACTAATGCACAATCATCATTTAATTAGTCACTTAATTATCTCATTAACTTTAACTCTTTGAGGACTTGGGATTTGACTTGAGACTTGCTTGTGACTTGAAAGGAATGACTTGGTTCCTCTGGTGAAATCAGCTGCTGAGTTCATGGGTGGAACGAAAACATGACAGGACTTTTACTCTTTGGCCCCTGGACTACCCACCTCTGCCCACAACCACCAAAGCCTGTGGGCCCAGCTCACCCTCCTCCTCCTGTGAGAGCTCTCCGGCCGCTGCCACAAAACCAGGGCCCAAACCCTCCTCCATCTGCTGTAGGTGAACCAAAAACAACTGATAGCAGCCCTCAGTGATATGTGTCGGGTCCCCGCCATGATAGCAGCAACATTCACAAATGTTTACAGAACAAGCGGGAACCCAGTGTGCCTGTAGCTTTCTCTATTTCTGTTTTATCACGTGATAGAAAGTCTAAGGCCTTCTCAAGCCGTACGGCTGACCCATCTAATCTGCAGCCTAGACAAAAAGTACTACCATCAAGTTAGCATTTTTAAACATTCACTCACTAAAAAATAAATCATTTCTGATCAATGACTTAATTACCACAAACAACCTGGATTTTATTTTTCTAAATGAAACGTGGCTAGAAGACAGCTGCAGTGCAACAGTCCTCAGTGAAACATCCTCTCCTAACTTTACTTTTATAAGTGTCTGCAGAGCTGTTAGGAGAGGTGGAGGTGTAGCTGCTCTATTTAAATATGTCTATCAATGCAAGCAAGTGTCATTTGGTCAGTACTTGTCTTTTGAATATCTAGGGATTGTGCTGAAATGTGCTCCACGCATTCTATTTATCATTATTTACAGGGCTCCAAAATACCCTTTGTTGAAGAGTTTACAGAACTGTTATCAATGATTTCCTCAGAGTTTGACTGTTTTGCTATTGCAGGGGATTTTAATATTCACATAGATAATACAGAAGTCAAACCCACAAAAGAAATTATAACTGTTTTAAACACTTTTGACCTGATTCAGCATGTGCATGGACACACACAATTGAGGACACACTCTAGATTTACTCATCAGTAGAGGTCTAAACATTTCATCCATTGTTATTAAGGATGTAGCACTATTTGATCACTTCTGTATTTTCTTTGATATATTGATCTCTGCTACCACTGAATCTAGATCTGTCTCTGTCAGAAAGAGATGCATTAACGAGAACACTAGTGTGCTATTTATGAAGGCTATATCTTTAACACCAAGCATTTCTGCAGACTCTGATGATCTTCTCCTTGATTCCTTTAACTCAAAAGTTAAGAATGTTATTGATGACATTGCTCCTGTGAAAATCAGGAAGAAGACTGGCAGACAAAAAGCACCTTGGTAATCAACAGCAGTACAGAGTATGAAAAGAAAATGCAGAAAAGCTGAGCGGATGTGGTGGAAGACGAAACTTGAAATTCACTATAGCATCTATAAAGACAGCCTTCATGCTTTCAATGTAGAACTAGCCAGACCTTCTTCTCAAACCTTATAAACAGTACCCAGCAGGCACCAGACGTCTATGTAATGTCAGGTTGACGTTGGACATGACGTCAGACAGATGTTGCATTTTGGTTGAAAATGAAAATCGGGTTGACGTCGAAATTTGACGTCAATTTGACGTTGACTTAACGTTGGATTTTGGTTGCACAACCTAAAAACAAAATCTCAACGTCAGCTGACGTCGGTATTGGACATCAATTTAACATTGACATTAGACGTTGAATTTACGTTGAATTTTGGTCACCCGACGTCGCAACCAAAATTTAACCAAATATCAACGTCTTATGACGTTGTGTGCCTGTTTTGTGCCTGCTGGGTAACTTAAAAAACACTCGCACACTTTTTGCTACTGTTGAGAGACTAAAAAACCCCCCAAGTCAGATTCCCAGTGAAATGCTCTCCGACAACAAATACAGTGAGTTTGCTTCCTTCTTTTCTGAGAAGATCAATATTATCAGAAAGGCGATTAGCACATCCTCAAGTTATGCAGAGGTCAGACAGATTCGACCGCAATTTCGACCGCAAAAAGAAGCTGCTATGTCTTTTTTTGTAGCAATTGATAGCAAAATTTTGGAAGAAATAGTACAACACTTTAACCCTCTGAAGTCTGAGGTCATTTTGGGGCCCTTGAGATGTTTTGACATGCCCTGATATTTGTGCTTATTTCAGCTACTTAAAACATACTATGGACCAACATGTAATTTTTTTGTATTCAGCGCAAACTGTAATACAATAATATGTGACCAAGATGGATGTACATGTTTGCATCTTTTAGAAAAAAAAATATTATGCCTGGTTGGGGGGGGGGGGGGGGAACAACTAAAGCAAACACTGACCTCTATAACGGTAACTACAAACTTTATTATTTTCAATAAAACTAAACTGGTTTCACACTCAGTGTAAAAGGGTCTTAAACTGAAGCTCGAAGTCAGTTGTTCTTGTGTTTCTGCTTGTTTCTCTGTACTTCAGTGATTCTGCTTGTTATCATCAGGTGTTCATCAGTGTCTGAATTCACTCACTTCCTTTCATTCACTCGGTCAAGAAAACTAATGTAGAATTTGGCCATTTTTCTACAGCAAGGGTTTGCAGTGCACCACATATACGGTCAACCCACCCCCCTTGTCGAGTACTTTCATTTTCTGAAGTTGGCAACCCTACATATGAATGTTATTGGAACGGTATTTTTCCCCCACATTATTTATTTTTTGCTACTTTTCAACATACCTTTTTTATATATAAACTATATTATTTTACTCTTGTGCCAGACTTTCAATATCAAACTATTAAAATCCAATATAGAAATATAACTCATTCAGAAAGTTAAAAAAGTATTTGATAAGTCATTTTAATTTAACAAATGATACATTTAGGTATTATTGACTTTTTTTTAGTATAACAAATTAAAATGAAACAATGGTGCATGTACAAATTGATATTCTGATAAAAAGACAAACATTAAAAAATAAAATTAATGGTTTATTTGAAAGGTTCTCAAATATGAAAAATAACATTTCCTGCAATGACCCATGTTTGTATTTTGTGCATAATTGCTATTAGCAACAAGTGACTATCAGAGGTTTAAAGAGATTTGTATTAAGTTTCAAAAAAAGTGGAATTAAATATGACTGGTTTTGACAAGGCTTTATAAGAGAACTGTTATCACATTTGACCTGAACGCTTTATAAATTACACATCTGAGACCTTTTTCAAAATATTTCATTGACCTGAATTGTAATTTTTGTGCTTGATGACTAAAGGCTCTCTAGACGGTGGTGTAGCGAGAGACCCCTGGGCAGGAGCGGAATGGAGACGGGACGCTGGGAAAGACGCTCAGGAACACAGGCGAATGAGGTGTGGTGCTTGTGGGTATCTGTCTCCTCCGACGGTGTGGCACGTAACGGAAGTTCAGCGGAGGTTTGACGGCGCGAACAGAACCACCTGCTTCCTCGGATGAGTCGGACTCTGCAGATTCAGTGGATTCGCTGGAAGAGGTGGGAATGGTGGAGTCTAATGCAGGATGTGATCCAGGTCCTGCAGGGATAGCCTGATACACAGGGTCGGCTAGCTGAGTTGTTACTGCTCCAACATCTTGGAATGAGGGCTTATGGATATGAGCAGTATGAGTGGTGTGGGTTGGAGTTTTGGAAAACTTGTCCCCTTGCTGTGTCGGAGTGACAACATGCACCTGTGAATCAGTGACAATGTTCTGAGTGACATCCTCACAAAAACAAACATGCACCACAAGCAGTGTCGTCTGATTACGAAACAAATAACTCTTATGAGTAAAGACACTCACTAAGACACATTTCTCAGTACTTTGAACACTTTTTTTTTTAAAAACTCTTCACAAAGTTTGCCTTACCAACTTTCAGCAGTGAATTTCACATCAAAAATGGACTAATCACCAGTGTTGGGCACGTTACTTTTAAAAAGTAATTAGTTATAGTTACTAGTTGCTTCTCACAAATAGTAACTGAGTTAGTAACTGAGTTACATCATTATAAAAGTAACTAATTACCAGAGAAAGTAACTACTGTGTTACTTTAAAAAATAAAAAAATAAAAAAATTTTCAAATATGTTAAATAACTTGGATGCCCCCAATATTAAATATGTTAAATGAATGAAACGGACACTAAATAGATTATTATAAAACATTGTTCATTAATCTACACTATTTATCTACTGACACTTAGCATCAGTCAGTCAAGCAGTATAATATGATATTATAAAAGTTCAGCATTATGTGATGATTGAACTTTAGTAATTAGAATAACCAAGTATGAATGCATATTTGTCATGTTGACTGAACTTAGGACTGGTGGTGGTGCTTAAGATATTGTTTGTCATTTGATATTTCTATAAAAAAAGGGGGGGGGGGGGGGGGGGGGTGATAAAATAACAAAACTACAACGAATTCTACTACTAATAACAAAATAAAACGCACTAAAGATTAATGAGCTACGGAAGTTCTAAGCGGCCATGCATTATAATTTTTTTTCCTTCTTGTTTTCTCGTGATCACGACATAACGAGTTGTTTTGTCGTGATCACGACTTTATTTTCTCGTGATCTCGACATAACAAAAGTTGTTTTGTCGTGATCACGACTTAATTTTCTCGTTATCTCAACATAAAAGTTGTTTTCTCGTGATCACGACTTAATTTTCTCGTTATCTCGACATAACAAAAGTTGTTTTGTCGTGATCACGACTTAATTTTCTCGTTATCTCGACATAACAAAAGTTGTTTTCTCGTGATCACGACTTAATTTTCTCGTTATCTCGACATAACAAAAGTTGTTTTCTCGTGATCACGACTTAATTTTCTCGTTATCTCGACATAACAAAATTTGTTTTGTCGTGATCACGACATAACTGAAGTTGTTCTCTAAGTTACACAACTGCGCCAACAGGTGGCAGTATAGAACTAAAAATGACTGATTGGGACCTGTATACTGTATATCCACCTTACTGTACATGTTCGGGACAGAGTAAGGACCTCTCCGTGATTGCTATAATTTGTGCAGGTCATTATTGACATTTAATTAACTTATAAATGTTAAATGCTTGAATAGAAATGATTATTTTTGCTTGAAAGTGTATCTGTTATCGTTACGTTCTTACTGCTGCACGACTTTCACTACCACAATAACATTCAGTGAAACTTATTGCTTATTCTGTTTGCAGCCTATAGGCTATCTTTATTTGTGCATCTTTGAAGAACACGATTGTTAGTTAAGCGGGGATAATGTTGTGTTTATGTAGAACGCGCTACAATTTGTAATGTGCATCTTTGTCCTTATTTTTAATCTTTATTGTTAATAAATATATATTGATAAGAAATGTGATTTATATATATAAAAATGTGTATAAGCTAATTTAGTTAAGCGATGTTATACAGTGTTGTAATATTTTCTACATTTCTTTGTAGGAAACCACACACACACACACACACACACACACACACACAAATAAACACTCTTTTCAAACAGCATCCCAAGCTTGTAAGGCACATATCAATCACAACACATCCTACATGACTAATAAAAATCACAAACAAATTATATATCATTTTATTTCAAAATGAATGAGGAAAACAAAGTGAGTTGAATCCGAGCAGCTTTAGAACAATTCTCTGCATTCTTCTGAAGGCGCACCTGCGCTTTCAGTGTTGAATGCTCTGATGTTAGACCATTTAAACATGTTAATTACACAAACAAAATGTTTAGCATACTCTGGAAAAAAATCAACAGTGATTGATTAGCCTATATTTGTTTATTGTAGATTTTATTAGTACTACGCGAAGCGAAGGAATATCCATAACATAGGCTACAGTATAAAAGAGAGCACGGTTATCTGTCGATCAGATGCGCTTCATTAATATAGCAACAGTAGACTCACGACGCATTGTGTTTTAAAAATCAATCATTGTAAAAAATAAATAAATAAATAAATAAAATACACTTTCGTTATGTCGAGATCATGAGAAAATTAAGTCGTGATCACGACAAAACAACTTTTGTTATGTCGAGATAACGAGAAAATTAAGTCGTAATCATGACAAAACAACTTTTGTTATGTCGAGATAACGAGAAAATTAAGTCGTGATAACGAGAAAACAAGATAGAAAAATAATGCATAATGCATGGCCTCTTAGAACTTCCGTAATGAGCTGCTGGGTTCATGAATATTAATCACGTTGTCTGCGTTCGCTCAAATAGATTTGCTGAAATCAAAACAGGGTCGATAATAGGTGAGCGCCAGCCAATGAGATTGTCGTTTGCGCATTAGTTCCGCCCACTACCAGAGAAACCGGCAGTTCTTAAAAGCTGAAGAATTCCAAAGGAACTCCGTTATTTTGACAGGAAAACAAAGAATATTGTTTACATGTAGCGCGTCAATTCTGCATATTATGAAAGACTCTCTCGCTCTGTATCTTTCTTTGCACGTGTAAGAAAAAGCGACGCCGAGTCATGCGCCTTCACACTAGAGTTTACAGTACATCAAATACAGCTACACTGCGCATCCATTCAGATAAACTGAAAAAAATATATAATAACAATATTATAATAAATTATAGTAACGCCGCATTTTATTGTCAGTAACGGTAATGGCGTTGTAACGGGGGAAACAGTAATTCGTTTGATTACTCGTTACTGAAAAAAATAACGCCGTTAGTAACGCCGTTATTCCCATCACTGCTAATCACTAGCAAAGGTTGTCATCCAACAAACACACTAACAAAACTAAGAAACACTAACGACAGGTAAAATTAGAGATCTTTTTCTTTCGTAAAATGTCTTTACAAAACAAGAATGACGGCTTTGTACAATACAGCACAAACTTTTATTCCTCTTGCAAGTTTCCCCTGTTGTAAAGATGGTAATGAAACTGAAAGACTTGCACCTGTGTAGATGTTCAGCTACATCTGACAGTTTGATTGTATGTAATTTTTTAGATTTGGTAGATATTTATTACTACTGGTATTACTATAGAAATGTAGCAAATTGCTGTCTTATTCTGTCTTGCTGTCTTATTCAGCTTTGTATTCACTTTTTGTATTCACTTTTTGAATCATTTTTTCATTATTTCAACATTTGCTTTCACTAGTGATGCTGAACTTCACACTTCCTGCTTTAAATTGGGATTGATAAAATCTTTCTTCCTATATTTAAGAATAATCAGATGGAGCAATAAGATATAATGTTGCCTTCAAGTCCTCCTAGAAAGATTCTGCAATGTTCCTGTCAAAATAAGCTTGGAAAACAAAAACAAACAAGCAAACAAAAAAAACAAAAAAACACTTTTTTCCTTAGTTGTTCTAGCCAAAAGACAGGAAGTGTTTTGTTTGTTTTGTTTTTTTTTGTTTGTTTTTTTGCATTGAAGCAACAAAACTGTTAATTAAGAGCAAAGGATGTGCATGTGGTGTGTAATTGATGCTTTATCTCCATTTATCATTCCTGTGCAGCCACAGTAAAGCATGTTGTCTCATAAACCAGTATACCATGTATACAAAATCAATGTTGAACACTCATAAATCACCTTTCTTACTGATAATTAAAACATGGTGGTGTTCATGTGTGTTAATTTTGTAAATATGATTAATCTGACATGATTTGAAGACAACATGAGACAAGGACAAAAGAAGAAAGACTAGACGTAAGAAAGGAACTAAAACAGTTCATTTTAGTCTTTCCATTTAGACTTTTCTAGAGCAAGAGGATAGTAAGTGCACAGGGAGATTCAGATCAACTCTGTTAGGTTTGGCTCAGTTTCCTTCTGTTACGTTGAGGTGTTGATTTACCTCAGTCATCTGGCTTTTAGAGCTGGAAAGTTCTCGCTTTCCAGCGTGTGACCTGGAGAAAATGCCTGACAAACAAATATGGATATTTAGGGTACCTGTGGGCGAAATATTTCACAGGACACCTTCACATCTTGCTGGCCATGGCCAAGAACCTGCCCGACACAGAACCCAACAGGCTGAAATGAAAACAGACAGACCAAATAACCACACTAGAGAAAGCAGACAGTTTGGCAAATTAGGGAGCACTTCATCAAATAAAACTTTTTATGGTGTGAGAAAAATAACATAGAAAATGTTAATAGTGGTGGATGTTACGTCATTCACATGGGATCCAATTTACGTGGACGTAATGGACGTTGGCAGCAACTCACCTCTTTACCTTCATGTCCTGGCTCACACAAAACCTCAGGGAATGGAGCGGCTGAGCATTCCTGAACGGTGTACTCCACAAAACTAGCGGGAACAGGGGAGCTCTAAGAAATGAAATAAAAAGATTCATTAAATCTGGCCAGGGCAGGAGTCAGTGTCGTTGTATTAAAGGGTTAGCTCATCCAAAACAGAATTCTGTCATCACAGACTGCATTTTTATTAAATAACTGCGTGGATCTCTTTCTCACACACAGGGCCATTGCTGAGGTTTGTGGGGCCCCAGTGCAGGTTGTACCTGTGGGCCCTATTTGAAATTGTGTAAATAGCACAAATAAATAAATAGAACAAAGATACAAATTAAACAATTTTTAAGTTTTTTTCATGTTTGTAGGTGTCCAGGTACAGAAACCAAATAATCAAATGTAAAATAGCATTAGTTAGGATTGGTTAGGATTAGGGTTTGGCTTAGGGTTACTTGCATGTAATTATGCATAATTAATTGTTAATATAATAGTAAGTACGTGTAACATTTGTAACAAGGACACCTTAAAATAAAGTGTTACCGAAAAATGTATATGCCATGATCATGGTGCAGTGTCATTAGACTTGAAAGAATAATTTTCACACAAGGGTTCCGTATCCGCATTCAAACCAGTTATGCTGGTATTAATGCTAATTGTACAGTAGTTGGTGCTAGGAGTTCATTTTCATTGTGAATCTGTGTGATCTGGAAATTAGTGAAAAAGATTCCTGCGCAGAAAGTGACCTCTATGTGAACTGTGCTTTAAAGCACCAGAGGAGCTGGGACAATCAGTCACTCCGCTTAGAGTGTTTTGCTTTGAAGACAAATTTTATTCAGACTTCAGTATCAGTCAAGTATCAGTTTCAGTTTTTGCTGTTCTTCTTGCATTTACACTGCTTTAACCAGCAGATGTCCTCAGCATGCAACGTTTCAAGTGCATCTAAATGGTGAGTCTAGCTAGTGTAATCTATCTGATCTAACATAGTCAATGTAGTGGAATAAAAACAACACACTGTATTTTTCACTGCAACTTCAATAAAGGCAAGACAACATTGTCAAAACTAGCACTGGGTACCTGAGGTAATTATGTTACTCTGTTTTCTGTGCAGAGCTTCTCTGCAATTTTGTCTGCTGTTTAAATGCACAAGCCCTTTAAATTCTAATGAATTCTGATTAGTTGTCAGTATTTTATCGTACATCACTCTGAAAGTGATCCCAGCACTTTGTTTCTCTGTATCATTTCATCATAGTTGTGGTGTGAACTTCACTATTCTTTTAAATTTAGAATGATTTTTAGAACTCTATATTTATAGTTATCGTTACATCGCTATGCTACTGACAACAGACTTTTTTTTCTTTTCTTTTTTTTTTTTACTAATGTGCAACCTTAACAAAAGGTGTGATTTTAAACTGTGAATTTTACATTTTATTTTATTCATTTTGAAATGTTGTGAAACCAAGGTTCAAAACGGTTTGAAACTGTATTTGAAGCCGTTTGCTGAAATCATGTGATTTGGGGAGTTTGAAACAAGCTCAGAGCCACTGATTAGAAGCCAAAAATGTGTAAATGTTTCAAACCTTCAGAAGCAGGGTTTCTAACCAGCACTATTTATTTCAGTGTTAATCATGTATATGTTCACATGCTATTACTAAAAGGAGGCTAACTTATTTACACAAGAGATCCATCTAAGATGCGATCATGTGACTTCATGCGACTATGCTTTACATTATTTAAGGCTAGGATACTGATTCAGAAACTACTTTTGTCAAGTAAGTTTCTTTCATAATATTTCCCCCTGTAAACCAATATAACCCAGTAATGTGGTGTACCGTGGCAAACCTAAATGACACTCTAGTTTAATGAATTGTGAAAAACTGATGAGATGTCATCTTTTGTGACCTGATGGGAGGCTCTGGTGATGGTGTTCACAGTCAGGCTAACAGGAAGTGTGCTCTGTCTGTTGTATTTAAGGAGGGATGTCCGAGCTGCGGCGATGGCTTCATTACTGTCGACTGGCAGCAGCAGAGGACAGTCCGGACACGTCAAGCGTAACTTCTCTGGAGAGTCTTGGGGTAAGAGTAAGAGTGAGTAAGATAAAAATATATATATATATATATATATATATATATGAAAGTTTATTGGATAAATTGCTGTTTACTGGGTTTCAGATGCATGAAATACAATTTTTTTTCTAATAGATTAATAAATTTTTTATCCATTTGATAAATCGATTGAGGTTCACATTTTGAGATTTCTATAATGCAGGGAACTCCTGCAAATGCATGCAGAAAGAAATGGAAATAACTGTTTGACCTGGTACAAGTGTGCAGTCATAGCTATAGAGGTAAGAGAAGCCCTCTGGTGTGTGGAGCACTGTGGTGTTACAGTTTCCAGAAATTTGCTACAACACAGGAAACACATAAATTGTCCATAAACCAACCTAAAACACCCTTTTTTCTTACTCTTTTCTAGACATATTAAAACCAGATTCTATGAAACATCTGCACTGAGTTACTTCATAGATTAATACGAGTTAGAAGTTGGATTAGTCATAATATATCACTATCCATGTGAGCTTTTCTTGTGTTTCTCATTTTTAAAAAAGCCATGCTGGTGTCACTTGTTGCCACCATTACTTACCTCTTTTTCACAATGCAAAGCACAGGTTTTAAAGTGCAATAATAGATTAAACAAAGCCAGAGATTTTAGTCTGAGATCATAAAATGACATTAAATGGTCATAATAGAGTTGCATGCAGCGAAAAATGTTAACGTAAAATGATCTGCTGGTTAATCTTAAACCCATGATCAATATTTGTGAATTTACCAGATGGAATTTTAAACAGAGGTAAACAACCCTACTACGCTGTCAACCAGAGGCCATATATTAAATCCAAACGTCCACATATTCAACCATTCTAGAGATGCACAGTAGCAACAAATAATCAAGAAGCTGAAGCCTTACTGTTTCCATGAAAGGTCTAATAGCACATTTCTTCCATGATTTGGGACTGAGGACATGGCACTTGGTCTCAAGGACATCTAAATCAAGATAATAGATCTTTCCAGCTGGACCCTACAGCACAGGAAAGTGGACCTATGAAATAAACAGTTTCTTGCAAAGATGACAAATACATATTTAAATAAATAAATAAATAATAAATAAATTACATAAATACATATATCTGGCTTCGAATCTGTAAAAAAAAAAAAATTAATTGAATAATATGAGTAGATCTATGAATTGTGAGGTCAAAATGACAGCACTGTTTACCAACCTGTTGATGCGCCTGGACGTTTGTGATTCTGTTAAGGGCAAATTTGTAACCTGTTTTTCTGTCCTCGTTTATGTACGTGACGGCCAGTCGGGACAACTTCTCCACAATCTTGTCGTCACAGGGAACATGAACTAAATTTGTCCCCAAGACACACAAAATGTTTGCGGTCAAACAAATCCAAATCAGAGTCAACATCTTTCTTTCTTATTAGAGACACTGTCCTGCACAGGATAACCAGTTTTATTTCAAATACAGTCTAGCATCCGTTTATACCAGGAGATGAATGTGACTTTGGAATCAGGTTTGATAAACATTAACAAGACGATCAATGTGTGACCTCACTGTGATGTAAACAGCATGTGTGTGTGTCCAAATCTAACCCAAACTCATTCATAATATACACTTATGATCTGTAAACGAAAATACAAAAAGATTACTTAATATCTAAAATACAAATAAATACTCTACCTCAGGGATGATGCTCATTCTTCCTTGTGAAGACCAGTCATCTGCAGCAGAGTTTAGTTCCACACAAACTTCTTTAATTTTCTTGTGAAAATAAAGACCTTGACTGGCTAGTTTATATGTGTTTGCTTAGAGATAGACCTAAACTTAGAGGAAGGTCGATAGTAAGATCCTGAGAAGAGTATTTTGGCTCTATACACGCTCATGTAGTAGTTATATATATATATATATATATAATTTTTTTTTTTTTTTTTTTTTTTTTCCATCAGAAGATGGCGCTGGTATTGCAATGATGCCACGAAAATGTCCATACAGATTCTTATTAGAAACCGTGATATAGACCAATTTTTTCACATTTTATAAATGACTTTAAATTACATGTAAATCTCTTGGAACAAACAAAAACAAAAAAAGCATTGAAATTTTCTTCCTTTGTTTTTTCATCTTTTTTCTTTTTTCTCTGGCAGCTAATGTTAATTTAATCATGAATATGTAATAGCTCTTGTTCTTGTGGCATTTAATTAATAAAGTATTAAGATAAATAAAAGAAGAAGAAAGAAACCGTGGTCCTGGATGGGCACATACGGAGGCTGAATCCAGTATGAAAAAAGGTTTTGGGGTCAAAGTTATATCTATGGTGGTAAAAATGTCAGTGCAGTAGTACATTTATGGCATACATTGATATTTTACCATGATTTTTTATGCACTAGTTTTGCATTGTTTCTGAGACGTTCATTTCAAGAGTTACAATAATGACTCGATATTTAACACTAACATAAAGGAAGATTGAGAGATCCTCAGAGATTAAAATAAAACCAGTGTTTTGTCTTTTGTTAATTTTTATTTGATTAATCTCAGTTAAATCAATTCATGTAGAAGATCCATCCAATCGAATGCTTCTGTTATTATAAATGTGGGAAAACAATTAAAGACTATTTTATTCTGGTATTACTTCAAAGGTATTTTCATAACTTTTCAAAAGTTATTTATACATGGCTTATGATAAATCAACGTTGCTGTACTGTCTAGTGGTCAGTGATGAGTCAATGAAAGATAAAGCGCCGGAAGTTTTCAGACACTTGAAAGTTTCTCGCTGAAACATGTTTTAAATTCGTTTCTAGATCTAAACACAAAACTGACTGACTATGAATGAGTAGAGTTCAGATGACAGGTTTGCGTGAGAGGGCGTGTCCATGCGCGCACAGCATTCAACACGAGCCTGACGCGCATCCAGTGCATTCAACCAAACAACCATCAACGCACATTTACGTGAACATCCTCGTTGAAGATGGTGTTTATGAGGAAGGTCTGCTGTTTTCTGCTCTGCTGTGTTTTTGAGGCGAGCGTTGCGCGCCGGACTGAAGAAGCGGAGACCTTGGAGAAGATTGAAAGCGCGCGGTGCGTCTCGCGCTGCCTGACGCTTCACATCACGCAGATCACCGCAATAATCAAACACCTGCAGGTAAGAGCCGACAAAACTGATGTTTCTCGCTGTTAGTTTAGTTTAAGATAGGTCCATCTTTTGTATAGACAATATAGCCTTTAAGAAGAGCTTCGTTGACTCTTATAGCGGGGTGTGTTGTCACATTGGCAACTTTCTGGTTGTTGATATTAATTTGGGAAGAATAGCTGCTGGAAGTATTGGAAGGTTGAAAAAACAAGCCACAAACACAGTAAATGAAAACACGTAAAACCTAACTTAGAATATAAAAAAATATATATAAATATAAAATATAAATTAATTGTTTTGGTCAACAGCAAATTGTATGCCAGTGTGATTTTTATGGAGTCTGATTGTTTGCAAACGCAACAAGTTAACATAACTTGTAATATATTTAAACAATACAGATTGTTTCAAAGCAACTTTATAGTAAAAAAATAAATAAATAAATAAATAAACCTTGGCATATTACTGTTGTTCAGTTTTGATACAAATTCTGGAAAGCAGCTCTAAAAAGACAATAGTGTCACTATTTAGGTAAATTTAGTTCAATAGGTGTGAATATTGCAAAGTTCATCATAAGCTCAGTTCAGCAAAAAAAAAAAAAAAAAAAGGTTTTGAAACCAGCATAGATAACCGTACATTTAAATATATGGTCTTTTGAGTCCCTATGTGACAACTAGCCCCCCACAATCCCATTAGTTTCAGATGCTGATCTTTTCTGAGCATATGCAGCTGGTTTAGTGGATGGGAAACACATTGCTTTTTTTGTGTGTGAATGAAGTGTTTAATGGCTGTTTTCACCTGTTTTCTTCATGAGTTTATCCTCTAACTGACTGGAGATCAGCTTTAGTGCAATTGTAGTTAATTGTGTGGTATTTGGAGCTTGAATCATGAAAGCAGATGGTCTGACAGCCCACCATGCAGCATGACTTTCTCTTATAATATCTGTCTTTCCGTTCTGTTTGCTGTGTATCTCTTGAACTGAAATCAGTTTATGTTTGTGGCAACTCAACCCAGCCATAATTAAGTCATAATTAGAGGCACATTATGAAAAACTATCCTCTTTAGTAGTTCCAGACATTAAACTTTCTCTCTAATCTGCTACTAATCTAATTTTCTCCTCTAGTTCCTGTCTTTAAATCTTTATTTGACTTTTAAATCTATGATTTCATCATAAAATTTCATCTGGATACCAGAGGCCTTTTGCTGCATGCGTCTTGCATGTATTATTTTTTATTTAATATTTTATCGATGGATTTAAACATGTTCTGTTAACTTGCAATTGTTACCTTAAAGAGCTATTTCTATCCTATTTCATACATTAAAATTAATTGTGTTGGTATAAATATATTTAGGTAATAAATGATGTTAAATATATATATATTTTTTTTACTTGAATAAAACCAGTTAATTTAGATGTTACCATTTATAGCTTACCATTTTTTTCAGTATGTTAAGATATGTTAAAAAGTACAGAGGGTATTCACTCTCATTAGTAGCTGAGACTCTGATTCAATTAGTCAACATATTTAATTAATGAGTGGGAGGGAGATTTGTAGAATGTTGGGAATGACAATTTGTTTTATTCTGCTGTGTTTTTTACAGAGTTCTGTGGGCACAGATGCCATGTAGGTCTGCTCATTATCCATAAAATAGCAACATGTTTTAGAATGAGACCACTGACACTTGTATATGATTGAGTGTCAGATAACTGTTGCTTTCTTATTGTGGGAACTCTGGGAAGTAACACGAGGGACTGCCTTGTAAAGGACTCACTAACACATTCTTGTGTGAGCTTTGGTAAGAAGGCTTGTGAAAAGCATATTATAACGAACTCATAAATTACTCCTTCAATCACTGTAATTAAATAAGGATGAGATGACTCACTGGAGTCTGAATTCTTCTCAGGGAGTTTCTTTATTCTAAGCAGGATTCCAGCCATAATTTCTGTTTGTAAGACGGGACGTTGTGCAGGTTTCATGTTACTGCTCAAAGCATAGCTGGGGGTTTTGAAGAAAGTATCCTCCCATTTTTCCTCAGCCCTTTAAAAGTCAAAAACCAAAGCCAGCTCAGCGTCCTTACATGCACCAGCTTACACGAACCACTTCAAGAAAAGGAATGTTTGATAAGTCATCATTTATGCCATTCTGTCGCACTCATCCTTTGTTGCAGCAGCTGCTCTGACTGCAGGTGTACGATTTACGACGTCTCCAGACAATGGTGTTTGTTGTGTTAATGGTGCACATATCCAGTGTCAGCGCAAATGGTTATACTGCGGTAAAAATGCAAGTTATCGCACATGACAGGTGTAGAGTGACGGACATCAAACAAATGTAGGCAAAGTTTTCATTTAGGTAGAATTACACTCTTTCTTTGTTCTGATGACCTTAAAGAGGTGTTCACACGGACTCTGGAGGTTTCCCCGACCATAAGGTCAAGGTTTGGCTGATTATTATGGGCTACACCATTCTGGTGACAAAAATGTTTAGGCCTAAATATAAGATCTATTCATTTGAATTGCATGTAAAATTTCCACCAATTTGGAAGTTTTAATTCAAACAAATTAGTAAACTTTAAGGGATAATTAAAATTCTGTCATCATTTATTCTCCGTCATGTTGTTCCAAACCTGTATGCATTTCTTACTGCTCTTGAACACAGAAGAAGATATTTTAAAGAATGTGGGTAACAAAACATTTGATGGTAGCCATTGACTTCCATAATATTTTAAAAAGAGAAGACTCTTAAACCTCATTCAGTCTCTGGGGTCAATATGACCCCAATCAACTTTTATTTAATTAAAAAAAAAAAAAAAAAAAAAAAAAGGTTCCCTTCATCTCAGTGGAATAAGATTTTGTGACTTGTCTTCATTATCTATCTATATTCACAAAATTGGGCTTGATTCGGTTGTTCTGAAGGTATGTAAAAAAAATTTTGTACAAATCTGTCCCTTGAAATAAATGGGAAATGCAAAAAAATGTGTGTGTGTGTGTATATATATATATATATATATATATATATATATAATTTTTTTTTTTTTTTTTTTTTTTTTTTCATTGGTCAAAAAAAAATCAATAAATCCAGCATAAATCTGAAAATTTCCACACAGAAGTGAAGGCCTGGTACTAGAGCACAAATGCAATGTATAAAATACTTTTTTTTGGTGTTGGTTTTATTTACATTTAAGTAAAATAAAATTGTTTTGATTTTACTTTTTAGATTGAAAAAAAAATATGTGCATGCAATCGAGTTTTAGTCACAACTTTTGTGGCATTTCTGTAAATTTATGTGGCATTATTGCAAAAGCGGGCACTTCAAAATACCTCAAACAACAAAATTTTAACCTTTGAGAAAAATGCTATTTTTTATGTATTTTATAATGTTTCAATATATATTAACAAAATATATATCAGAAAAATTGTGACAGGAGCAGTTGGCCACTTCCAGAAAAATGAATGGATTTCTGCTATAAGCGCCACCTACTGTCAGAGCGTAATTTTGCATGTTTATTCAGCCTGTGTAACATGCCAGAAATGCACCACGCCTTCCAAACAATCCAACCGAGGTGCATAGACCAAAAAAGTCTCTCAAAAAGTCCAATAATTGAAAAAAGTCCACACACTCCACCAAAAATCACATGCGAGATAAAAGTTTACTGAAAAATAACAAGGCAATGATCACATGTTGACCTTTTTCAATGTTATTCAGCCTATCTGACATTTTTCACATATTGGTTGGAAGAGACAAACCACATTTTGTGCCGGACATTTGTGTTGGTGTGAACTGGTTTTCATAGTTAATGCTGATGACACACAAATCTGTTATTTCTCAGTGCAATTGTTTTTCTCCCACTTCAATTACTGTTTACATCCATGATCTTTAAATTCAGATGGCAGCAAACTCTTTAAAATGGAATACTGATTGAAATTTTGTTACTTGGTCCTAAATATTTCCATCATGACCTTGCCATTGACATAGCAATGGTGTGCTGGTTAGACCTGCACCCATTATATGAAACTCGGAAATTCAATTTGAACCTACACTGTGTTTTGAAGCCAATATCGTCCAGCTTGTTAAATCCTTTTTTCCATCTGTAATATAGCTGATTTACACTCTTCATGTTCTTTAAAGATGCTGAACAGTCACCCATGGTTTCATAACCTCTCGTTAATTATTGTGACTCGCTCTTTGTAGGTCTAGTTCAAAACTCTGCTGCTCATGCTCTCTGTCCTTCATCAAGTGTCACTGATTATAAAGGGTTCTACGTGCTTTTGATGTGTTTAGGTCGCCTTGCTCACATCAGGTGTAGACAGGGTGTAAAACCTTCCAATTTATACAAATGCGATTAGATGAAAATACCATGACTTAACATTAATAAGGAATTTGTGAGGTCATATCTCTGTATTAAAATGTCATAGAAAGTTGTGGTGGGCTCATTTGTCTTGGCCTAGCAAGCAGCCAGGGACTAAAAATAATGTTATCACTTTGATAAAGGATTTTTTTATCAAAGACAGATAACTCTCTAGTCTGAATTCTGAGGCTGCACTAAACAAACGTCTCCAACCTGGTAGTCTGCAAATGTTCTTTAATTGCAGAGGAGCACTTGAACATTTGTGTTTCTCATTTGTGATGTTATATGGCTTTACTGAAATAACTAATTTCAGTTATTATGTGCATAGTGATGTGTTACGGTCAAAACCACAACAGCTTCTGGTAATCTGTGTTAAAATATAAGGGCTGGTTAGTCACAGAGACTATAAAAATTCAGCAGAAAAACTTTATTGAAACGCTGTTTACAGGAAGAGGCCTCACCGCAGAGAGCAGTGCTAATCTGTTTCTCTTTAGCTCTTTACTTGAAACAATACTGGAAAGGCGAGCTTAAAGAAAAAACAGACAAGTATTGGTGAGGCTGTAAAGGCAGTTCAGGGAAATGTCGTCAGGTCGGTAGGCACGCTCTGTCACCATGGGGCATGTGGTGAAGACTGAGGTCCGAGAGAACGTCACGTGATTATGGGACACTGAGGGCAGCCTGAACAATGTTAAGCTTTGTAGAAATAAGATGGGTTTATGGCACGGAACATATAGTTATTTTCCAAAGCACTGAAATGGAAGCAATGTGGTATAAATCTCTGGTGGCTTTGATGGTGGTCTGTGGTGGGATCATAAAAGAAAGGTACCAAAACTCAAATGAGCTGAACGACCATTTAAACTAAGAATGACAGGAATGAATGAGAGAAAGTTAAAATGTCAATGATTGATACTTTTAAAGTTTAAATATTTCATTGCTGTGGTTGATTTTAACACAGCTTTATTTTGTCGCAATAAGCTTGTTTCAGAAGTAGGAAACGTACAAATATGGCACAAACTGTTGTCCCATTATTTAGATTGGTTTACTAAACTATTATCCAGCCTTAAAGTAATATATAATGGAAAGTAGCCTGTCCCTAGTGTTAGGGAGTAACTAGTTACATGTAATGGTGTTACGTAATTTAATTACAAAATAACTGTAACTGTAAACTGTTACAGTTACTGAGAAAAATGTGCAATTAAATTACAGTTACTTATGAAAATGTTAACAAATGGGATTAATCTGAACATTTCCTCACACACACACACACACACACACACACACACACACACTTATTTCCCAAATTGCATTGACTGCTCTAAAATATGAGACACCAATGTTTCAGGATTTTAGGACAGAATAGGACACATGCTTATTCGATAAATGTTTTATTTCCTTTTTGGGTTTATGTATATGCATATTTTTAAGATTAACTGTTTTTTTCCCCCAAGGCATTTTTAGATGTCAGTGTTTCCTATGCAAAGATTTGATTTCACAACTATTAAACTATTTCTTATTTAAATCTGTATTTAACCTCAGAACAATCTCAAAGTAAAAAGAGGTGCTAAAATCTGATTTTAAAATTAAATTATTATAATCTTAATTCAAGTGATGAAGGATTTTGAAAGTCTGACAGTAATCAGTGGTGAGTACTACTGTAAGGTTAACCCTGCCTGCTTTAAATGTTTGAAAATGATTAACAGTTAAAAACATTCATTAGAAAATTTGAAAAGTAATCAAAAAGTAATTTAAATAGTTACACTACTTATTACATTTTAAATAGGGTAACTTGTAATCTGTAACCTATTACATTTCCGAAGTTACCTTCCCAACACTGCCTGTCCCACACCACCACCCATTAAAATATTGGTCTTCAGTAAAATATTGGTCTTCAGCTCTGTTATAGCTCATACTGTAAAGTGTGCGCTAACAATGCCAAGGTAAGGGAGGGTAAAAGCAAGAACTGATAAAAACGGAGGAATTCTACACCAGGGAATGCAAGAACTGATAAAATGTGTACCCTGAAAGCAATGTAAGTTGCTTAGGATGCCAAATGCATAAATGTAATGTCTTGAGCTTTTTGATGGTCTCCAACATTTTTGTAGTGACCTAGAAGTCTTTATTAAACCTAAAAGTAAAAGTACCATATTAAAAAAAAAAAAAAAAAAAAAAAAAGGTTTAGGATATGAGGATATTGAGACAAGTCCTATATTTTGGAAACAGGAAATATACTTTTAGGGAGTGAGTATTTGAATGAAAAAGTGACACCAAAAATGAATCACGAAAACGTCTCGGTTACGTATGTAACCCTCGTTCCCTGAAGGAGGGAACGGAGACGTCACGTCGGATGACCGACGAAATTGGGATCTCGCCAGAGAGACCAATCCACTTCGAGTGTAACTAAACGAGCCAATGGACATTGGCATGCGATTATTGCATCCAGCTGCCGCTGATCACAGCGTGAGCATAAGAGGCAGCTGATGCACCGCATCAATTATGTTTTCGCTGAGGAGCCGAGCCGGCGACCCGGCAGCTCAGCGGTGGTACAGCGACTGTGGCGACGGGACGTGACGTCTCCGTTCCCTCCTTCAGGGAACGAGGGTTACATACGTAACCGAGACGTTCCCCTTTCAGTCGGTCACTCCGAGTCACGTCGGATGACCGACGAAATTGGGATCCCTACCAAAGCGCCACAGGAGCTGCCCCTTCCAGTGCCCTGTGTAGGGCTCCTGACCCTTCCTATAAGGCAGACGATAGGACCGGGCTCTACACAGAGAAGGTCAACTACTGGTGTTCCTTGAGCAACCCAAACAGTAGGACTAGGATAACACTGGGAAGCGTGCCCTTCCACTTGGAAGAGGCACACTGCGGAGTCACCTCCTCCCAAAGGGGGTTTAAGTGACATTCAAACATGTGAAGTAACCCAGAGGGCCCTTTTGCACATGGAAGTCTCTGAGATGGCTCAGGCTGCATCTTTAGAGATGGCAGAACGTGGTCCGCCAGGGGAAACACGGCTCTAATAAGAATACCGTGGAATACACATATGGGATCCCGACAGGGTCTCTCATATGGGCACTAGCCTCGCACCAGTTTTCAAGAATTCATTGGCTGAAGGCCTGGCGCCGGACGCTCCGCCGTGTCCGGACGCCGGAGTGCTGGAGGACTCAACAGGGTTTGCCTGGTTAAGGAACTCTCTGGAGAATTAGGCGTAAGGACGCCGCAAGCCGACTCTGAGCCGGCCCTCTCAGTGCCACTACCCGTTTGAGGTGAGAACACAGGAGGAAACCGGTTCGACACGTAGGCTATAAAACCTAGCGAACGTGTTGGGAGTCGCCCAACCCGCAGCTCTACAGATGTCTGCTAGCGAGGCACCACGAGCCAGCGCCCAGGATGATGCGACACCCCTAGTGGAGTGAGCACGCAACCTGAGCGGGCAGGGCACACCTTGTGCTTTGTAGGCCAAGGTGATGGCATCCACTATCCAGTGGGCCATCCTCTGCTTGGAGACAGCCTTCCCCTTCTGCTGTCCTCCGTAACAGACAAAGAGCTGTTCTGAGGTCCTGAAGCTCTGAGTTCTATCCACGTACTGACGCAGTGCGCGTACAGGACAGAGCAAAGCTAGGGCTGGGTCTGCCTCCTCCAGGGGCAGCGCTTGCAGGCTCACTACCTGGTCCCTGAAGGGCGTGGTAGGAACCTTGGGCACATAGCCGGGCCGGGGCCTCAGTGTTGCACTGGAGTCAGCCGGCCCAAACTCAAGGCACGATTCGTCGACCGAAAATGCCTGCAGGTCCCCCACCCTCTTGATTGAGGCCAATGCAGTCAGGAGTAGGGTTTTCATAGAAAGAAACTTCAACTCGACTGACCGCAATGGCTCAAAGGGGGCAGTTTGTAGGGCTCTTAGCACCAAAGCCAAATCCCAAGAGGGAAGGGAGGGAGGCCTCGGAGGATTTAACCTCCTGGCCCCCCTAAGAAACCTGACGACCAGATCGTGCTTCCCCACCGATCTCCCCTCTATGGGGTCGTGGTGGGCAGAAATAGCAGCAACATATACCTTAAGGGTGGAGGGGGACAGCCTACGCTCCAACCCTTGTTGCAAAAAGGAAAGCACGACTCTGATCGAACATCTCCGGGGGTCCTCCTGGTAAGAGGAACACCATTCGACAAACAGGTTCCACTTCAGCGCATAGGCCCGTCTTGTGGACGGTGCTCGTGCTGAAGCGATAGTGAACGCTACCTCCTGGGGCAGGTCACCTAGAACCTCCGCGTCCCGTCCAGGGACCACACATGAAGTTTCCACAAGTCTGGACGCGGGTGCCAGAGGGTGCCCCGTCTCTGAGAAAGCAGATCCTTCCTCAGAGGAATCGGCCAGGGAGGGGCTGTCGCGAGGAGCATGAGTTCCGGGAACCAGGTCTTGTTGGGCCAATATGGAGCCACTAACAGGACCTGCTCCTCGTCCTCCCTGATCTTGCACAATGTCTGTGCTAGCAGGCTCACTGGGGGAAACGCATACTTGCGCAAGCCCTGGGGCCAGCTGTGTGCCAGTGCATCCGTGCCGAGCGTTGCCTCGGACAGGGAGTAGAACCACTGGCAGTGGGTGGTTTCTGGAGATGCAAACAGGTCTACCTGAGCAACTCCGAACCGACTCCAAATCAGCTGGACCGCCTGGGGATGGAGTCTCCACTCCCCAGGAAGTGCCGCTCGAGACAGCTCGTCGGCCACCTGATTGAGCACTCCTGGGATGTGGATGGCACGAAGGGACCTCAGATGCTTCTGACTCCAGAGGAGGAGGTGGCGGGCGAGTTGCGACATGCGACGGGAGCGCAAACCGCCTTGCCGGTTGATATAGGCAACGGTCGCAGTGTTGTCCGTACGGACCAGAACGTCCCTGCCCCGAAGGCGCCCTCTGAGGCGGCACAGGGCAAGGCGTACTGCCAGCAACTCGAGGCAATTGATATGCCAACGCAGAAGGGGGCCCGTCCAAACCCCTGATACTGCGTGCCCGTTGTACGTGGCACCCCAGCCGGTGGCCGAGGCATCCGTGAATACCACAGCATGCCTGGATACCTGCTCCAGGGGCACTCCTGCCCGAAGGAACGAAGGATCTGACCACGGGCTGAAGGTCTTGCGGCAGGCCGGTGTAATCTGAACCCGGTGAGTACCGCGTTTCCACGCCCACCTCGGGATTCGGCCATGGAGCCAGTGCTGAAGCGGTCTCATATGGAGCAGACCGAGCGGAACTATGGCCGCAGCTGCAGCCATATGCCCCAGGAGCCTCTGAAAGAGTTTCAGTGGGACCGCTGTCCTGCCTGATAAAGTCTTGAGGCAGTTCAGCACCGACTGAGCACGTTCCTGGGTGAGGCGTGCTGTCTGGTTGACCGAATCCAACTCCATGCCGAGAAAAGAGATCCTCTGCGTTGGCACGAGTTTGCTCTTTTCCCAATTGACCCGAAGGCCCAACTGGCTGAGGTGCCTGAGCACCAGGTCCCTGTGTGCGCACAACAGCTCTCGAGACTGTGCAAGTATGAGCCAGTCGTAGAGGTAGTTGAGAATGCGCACACCCCGTTGTCTCAGGGGAACAAGGGGCCGCCTCTGCGACTTTGGTGAAGACACGAGGCGAAAAGGGACAGCCGGAAGGGCAGGACCTTGTACTGATATGCCCGACCATCGAACGCGAATCGCAGGAATGGCCTGTCTCGCGAGAGAATCGAAACATGAAAGTACGCGTCCTTCAGGTCGATTGCTGCAAACCAATCTAGGGGACGGACGCATCCAAGAATGCGTTTCTGCGTCAACATCTTGAACGGCATCTTGTGAAGTGCACGGTTCAAAACTCGCAGATCCAAGATCGGTCGTAACCCACCGCTTTTCTTGGGCACAATGAAGTAAGGGCTGTAAAACCCCGACCTCATATCGGCTGGAGGGACCGGCTCTATTGCATCCTTCGCCAGTAGGACTGCAATCTCCGCGAGCAAGACAGGGGCATCGACGGCTTTGACTGAAGTGTACCGGATGCCCCTGAACTTGGGGGGGACGCCGGGCGAACTGAATCGCATAGCCGAGTCTGATGGTCCGCAGGAGCCACCGGGACGGGCTGGGGAGCGCTAACCAGGCTCCGAGAGACCGCACCAGCGGGGCCAACGGGCCCACCGACATGCCCGCGGTGGGGCAGCGAGGTGGAACACAGGGACCGGCCCCAGGGCCTGTGACGGCCTGGCCTGTGACGGCAGGGGGCGGGGTCTGGGTGTGTAGTGTAGCACTCACCTGATTTCTCCTCGCATGGGAGGAGACACAGGAACCCGGCTTGAGGCTTGTGACAGCCCTGCGTTTGACGACTTGAAGCGGGGACTGGAGTGCTACTGCCCTTACCTGGTTCCACGAATGGGCAGGAGGGGTGCTCTTGGGCAACCACCCGCTGCCTGCTGGCGAGAGAGGAGGAGGGAAGTGATCCTGTGATGCACGGATCACCACTCTCCTCCTCTTGAGACCCGGAGATTGAGGAGACCGCTCTTTACTGATGTTTTGGGTACCGCTGGCTGCTGGGCCAGCGGCGGAACAAAATGAACAAAAGATACTCCACCCGGCCCTCCTCCGGGGGAGGGAGTGGTGCAGTCACCATCTTCCGATGAGCGGTCTCCTCCATCTCTGGGTCGCCCGTCTCAGGGCCTCTTGCACTTGCGCTTGCCGCCAGGTTTGGCGGGGGCCTGGACGGGCTGGGCGTCCTGCCTGCGACCGGCTCCACGACGCTGCCTGGTGAAGGCTGCTGCGGCTGCGCGGGAGCGGGGACGGCCGCAGGGGGCGCCCACGGCGACGAGCAGGCTGAGTGGCTGCAGCCGGGGTGGAAGCAGCAGGTTTCCTCCGGCGCATGATGTGTTTGCCTCAGTCTGCTTCTGGGCTGCCGAGAACTGCTGGGCAAAGCTCTCGACAGCGTCGCCGAAAGGGCCGGTCTGTGACACGGGAGTACCTTCTCCTGCCCCGTCATGTCAGCGAGACACAGCCAGAGATGGCGCTCCTGGACATCGCACAACCCAGAGACTGTGCGGTCACCTTCGTCACTCGTAGCGCGAGGTCCGTCGCAGCACGCAGCTCATGTAGAACCGCCAGGTCGTGACCACCCTCGTGCAGGTCTTTCAGTGCTTTGGCCTGGTGGACCTGCAGCAACGCCATAGCGTGGAGGGCGGAAGCCGCCTCCCCACAGGCTCTACAAGCACTGCCAGTTAGACCTGACGAATACTTAGAGGCCCGTGAGGGGAGACACGGATCACCCCGCAGGGTGGAAGCGGCTGTTGGACACAGTTGCATGGCCACAGACCGTTCCACCGAGGGGATGCCCGCATACCCCAAAGCGGCTCCACCAACGAGGGTGGTGAGAGCGGAAGAACTACAAGATGTGTTTCGGGCAGTGAAAGGTGCCCTCCACAATCTTGTCAGCTCCTCATGCACTTCCGGAAAGAATGGCACCGGAGGGGGGCGCTGAGAACCAGCGCCACCCCCACCGAGGAACCACTCGCCCAGCCTCGAAGGATCGGGACACGGTGGCTTTTTAGGATTCCACACGAGCCCGACATTCTCGGCGGCCCGGGAAAGCATAGCCGTCATCTCTGGGTCTGGCACGGACAACGCTACCACACCCGAAGGGGGCAACGCAGCCGGGTCGTCATCCCCGGAGAGAGAGGGCCCGCCCTCCGATGCGGTGATCGACATCTGGTCGTCAGAGGGGGCACCGAAGGAAACGCGTGGCCAGCGCGCTCCTTCGGCAGCTCCACCGGCTGCGGAGTGCTTGAGGGGTGAGGAGCTCCACTTGGGGAAGCCCTCGCCGTAATCCTCAAATCACCTCTAACTCCACCGGATCCAGTGTGCACGCCGGATCACGGCAGGCAGAGGGACTCTGCCATGTTTGACATAGCAGAGTCGCACTCCGAGATGGTCATGTCCCCGCAAGAAGAACATGAACCATCCACGAAAGCCACCTCAGCGTGCTGAATGCCCAGACACGTGAGGAAGCGATCGTGACCGTCCTGAGGCGCCAGGAAACGACCACACCCAGAAACGCACGGGTGAAAAGACATCTTTAAAAAGACGCGATCACCCGTGTTGCTCTTTTAGAGAAATTGCTCTTTCAGAGAAATGCTCTTTTAGTGCTGAAGCACGCAGGGGAGCTGGCCACCGCACACTCCTAGTGTGGCTGTCAGCAGGAAGACGATCTTTCTCTCCCGGACACCGTGACCACCGCTGCCGCGCCGTAACGCCCGCACTCGCTCGCAGAACACTCTCTTGGAAGGGATAGCAGTAGCTTTAACCACTACCGCTCGGCTCCGAAGCGAAAGGATAATTGATGCGGTGCATCAGCTGCCTCTTATGCTCACGCTGTGATCAGCGGCAGCTGGATGCAATAATCGCATGCCAATGTCCATTGGCTCGTTTAGTTACACTCGAAGTGGATTGGTCTCTCTGGCGAGATCCCAATTTCGTCGGTCATCCGACGTGACTCGGAGTGACCGACTGAAAGGGGAACTGATAAACTATACAAACATGTTAAAAAGCAGCCACATTTAAATTTTGTCACTGGTTATATGGTGTGATTTTTGGCATTATATTGCGGTTTAATTATGGGATTTGCCCCTATACACTGGCTTACAGTCCGGGGCAGCAACAGTGTTCAACATTGTGGAGAGGGACACACTTAGCCACCCACACACACACACTGGTTTCCATGATTTATGGGGATTCTCCATGAAAGTAATGTTTTTATACTGTACAAACTGTATTTTCTATGCCCTCGCCCTAAACCTACCCATCGCACAAAACTTTTTGCATTTTTAGATTTTCAAAATACTTTATATGATTTATAAGCTTGTTTCCTCATTGGGACCAAGAAATGTACCCACAAGGTCTGACTGTATTTGTGGGGACACTTGGTGCCCGTAACATAGGGAATAGCAGGTACACACACACTCACATAGAGGACTTAGTTCTTCCTTTCATACAGCTAGACTAAACAGAACAAAACGTCTTGAGACAGGGTTTTTAAACTATTTTTAACTTGATTTTTTTAACTTGATTTTTTTAACAGTATTAAAAACGCTACCCAGCTACATTTTTAAAATACCCAGTCAAACCAACCAGAGTGAAAATGGTTATTCAATCATTACAGCAACATGTAGAAAGTAGTTTAGATGCTTTGAGTTTTTTTTTTTTTTTTCCTCCAATTAGTTAGTTGGTGAGTCTTCAAATAATGACAAAACATGACACCTTATGTTTTGAATTTACTGTTGTTGTTTTATTTGTTTTTGTTTTGTTTTGTTTTTTTTTGCCCCTATATCTTGAAATATAGATGGATAGATAGATTTAAATTTAGTCATTTAGCAGACGCTTTTATCCAAAGTGACTTACAAGTGAGGACAATAGAAGCAATCAAAACCAACAAAAGAGCAATAATATGTAAGTGCTGTAACAAGTCTCGGTTAGCCTAAAGCAGTACACGTAGCAAGGTTTGTTTGTTTTTATATAATAAATAAAAAGAAAACAAGTAGATAAAATAGAAAAAAAGAATAGAGAACCCTAGTGTTAGAGGATCAATTTTATATCTTTATAAATAAAAAGAAAACAAGTAGATGGAATAGAAATATAATAGAGAGTTCTAGTGTTAGAGGGTCAAGTGTAGATGGAAGAGATGTGTCTATAGCTGTTTCTTGAAGATGGCTAAGGACTCAGCTGCTCGGATTAAGTTGGGCAGGTCATTCCACCAGGAGGGAACAGTTAAGGTAAAAGTCTGTGAAAGTGATTTTGTGCCTCTTTGGGATGGCACTATTATGCACCATTCACTTGCAGAAATGAAGCTTCTGGAGGGCACGAAAGTCTGAAGTAGTGAATTTAGGTAAAGTGGTGCAGAGCCAGTGGTGGTTTTGTTGTCAAATATCAATGCCTTGAATTTTATGTGAGCAGCTATTGGTAGTGACGTGCATTCTTTTTGGCTCGTTAAAGACTAATCTTGCAGCTGCATTCTGGATTAGCTGTAAAGGTTTGATAAAACTGACTGGAAGAGAGCATTGCAAAAGTCCAGCTTGGACAGAACAAGAGCTTGAACAAGTTGTGTAGCATGTTCCGAAAGAAAGGGTCTGATTTTCTTAATGTTGTATAAAGCAAATCTGTAGGACTAGGAAGTTTCAGCAGTGTGGTCTGTGAAATTCAGCTGATCATCAGTCACAACTCCAAGGTTCCTGACTGTCCTTGAAGGAGCTATGGTTGATGCGCCTAGCTGGATGGTGAAATTGTGATGAAGTGATGGGTTTACTGAAACCACAAACAATTCTGTCTTGGTAAGGTTGAGTTGTGATGGTCCCTCATCCTGCAAGAAATGTCTTTTAGACATGCTGAGATGCGAGCAGCTATCGTCGGATCATCAGGATGGAATGAGAGATAGAGTTGAATGTCGTCAGCATAGCAGTGATATGAAAAGCCATGTTTCTGAATGACAGAACCCAGTGATGCCATGTAGGTAGAGAAGAGAAGTGGTCCAAGAACCGAGCCCTGCAGCACCCCAGTAGCTAGATTTTGTGACTTGGATACATCACTCCTCCAAGATACCTTGAAGGACCTATTTGAGAGGTAAGACTCAAACCACTGTAGTGCAGTTCCTGAGATGTCCTTTGCCAGTAGGGTTGATGGGAGGATCTGGTGGTTAACCATGGCAAAACCAGTGGACAGATCCAGCAAGATAAGTATTGGAGACATTTAGGCTTTTACACACAAATAAACCCTGATCAATGTACATGTATAGAGCTCATCAAATATGGCAAGCATGCTTGTTTGAGTGAGAATCAATGAGGTTTGTTTTCTTTGGGTGAACCTTTAGTTTGATTTGAGAGAAAATAAAGAAAATCTTGTACCTTAATGTCTTTTTTGAAGCTTGAAAGTTTTGAGTCCCATTGCCTTTCATAATATACATTTACTTTGTCATTTAGCAGACTCTTTTATCCAAAGCGACTTACAAATGAGGATAACAGAAACAATCAATTGTAGTATTAAAACAACTAAAACTGACCCAAAACTAAAAGCTAAAACTTTATAAATACTATATATACACGCACATTAAAAAAATAATTAAATAAAAATGACAAATGCATACAACAAAATTTCTAAACTTAACATTTGAATGAAAACAAAATAAAGCTACAAACAATTCAAAATATTAAGAGAACAAAAGGTATGAGTATAATAATGATTCTAACATAACACTAAGCCAAACACCAAAAACAACTACGTGTGTATGCACACACATGCACACAAACATATATGCACACACACACACATATCCATAAATTCAATATTATTTCATTTACATTTCGTTTGTTGAAGTACTAAAATAACTCAAATTAAATAAAACTTAATAAATAACATATACAGACATAATAAAAAACTAATAAAATGACAAACATTACTACAACTGTAACTAAAATTAGATAACTAGATAACATATACAAATCAAACTACATTAGTTTAACAGTAATCCTAAAAAAATAACACTGAGCCAAACATACAAGTAAGAATGGTTATAAAAACTAAAACAGAAGTGAAACAAGTAATAGGAAAGAGGATAAATAAAAAGCGATACTTATCCCTTGCCGGTGTCCCTGCCCGGTGGAGTCGCAGTAGAGTCGAATCTATAATATAATATAATATAATATAATATAATATAATATGGACAAAAACAGCTGAAACACTTGTCAAAATTCATCTTTTGTGTTCTGACGGTCAAAAGAAAGTAATACGACTCAAAACAATGACTTGTAATTTGTTGCTGAACTATTCCTTTAACAAGGAATTTCTGATAGCTGATGAAATAACATTTAAAATATAAATCAGTAAGATGGTAAGTGTATATTAGTGTTGGCTGGACTTCAGAACGCGCATGACACAGACAGACCTTTGAGCTGAGCTTTAGCTCCATCATATATTTATCCTCAACTAAGCAAACACATCACAGTTCATGAACCACACTGATGATTACTTGTGGTTGTTTAATATACCTTGACCGTGATGTGTAGCAGCCTACGGTTGGTTTATTTTGGTAGAACGTTTTTATCAATTGGATAAATGGTTTTATGGTTCAATCTAAATCTCTCATTAAGGGAAAAGGCTTTGTTCTCTCTTAAGTGGGCAGGACATGTCCTCAGCCCCTAAGACCAAGAGTTTAACTTTAATTTTATCTTCTTGTTTTTTGTGTTTAAAGGAAATAAAACATCCAAAACAAACTTAAGAGGATTTCTTTATCTCTTCATGAAAGTTTGTGAAACAGACCTGTAAGTGTTATGGGTTTAGTTGGTTTAGTTTGAAGGTGTGGAGTGAGAGCTTTAGTCTGGGAAGCTCATCAAGAAGGATTTAGCCTTGATGTGATCTCCTGAGATGATGTTACGCTCCAGCATTCCTTTGGAGATCACTACTGGAGACTCCATGACACACAATGGGCTCTCTCTGTCCCTAAAGTCCTAATTAAAACCTCACAAAAGACTTGTGGGACCTCAGAGGAGGCGTGACTCACGTTTGCTGAGGATAAATATTGGTTACCCAGAGGGAGTGCCTGGAGGATTACTGCAGCGTTCGCCTGCATGATGATCACTCTTATATGTGTTTGCCTTTGCCATCATTTCAGAGCAGCATTCAGATGGCATTTTATATGAAGTTACAGAGAAGTCTTTGTGTTTGTGGTGTCTGCCATCCCCTCATTCCCAAAGACACTGTGACATAATAGAAGTCTAAACACAGACACTCTGGACCGTCATTCATTAGCTATGGTTAAATCTTCATCACCACTTTTCCGAAACAAGGTTTGGTTAGGTGTTGACGTATGCTTGAGGCTGTGGTTATGGTGTGTTTACTTCCTCATACATGATTCATTCTTGCCCATGTCACCCCACGCTGGAAGGAATTCTGACCTCAGGCTTTAAATGCCACTGTAGGCATATGGCAAATATATATCATAGACATCTAACAGTAATAAATGACAGGAGACTGGTGCTTTTGTATTAAACAGTTGAAACTTATATGCCGAAAAGATGACTCATCAGAGAGTGATGTCAAAATTGTAACTTTAACACAACTCGATGTAGGCATTCATTAATCAATGAGAATTTAAAAGAAAACTCTTAATTTGAAGTTTATTTTTGATTCCAATTGCAAATGCTTTATTGAACATGTAATCTATTAAATGCAATTAACAAATCATCTAATACAATTAAATACAAAGTGTCCGTATAATATGTGTTATTTTATTAAACTGTAGGGATTGTTTTGTTTGTTTTATGGAGAGCTTGGTTAATCAGGCCGATAAGAGACTATTATCTAAAACTCTTCCTTTTTATTCTACGAATGTGTCATTAAAAATGTCTACAAATTCACAAAACTGATCTGAGGTTAGGTAAAAACCATATAAACACTGGTTGATGGATTCATAGACATCGGACACTAGCTGCAAACCACTGACATTTTGAACCATTTCGAAACAGTTATGATTTAACAAAGCCTTATTTATTGAAATCATGTGACTTCATTCCAACATCACTCCAAATCACTGGTTCGAAATTATTTGCAAAGGTTTCAAAGCTTCATAAAACAGTCCTTCGAAAACTTTCGAGATTGTCGTCTTGTTTTTGTTTCATAAATGTTTATGCTGTGATTAGATCCACGCCTGAAGTCTTTGCCTGCACTACGAGACATAATTATGCCTTCAGAAATCCTGTTTTCTCAATGTCAAACTGACCACAATCTTCCCACATCCTCAAAATACATCTTATACAATCCCATCTGTCAGAGTGTTCTCATCTAGTGTGTGAGCAACCTTAAAAAATTAAACATAATTTACACTTATTCTATTCATACTTACAACCCCAGTTCCAGAAAAGTTGGGACATTTTGTGAAATGCCATAAAATCAAGAATATGTTATCTGTTCATTCTCTTTAACTTTTATTTAATTGATTAAAATACAAAGAAAAAATTTCCAATGTTTTCACTGACCAACTTAATTTTATTTTGTAAATATAGACAAATTTTGATTTTGATGGCTGCAACACACTCCAAAATGTTGGGACAGAGGCATGTTTAACACTGTGTCACATCAACTTTCCTTTTAATTACAATGTTTCATTGTTTGGAAACTGAGGATACTAATTGTTAAAGTTTCACGAGCAAAATTTTTGTCCAATCTTGCTTGATAAAAGACTTCAGATGAGCCATCTGTGATCGTCATTGTCTGATTCTCCTTTTCATTTCTGGTCATACATTTTCAATTGGAGTCAGATCTGGAATGCAGGCAGGCCAGTCTAGCACATTCACTCTGTCTCTACGAAACCACGCTGTTGTAGCACATGCAGAATGTGAGCTGGCATTGTCTTGATCTAATAACTATAGACTTCCCACAAAAATCATCATCTTGATGGCAGTATATTTCTCTGTACAATTCCAATATATGCCTCCATGTCAATGGTACCTTCGCACATATGCCAGTCACCCATGCTGTTTGCTCTGCTGCACCCCCATACCATGACAGACGTTTGCTTTTGCTTCTGTCACTGATGAAAGTCTGGATGGTCCCTTTGGTCTTTGGGACTGAGAACTCAACATCAAGTACAGCACACATTTTCACTGTCTTTTTGACTATCTGAGATGAGCTCTGGCCCAGAGAACCTGGCGGCATCACTGCATGGAATTGATATATAGCTTACTCCTAAAGTAACAGAGATTCAAGTTGCATTTCTTGATGCAGTGGCAGACTGTGTTAATTGACAGCAGTTTGCAGAAGTACTCCTGAGCCCATGTGGCTATATTTAACACCGTAGCATGATGGTTTCTTATGCAATGCTATCAGAGGGCTCAAAGGTCATGCATATTCACCTGAGCTTTCCTGCCTTGCCCTAAACAGACTGAGATTCCTCTCTATTCCCTGAATCTTTTCACATTATTATATATGGTAGTTGGTGAAAGTCCTAAATTCTTTGATTTTGCATTGCGAAATGTGGTTTTTGATTTTTTTTTTTTTTTTTTTTTTTTTTTTTTGACACTTCTCTCATGAAATGTGGCACAAAGTAATGAGCCATGATCCAGCGTTGCTGGCAAAGACTGAGATGCTCCTTTTAGTCAAGTCAAGTCAAGTCACCTTTATTTATATAGCTCTTTTAATAATACAGATTGTGTCAAAGCACTTAACAGTATCAAACTGGAGGATAGAGTGTCAGTAATGTATAATAATAAGATTAAACACTCAATTTTCAGTTAAAGGCATTACATTATTGAATTAAGAGATGTCATTGTCTAGCTCAGTTTAGTTTAAATAGTATCTATGAAATCAAATTGATGATAATCGTTAGAAATTAAGTGTCCCCAACTGAGCAAGCCAGATCATGTTTTATACCCAAACATGATACCCTGACCTATTACCAATTCACCTGCTTACTGTGAGCTGTTTCAAAGCAGTTTAACATGGATATTCTAAACTTTTAACCTTTATTTTGCCTCTGTCCCAACTTTTTTAGAGTGTGTTGCAGCCATCAAAATCAAAATTTGTTCATATTTACAAAATACATTTACGTTGGTCAGTGAAAACTTTGGAAATCTTTTCTTTGTACTTTTGTCAATTAAATAAAAGTTACAGAGAATGAACAAATCACAGATTCTTGATTTTATTGCATTTTACAAAATGTCCCAACTTCTCTGGAATTGGGGTTGTAGTAATCTGAAACTTTGTGATGTCATTGTAATCGTGTGTATGTGTTTCTTGGTCTCTTTCAGAATGACCGTGTGTTGGACTGGTGTGAGGACCACAGGAGATGTTCACAGGTAAGATGTGTTTTCAGATTAATGAGCTTGACATTATTAATTGACCTCACAGCTTCTCACACTGCCTCAGCACAGCTAAATAAAACTCTGTTCAAATGTAATTTCCTTTTATTACAAGGAAATGTCCAAAGGTTAATGCCTTTATACAAACCACATGCCCTGTACCTACACTAAACCTCACTCATGTCTAATGGCTTCTGGAAACCCAACATAAACAGCACTGAGAGCCGCTGTTGTACCCAGGGCATTTTTTTTTTTTTTTTTACTTATTACAGCTCTTTCCTTCCACCAGATTGTGGTTGTTTTAGGTTGTAGTACTTTATAGGAGAAAAAGAGATAGCATTTTAATATTTTGGTGTTCCTTACACTTCCATTTTCTGAAAATAAATTGAATTGATATTTAATACAACATTGCGCACGAATAAAAAAAAAAAAATAATCTTCATCAAAATATAATAACATATATAATAAAATATATAACATATACATATTTTTAGCTGATATCAGTCGACTTATTTTGTATTTTCTCTCTCCCCCAACCATCTGTCATATAGAGATCACTTTTCACTATCCAGTAAGTTCCTGGTGGATAAAATCACTGTCACATTACAGATGTAGTGGGTTGTGAACATGTTCATGTTGACTTTAGGACCGAGTTTGTTTTTCCTAATTGGTTTGCCCCCTGGGAAATAAATAAGGATAGGTTAGGGGTAATGCAATAAGCATTTACAGCACACCTCTCCTTCCACTAGAGTTCATTTGCAAGGACAAATTTATCATAAGAGCTCCCTGGATTCAGCTTTCTTTTAGGAAAATATTCAACATTGACTCATGGAAAAATGTGTCTCTACCAACATTTTTGTAAAACTCCAAAAATCTACCTATACATAGGCTATAACTCCCTGTAGTGAAATGAACACTAGTGGCAGTAAAACACCAACAAATTTTCTTCCTGTTTTACACAAATTATAATTACATGAGCCAGATTATCGATTAATTTCTCATTTTTGCGCAGTCTATTGCAAAACACTATGAGCAGTGTTGGGGAAGCTACTCTGAAACTGTAGCTTGACCAGCTACAAGCTACTCATAAATTCAAGCTACCCTTCTGAAAAAGTAGCTTGCTACACAGTTACTATCAAAAAGTAGCTAGCTACATTGAAGCTACTTTCAATTTTTTTTCTTCTTATTATTTTTGTTTATTTATTTTTACAATTAACATTGAAAATAAATAAATAATTACTAATGAATAATTATAATGAAGTTATAGGCTAAGTAAAATATAATGAATTTATAAGTAAAATATTTGTGGTTTAAAACAACATACTTTAATGCAATCATGATGTCAAAGAGTAGGGTAAATTCAGGTTGATTTTGACACTTTTCCAAGCCATTTCAATGACAAAAAAGTGTCCCAATCATTTGATTTTGTAAACTATCCGATACACGCAATAATAAAATATTGTATAGTTATATAAAGTGCAAAATTGCTACTAACGTAACATCAATGCAAGAACAAAATGTATGCACATTAAACTGGATATGGAGGAGTCATAAAATAAGCAGGTTAAACTCACAGCACATGCGGTATGGAGACGTCAATCATCAGCTGCGCACGTGAACATTGATCCTTTGCCAAATGATAAGCACACTACTATACTGCGATTTTATTTCCTGTTCGATTAGTGTTCATTAAAAAACTGTAGGTGGACAGATTATAATGACCGTTCATCATTGTAAAATAGACATTCGATCTAGAATGCAAAAAAAGAAAAGCAAAAAAATCAGTTTAAAAAGGCTATTATTCACCTCCTGTATGTGCTTTAAGTCTTCAACGTAGACCGCATTTTAATCTTTGTTTTGAGTAAATTACAGTTGATTCATGTGAAATATTCACTCCTGTACATCCTTTGCAATATCATCAGACGATCTCTTGTCGGTGGAAAGACTGTAAAGCCGCACGATGCGTGATATCACAATAGATGGCGGCAATGATCAAATTTAGTTTGTGATCTCTCGTCAGAAGAAAACGTATAGTTATATAAATGCATTACAGGCTCGTGACTCGTCAGAACGCAAAACAGAATGTAGTGTTTGGTCGCGCTACACCGCTACTTGCTGGAAAAAATAGTTAGCTACAGGAAAAGCTACACTGTTTTAAAAGTAGTGCCGCTACTGTAAAGCTACTGAAAAATGTAGTTAAGCTAGTAGCGTCACTACTTATAGCTAGCTATTCCCCAACACTGGTTATGAGCTCAAAACAATTTTAACACAGTGCATTATTTGTAAACCAATACATTTTGATGTTTGCATCACATAACCAGCTCCATATGTATGGGTTTTCTGATGCAGTAAACTTGCTTGGTAGCGCACCCGGTACAGCATTGCATTTGCTTGGGTATGCAATGCTGTACCCAGTGAAACATGAGCCACAATAAATGTGCTCAAAACTTGTTCTCAAAAGCTCTTTTGTTAACACTATCATTGTTAACACTATCATCATCACCCCCCCCCCCCCCCCCCCCCATACACGCCACTGACTACAGGTGCGTTTTTCTAATGAGTGTGGGTTGGAAATATTATAAAAATTACTATCAACCCAGACATTGCAAAATACAGTAGCGTTTTTAACCTTTTAAAATGAATTACATTTGTGTTGCTAGGTCTTTCAAATGGTGCATGCCACAGTTTCACTCAAACAGTCCTAGTTGTGGTTTAATATAGCTCTTAAACACAGTGTTCGATCAGAGGAACTAGGACTGAAGCGGACCATGAAGAATACCCGAGTTTTTTTTTAGGAATAGTGATATGCAACTGTAATTGCCTTTCGATAAGCTAGTAAACATGGTTAGCTCATTAATGGTAATTGCCTAAACCCAGACATCTCTGGCTGCTGTCCGCCAATCACCAACCACCGCTCACCCTGAGGGCCAGAGCTTTAAAATCCCTGAATGAAAAAGAGCAAAAACATTCCTTGTGAAAGCTGTATTTCTCACACCAAGCATTTAAGCCGTTCTAATTGCTTTCAGATGGAAATAATCCACTGTCAGCCCTTCCAATAACAGGTAAAGTAAATGTTGTGTTTCTTATGAAAATAAGCTGTGTTCACATTCTCCTGGGCTGAGCTGCGTCTCTAAAAGTGCACTTGAAATTAGCTCCTGTTTATTCATTTAAAGCCCAGGCCAGGAAGATGCTGTTTTTTCTTTTTCTTGTAATGTCTTGTTTGCTTGTGAAGGACTTTCTACGTCTCAATTTTTTTGTTTGTATATTTTGAGTGCATGATCAGTTGATCTGCTAAACTGAATACACCGCAAATCCCCTCCAATCCCTTACAAAAAAAAATGTTTTACAATTGTGCTCTTATACTTATTTTAAACAAAAATATAGTGTACATTATAGTATACAAGTATAGTATACATTTGGTCTACTGCTTATGTGCAGTAGACCATGTACAGTGCTTGTATACAAAATTCATACAAAATCATACTTAAGTATACTTGGCTTACACTGACAAGTATACAGAACAGTCTAAGAATATTTGGCCTATACTTGTACATCATAAAAAATGTATAATTTAGTATTCTAAATATACTTTGCATATTTTATATACTACTGTTGCACTTTAAGTAAATCTTTTTTTTTTTTTTTTTCATAAACTAAAAAAGTGGGACAACTTAGTCCCAAGAAAATAGTACACTTATAAATATACTACGGGTATATTCATTTTAGTATACTTACTACACAAAATATACTTGGAAAATATACTTTATAAAATAAACTTTACTCAAGACAAGACACTACAGGCAGAACCATATTTTTTTTTTTTTAGGTCAATTTTGGGCTATTTTGTTTCCACAATGTCTTCTTTCATAAAGGAAACATACAGAATATACATTTGAGTGTTTATTTTATTACACTTTATCTATTTGCGTCTGTAGATGTCAATTATACAGTGCATATCTTTACAGGCCGCTTCTCAAAATTAGTTTCTCATGCACTTCAGTGCTTACCAATGGTGTATAAAGTACCTGAAAGCCATACTCAAGTAAAAGTACAGATATCTTACCAAAAAATGACTTTGGTAGAAGTTGAAGTCACCGTTTAGAATATTACTTGAGTAAAAGTCTTAAAGTATATGGTATTTATTGTACTTCAGTACAAAAAGTATTTTTTAAATCTTAAACGTAATTAAGTATTGAAAGTAAAAGTACAATTAAATGCAAAATGGAAAAGCAAATAAATATATATATATATATATATATATATATATATATAATATAAAAAATTCATACAGCTTGAGTAGCAAGATTGTGTTCAGTTTCTTTCTTCCATTTTGTATTTTTGGGTAAGAATAAGAAGCACTTCATCATCCGGTACTTAGTGTCTTTCATTCCAACATAAGGAAACATTTTTTGGAATCTGTATCTGAAATAGTATTTAAGATGTATTTACACAGTTTATGTATCTCAGAGGGGACATGGATGCATTTAAACTGCAGTTACAGATGCATAAATAGGTCTAATGTTTTGTTTTTAACAAAACGTTGAATACTGATATTTGAAATAATTTAAAACATTAAAAAAAATAGTTGAAATGTTAAAACCGCCAGTAGGTGACAGCAAATGACTGTTAATGAGTGAGTCATTGAGATTCAACCAATTCATTCAAACGACTGATTCATTCAGAAACAAAGCATTTGACTGTATTAATAGTGAATCACTGAATCATTTATTCAACCGATTCATTCAAAAAGCTGATTCATTCAATAAGTAAACACCGTCCATTGCTCAGAGATGCAAAACAGTGCTGTGATCTTTGTTTGGAACTATTTTCGTTGGCAAAATTGAGCAAAAACAAGCAAAATTATGTCTAAAATGTAAGTCACTTATTGCTTTACTGAACTTGTGTAAAATTATTAATCATTATAAATCATTTAAATTATTAAATGTTCATGCTGATATCTGCAGAAAAACGGTACTCTTTGTGTGATATAAATAGATATAGAAGTTAACTATATTAAATTATATAAATATAAAAAGCATACATTTTTGCCATCTACAATTAAGAATGCCTGGAATTTTGAGTTTTAATAGACTTATAAATCAACGTGCGTGCACTCTGTGTTTGATTTGGTGATATAGCCTACTTGAAAATGTCAGATCGCACATGATTACAACAACACTTACCATATTATCGCAGACGATGCTGTATCGCACACCCCAGACCGGACTTGAGTGGACATCGAAATAATCCGCGATTCGCATGAGCAAAGGTGTTTTTGAGTCTAACTTGCAAACGCCAGACCATTGACTCGTCGAACCTGCTTTCTTGCCGTCTGTGTTCTTCTGACTATTTTGTAGTAAGTAACGAATATGCTTCGGGGAAATGTATCGGAGTAAAAGTTTACATTTTAATTAGGAAAATGTAGTGGAGTAAAAGTAAAAGTTGGCTGAAATATAAAAACTCAAGCAAAGTACAGATACTCCCAAAAAATACTTAAGTACTGTAACAAAGTATTATTACGTCGTTACAATACACCACTGGTACTTACACACACCAAACTTTCCAGTTTTAATTCCTCTTCATAGTATATAGGTTTTTATAGAGGGATTTGTTCATCATTCACCTGATTTATATAACATTATTCCTAAAACATGGTGAATTTTTATTTCTTACTGTTAACAGTATTTTCTGATTTGATAAAAAAGGAATATACAGAAAGCCCTCTGTAAAAACTTTTAACTCTGGTTTTTCAACAAAACTAAACATCTTGGTTTTATCCAATATTCAGATTTCTGTTCTGGAAATGTATTTTTAGTTAGATTATGCCTCATTTACATGTTCAAATGTAACATTTCAGAAACCTTGTAATACAAAATTCAGTGTGTTTTGAAGTTATTTATTCATCTGTAGTGTCTTAAGTTCAATTAATAAAATGAACTTGAAGTATACTTCTGTTTTGCCAGGAATATCCCCAAATGCATAAGCTATGGCTAAACAGCATCTGAAATGAGCAGAGGTTGGTGTTAGGAGCTTGATCAGGGCGTCACCGCAGCACTTGTCCAGTCTTATCCTCAGGCTTGACCCTGAGTGAGCGAGAAAGCTGTCAGATGTTTCACTGTGGCAACGCACACAGTTTACTACGCCTCTGGAACAGGATTAACCCCGCTGAAGCCACTCTCTCTTCTCTTAAGTAAAGCTTAGAAGCAGATGCAGGCCTGTGCCCTGCTGGGGTTGACCTGGGCTGGGCTGGGGCACAAGCTTTGGACCCTGATCAGCAGGTGAGCCGAACGCCTGGAGGGTCATGAGGGGCAGCACACGAGGGTCATTCTGTGTGTGGCCAGCTGAGCTGCTGTTCAGTTGCTGAAGCTTGTGCTGAAGCCGTGAGGTCACTGACGGCCACTGCTGACTCAGCAGGTTCCCACTTTAAGGGGCATATTGTTTTGAGATTTTGGGAGATCATTACATTTAACAGTTCCTGGAAGTTTCACAGAAGAGCTTATTCCAGCTTTGTTTGGCAACTGGTCATTTTGGAGGTTTAAAATGAGTCTCATTAGGTATCTGAAAGCAGTAATATTATATGTTGTTGCTCATGCTGATAAATCAGCTTAGTAGCACTCTTATCACAGAAACCAAGTCTCAAAATACTGGTGGTTCCACAGTACGCTTGTCAGGGCTGCCAGATCTGCATAATAAAACTTGCCCATTGTCAATCAAAACTAGGCAAAAACTAGTCCAATGACCAATTAAAACAGCCCAAAAAGTACCACAGCTATGCCACTCCCATACCTAAAATACATATTTTACAGTCACTGTTATGCATTACACACAATTTCAACTTCAACAAATAGTAAATAATGAAAATAATGAATAGTAGCAATCATAAACACAGACTGTTATCATAAATCATCTTTCATTAAAGTTAACAGTTTTTGCAATAGCATAAAATTATAAGAAACTTAAAATGTATATACTTAAATGCATATAAAAATGTTTTAAGGTGTGTGTTTTCCATGCTTAACACAACACGTGTTCCTTGCAAAAAATCTAGCGGCATATCAAGAAATCAGATACCTAAGGAGCACTGTTTGTGTGAATTGTTGGTTCACTTTAATTTGACATTTATATAACGCCTGTTTTGGTGTAGAAATTATCACAGTACTTGCTAGTAAGTTTCACAAATAATTACAAAAAATGGCAAGTAACAAATGTGGAAATTCTGAAGTAGAAAGACTGAAATAGTCTTTTCTTGTAAAACATACTCTATAATCTTGAAATGAAAATCTGATTTTTTTTTTTTTTATTTATATAAATTGAATTTTTTTTGTTGTTGTTTCAGTTTGTTTCAACATTACTATTTGCATTTAATATTTGAGTTACAGTCATTCAGTTCTCTGTGAAAATAGATTGTTTAACTAGACAACAAAGTGAAGAATTTTACCAAAATATATTAATGTGTATCATTTATTAATGATATATTTGTTATTTGTAATGTATTTTCACTTTTACACACAAGAACAACTGTATTGTTATTGCTATTGAGAATTAATGAAATATTATTAATGAAAAAACGTGCGTATATACATGTATAGGTGTTAAGATACTGTAAAAAAAAAAAAAGTTGAGAGAACTCAAACACGGCTAGGCAACTAGCTTTAAGATCTTTTTTGAGTATTCTCAACTTTTGGCTTTAATTTTAAGTTAAGCCGAGCACTAAAATAACATCATAGTGATCTAAAACTTTCTCAGTTATCATCTCAGTTAACTCAGTTTCTTAAACAAACAAGCAAACAAAAAAAGGTTATATAGAGTTCATTCTAAACACCAAAACAAGTCACAGACTAAAATGGAGGAAACTTCAAGGAGAACATTAATTTTAGTGATGACATACAATTTTACAATAAAATACGTTCAAAAACACTACATAGAACTAAGACATCTAATTCATCATTAGTGATCAAACTGAGCAAGTTTAACAGCCTGCTGGACGCTCACCAACCAATGTGACATCGTAAGCATACTAAATGGCCTAAAGGTTGAAAAAAAGTTTGTCTGACAAGATGGATTTTGGCTTTTAACAGTGATAAAGTACTTGTACTGTTACATGGCTTGTATTGTACTGCAAGTTGTGATTGAAGTATTGTGACAGCTTTACTGTCAATGATTTTTTCCAGAAGCTTAAATACATCAATTTTGTAACATTAAACCCCAGTTCAAACAGCTCCACGCTTAAAGCGCTCTACACATTCTTATTCAAAGCACCAAATAATCGCAACAGCATGAAATCAACTGTGGTTTTCACCTAAAGCAATACGTTTAGCTTCAAAACCACAGAGAGTCTCAAAGCCAACATTACAGTTCCTAAAGTAAACCATGGTTGGTTACTATTTACATATCTGAAATATGCTCTGTTACCTTTAACGGCACGTGAAATAGCTTATGATGACGGATTCATTCGAACCATATGAGTGGCGTAGACAACTCCTCCTCGCCGCCGCTGAGAGTTTTTGCAGGCTGGTGAACTCCATGGCCTTGTGTCATAGTTTCTTCTCCACCCTTAGCAGCATGTTTGCTGTGAGCGTGTTGCGTGTGGCCTGCAGACACCTGAACTGCAATGGCAAGTCAATGGATTGCAGACATCAGAACACCCAGGTTGTTCCCATAATGCACCAGTGCAGATTGTGTGCTGATTTAAACTGCAGCAAGCAACGGATGTTTTCCAGTTCATTTGCTGCCCCGTGTGACACCTTTAATGACCGGCCCATCTTGCATTCATCGAGGAGGCTGATGTTTCGCTGTGAAGGCATTTGCACGTTTACTACAGAACTCTCGGGATTCAGAAACACTCTTAGTCGGAATTAAAGATGTTTCTGCACATATGGTTTTTGTCATAGCGCGTTTGGAGCCCATGAGAATGTACATGTCAGGACACTAAATCAGAACATGCACGCTTCCTTTAGAATCATGAACAGGCAAAATGAGAACGCTGAAAGGTCAAGAAGAGACCTCTGGACAGAGTCTTTCAAAATCAAGTCTGAGATGATTTGTGTTTTGTTAGGGGGGTGGTATGGACGTTTGTCATCGGCTTCCATATGGATAAGTCATTGGAGTTATTCTTGACATTGCGAGATGAATGGACTTCCACTCTTTCTCGGGCTACACTGCGCCTCCTAATGTTTCAGTTTTTCTCGTCTGGCATTTGAAGGTTCATCGGAGGTGAGGCCGGGAACACAGGCTACCGTTCCATTTTCCTTTGGCCTCTTGCAGCGAGCACATCTTTCTCCCATTTGTTGCCATCTTGTTCTGCACGGCTTTCAAAAGGTCTCGGAGGGTCTGCGCTGCTTCTCAGAAGGATTTTCTGAATTTGTTCCACCACGTCACAGACCCCTTTAAAGCTCCTCTGGTTTATGATGACATACATTCAGAAGAAATGCTTTTCTGATCAGATGATTATCTGATAAGACTTTACAATAAGTTCCATTTGTTAACGCTAGTTAACTTGATTAGTTAACATTCAATAACAATGAAAAATACTTTGTGAATCTTACACTCTTAAAACAGATGCTTTATTTGCATGAGTTATTCATTTGTGGGAACTTTTCAATGCACAAATGGTTCTTTATGTTGAAAAAAAAAAATGTGAAATCACCCGTTTGGTATCAATGTGAAAACACCCGTTTGGGAGCTTTATTTTTACATATGTAGTTAATTTCAACATGCACTAATTATTTAAAGGTGTAGTTCAACCAAAAATGAACATTCTGTCATCAAGACATTTTGAAGAATGTTGGTAACCAAACATTACCGGTAGCCATTGACTTACATAGTATTTTTTGGCCTAACATTAGCTGTTGTGCAATGTCTTCTTTTGTGTTAAACAGAAGAAACTCATACAGCTTTGGAACAACTTGAGGGTGAGTGAATGGTGACAGAAGTTTCATTTTTGGGTAAACTATCTCTTTAAGTATTAATATTAATTAATGGACCTGAGCTAATATGAACTAACAATGAATGGTTGTATTTTTAATAACAGTAACACTTTATTTTGATGGTGTCCTTTAGACATTCTGCTGACTATAAGTAACTTAACAACTACGTCAACGACTTGTCATTAGAGTATTAGGCTGTCTGCTTAAAATCTGCGAACACTTGATTTTGATGCTCCACCAACAGACATTGTACTGACTATAAGTACTTTGCATCTACATTTTAACTTATTCTACTAACCCTAACCTAACAGTCTACTAACACTCTACTAATTATCGAATGACTGCTAGTTAACATGTAGTTGCAAGTGTAACCTTATCTAACGTTAACAAAGATTAATAAATGCTCTAACAAGTGTATTATTCATTAATATTAGTTAATGCACGCCTTATTATAAAGTGTTACAGATTATTTATTTAGAACTAATAAAGTCACTCATGAATGGTAACAGTTAAGTAAGATGGCTGTAAGGCTAAAGACTTCTGTAAGGCCAGAGTACTTGGCAAAAAATGTTTCTTGACTTGTGTTTTTGGCACTCTTTATCAACAAATTATTTGATTGAATTATTGTTCATGCACAACATCTGAGCTCAATCTTAATTTTGCAGTGACCTTGAAAGTGCCTTATGGGTGCCTGTTTTTAGTTGTCTATCGCAGTTATTATGGAGCATTCAGCATCATGTTTCTTACTAACGCCAGTGACTCATTTCATTTTCTTGGCCCTGTGTGGTCTCATTCATTTCCATCACACCCCACACTTGTTTATCTCAATATTTGAGCAAGCAATATTATCATTTTAGCTTCTAGCCTTCATAGAATAGGTTCAGTGTTGTCTATCAGAACATCTGCCAGCTGCTTCAGAAATTTTGGAGAAGGCAATCAGCTTTTCGCTCTTCTCTCCAAAACTGTCCACAGTGGTTTGATAACATTCAAGTCAGCTGATTGATCTGGCTAAGTCAGATGTTGAAGATCATCTTGGTGCTCCAGCTGTCCAGGTTTTCCATCTTTTTTCACATTTTACCATTGGTTTCTGTGATTAAAGTTTTAGTAACTGCAGCTCTTTCATGCATGTTGGCTGTGGTTGGTTTTTATGGCAACATGGTCTTCAAAGTGAATACTGAGGTTTGCTGTCAGTTTCTGTGTTGTTTGGACTCAATTCGTCTTAGTGTTTGACACTCCCCATCATTCACTTTCAGTTTTTGCCCACTATTCTTCTTCGCTGATCAAGTCTTGCCCTGTTTTGTGTATGCAGTCGTAATCATAGACTGTTGTTCTTCAAACACCAAACAGTTGGGCTTTTAAGGTTACAGATGCTCCTGCTAAACAGGCTCCTATGATTTGGTCTTTTTGAAAGTCATCTATTTCACCCATGTCTTGTACTAAACACTGCCATTCAAACTAGAAAGTGTAGACAACAAAAAGATAAATATAAGATAACTGCAGTGTTTGTTTTTTCGCTGTAGCCTACACAAATTATGTTAACCCCTAAAATAATGGGTGTTTGTATTACTTTAACACTCTAGGACAGTTATTTAACTTGATAATATAAAAATAATATTTGCAAATTGAGCAAACACTTTACAATGAATTCTAATTTTTAGCTATTTTCCCTTCTTTGTTCATTTATACTTTTATCATTTACCTATTCAGATTTTGCTTTTTCAAACCCAAATTACATTTTTTCATTATATTTTTCATAACTTTTTTTTTTTTTCATGGACACAGGAAAAATGAAAATGTATGCCCCCAAACCCCCGTAGCAAGCTCAGTTTTTGGATCTCGATATTTGTATACGGCTATGCATGTGTATGTCATTTTTCATTAGGCAAATGCAGAAACTGATGTAAAATTAAACTGTAAAGATTTTTTTTTTTTTCTGTTGTTGTATACACACAAGCACAGGCCAGCTAAAGGCCAGTTCGAGTTCTTAATCTTGATTGATTTGATTGTACATTACAAAAGATCCATTTGAAAGCTATTAACACATCGACTACTGAGAGGAAACTACTTCATAAGCAAGCAAGATATTGATATCACCTCAACAACAGATGTTAGAAACTCACTCACAGATGTTTGCAACTATTGGAAAATGTTTAAGAGTTTTTGAACTCAAAGCGTGTCAACTTCAATCTGATGTTTCTGTAAACGTGAATCTGTTTTTATTTGTCTTAATGTGAATATGCTGAGCGTTTCTTTCTTGTTGTTTCAAACGGTGATGTATAACAACTGAAGTCATATGGACTCATTTTCTGATGTTTTTATGCTGCTTTTATGTCCTCATTGATCTTCACACACTAAAAAAAAAAAGATTTTGCATTTTAAAATTTAAAATAAAAAAAAAAATTCTAATTTGTTACAGCTATAAAAGTTTTTCTCAAATTATATTTATGGTTTGATTCTAACCTTACATTTTTATTTAATTTTAAATATCTCTTTTCTGAAAGATAGAAACATTCATATCAGGTAAAAAGATTAAATAAAACTTTTTTTTCTATTTTCGATTACACCAATATAAAAATGCATTTTAAATTTTCAGTGCATTTTTTTTTTTTTCATATGTATAAAACTGCTTTTCTTTTCAGTCACTACTAATGATAGATTGAAGAGCACATTGAAGTGCTCTTATGCAGGAAATGAGGTCAGGTAGCAGGAATGGATTTGATTGGACAGGAGCCCTCTTGACTGCTTCATTCATCTGGTGACTCTGATGTCTTTTTTATGATGAGGAATGGGCTTTTATCTTCATGAAGAGGTTTTCCATGCTGCATTTGAGCCACAACTTCTCACACATTTTTTTCAGCCAGACCTGAATGTCATCTGCTTTTTTTAAAGGGAACAGACAGTAAAACAGCAGGACAGCTGGAGAGTGAAACTCTTTACAGGTTCTGAGGTTGCCACCATACGGACATCTGAGTTCAGAACAGATGCTTGTTCAAGCACGTCTGGGTCTGTGCATTTCTCATGCATTCAGCCCAATATTCTCTTTAAACCACGTAATTGTTATTGAGCAGAACAAAACGGCAGATTCAAAACTGTGTGGAAAAAAACTAGATATTTCTTGAACCAGAGCTACGCTAAATGTGCAACTTGAGTCCATCTGCATGTCCCGTGATTTTCAGTATGGAACTGAAGCTGTCAGAAATCTTATGCAGAAATATGCAGCATAGTTCTCTCAAAAATGAAAATTGTCATCATTTACTCACCCTCGCATTGTTCCAAAACCATATGACTTTCCTTCTTTTGTGAAACATAAAAGGAAGGGTTGGCAAAATGTTTATGCTGCTCTTTTTCACGCACTTCTTGAGATTGGATGATGAATTCCACAGCATAAAAACTGAAAATGACTTTTATTAATGTCCCATCATAAATCTTTATTTTATCAACAATGAACCTGTAAAAAGAGTCTTTCTCCATCATTTACTTTTACGACATTTACAGACTTTAATCTTCAGTTTCCATCAAATCCAATCAGCTCAAAAGATTCAAATTCCATTTTTAAAATCACACAGATCAAAATGTAATAAAAAAAAAATAATAATAAAATAAAAATGTTGTCATGGTATTGGTCTTATTGTAAAACTTTTTTTTGTTTGTTTTTGACCTTATAATTTTTAATTATTGTAATAAATAGTAATAGTAATATTTCTTTGTTTTTATTTAGTAAATTTTTTTTCGATTTTTATTTAATTATTAATATTATATTAATTTTTATATGTAATCACAAAATTTTAGCCAAATTGCACAGCCCTTGAAAAAGCACAGCAAACGTCAGTTTTTAGTTTATTTATTTTGCGTTTTAAATCATAAATGTAATTTTAACACAAAAATCACAATTTGTTTTTTTTTTCCCCCAAATCATACAGATTTACTTAAATTCAGATCTGTTCCCATCAAAATCAACAACCTATGGATAGAACCAAGTTTCCACCCTTTTTCAATAATCCATTACACTCGGATATACTAAGATCTGTCACTATTTCCGATATACTGTGAATTTAAGCATGTATCGTATGCATTAACTTCTCTATATTAGATATTTAACTTTTACAGACTATCCAGGTAAAGAATATCACAATGAACACTGCACATGAGATTTCATGTGGATGGAGGGAACATTAGTTCACCAATATTTATATTTAGATCTGCTTTAACTGCACTAGAATTATGCATTGCTGAAGACCTTCTCTATGTGTCTGGTGTGAAAAAGGCATCCGGTTCACCTTAGAGTGTTCAACTGCACGTGATGCATTGGGTTCCCTTTTCATAATTTATAGACTGGCACATGACTTAAATTCCAGCGCCTGTGAAGAGCGTCGCCCGCTGCGGGCAGAAGTCAACATGCGATCAAAGTGGCTAAATCGCAGGCAGACAAGCGCAGTGATGATCTGACCCTTGGGATTCTCCGTTCTGTGCTTTCCGCTGCATTTCCAGCTCATCCACAGCAGATCCTGTTACATTAGTGACAAAAATGATATTCTGGAATTTTTTGTTCCAATGGCTTCCTTGCACCTTTCCTAAATTCTCCTGGTATTATTCCTACACTGTAAGAAAAATATCTGGAGAAAAATGGAAAAGACACTGATAATTTTCTGCCAGGATATTATAGTTTACAGACATTTCATTTAACCCTAAAACACAACACAATGCAATATGTAATTCAAAATACAAGTAGACATTTGTGAAAAAATACAGAAAATTCTTTCATATTAACAGAATACATTTTTATGGAGTTTTTTTAGAGTGTAAGATCTCTTAGCCAAATAAAAAATAAAAACTGGAAGATAGAGAGAGAGAGGGCAAAAAGTAAAAGGCAAAAAGCCTTTGACACCATAGACCATAAATTCTTATTGCACAACTTGAACAATTGATAGGGATTTGTGGCACTGTTTTAAACTGGTTTTAGTCCTATCTAACTAACTTGTAGGTTAAAGAATGAAATGAAATACGCAAACACTAGCCATGAAGAAGTCTATGCTAAGTCATTCAGTATAGTAGTTGAATTTTCACAAATCATGCTATAAACATTTATATATAGCAATGGTTATTAATAAAAATAATAACAGTAATATATTGTTGCATGAATAATAAACAACTGATAAAATTATCCACCCCTAACTATAGTAAAGTATTAACAATTTTTGATGCAATAAATAGGGTATGATTTAAAAATGATCATCCCTCCAAAACATCTTTCACAAACATCTACATGTCTCTTTTAAAGTGTTTATAGTGGGTAACACTTTATTTTTAGGATCTCTTAACTAGTTGCTTATTAGCAAACATATTACTAGAATATTAGCCATTTATTAGTAGTAATTAAACACATATTAATGCCTTATTTTACATGACCTTATTCTACATCCCTAATCCTACCCAATACCTAAACTTAACAACTACCTTACTAACTATTAATAAGCAGCAAATTAGGAATTTATTCAGGGAAAAGTTATAGTTAATAGTGAATAAGTGTTCCCTAATCTAAAGTGTTACCTTATAGGGTATATAATAGTTGTATTTGTAGGGGTTGTTATTATTATGTTATTATTAGCACAATTCTTTAACCCCCCAAGTTATAGGATTGGTTTTAAAATGTTGCCTTGTACCATCTTATCTTTCTGATTTGTTACAACGTTACTCACCATCAAGATCACTTAGGTCCTCTGACCAGAAACTCCTGATTGTTCCTAGGTCAAGATGTAACTGTGGGGGGACCATGCTTTTGCAGTGTCGGCCCCGAAGCTCTGGAACAGTTTGCCTTTGCACATAAGAACTGCCTCCACTTTGTGGTGTCATTTAAATAATTGACGTATGTGCTGTATAACAGATGTGTGTGAATTGTATGTTTATTTATGTTTTAGAATCTGTACAGCACATTGGTCAACTTACTGTTGTTTTTAATTGTGCTTTAGAAATAAATTGCCTTCCCATGACCTTGCCTAACAATATGTGACCATGGACCACAAAACCAGTCTTAAGTAGCAAAGGTTTATTTGTAGCAATAGCCAAAAATACATTGTATGGGTCAAAATTATCGATTTTTCTTTTATGCCAAAAATCATTAGGATATTAAGTAAGGATCATGTTCAATGATATTTTGTAAATTTCCAACCGTAAATATATCAAAACTTAACTTAATTTTTGTTTAGTAATCTGTATTGGTAAGAACTAAATTTGGATAACTTTAAAGGCTATTTTCTCAATATTTTGATTTTTTTGCACAACCATATTTTTAAATAGTTGTATCTCGCCAAATATTGTCCTATCCTAACAAACCATACATCAATGGAAATCTTATTTATTCATCTTTCAGATGATATATAAATCTCAATTTAAAAATAATTGCCCTTATGACTGGTTTTGTGGTCCAGAGTCACATATGAGTCCTCTATCAAAGCATTATTACGTGTTATTATGGATTATGGACTTGTTATTTTGGCTAGAAGTGACGGTTTTGTTTCTTACAAACATGCAGCTTTTGGCTTCACATGACGTTAACTGATGGACTGGAGTGGTGTGGATTACTTGTGGATTATTGTGATGTTTTTGTCAGCTGTTTGGACTCTCATTCTGATGGCACCCATTCACTGCAGAACTTGACTTATTTAGACAGTGCGGTTTTGTAGGATGAAGCATTTTTAAAAAGCGCATAATGAAAGTCTTTAACAGTATGTGGACTGAGGTAGTTCAGTGATGGTGGATGCATCTGTGATGTCCATGAATCAGTGTGATTTTTACTTCTTTTGTTAAAAATCAGGCTTATTTTATTTTTATTTTTTCATAACTACACTACACATAATCCTAAAAAGAGATTCACCAATCAGAGAGATCTGTTCAGCAGTGACTGCCTGCTCCCATGAATCACACAAATGATTTGAACCTTTTCTTACACTTTCAAAGTTTGGAATTTTTATGTTTTTGATTGTTTACTAAGACTGCATTTATTTGATCATAAATACAGCCAAAAACAGTAATATTGTGAAATATTATTGCAACTTAAAATAATTGTGCCATTTTTAATGTTTTAATGACTGTAAATGGAATCTTTTATTTATAATGTAAATAATTTATCATGTAATTTATTCCTGTGATCAAGGCTGAATTTTTAGCAGCCATTAGTCTAGTCTTCAGGGTCACATGATCCTTCAGTAATAATTTGGTACTCGATAGACCTTTTGCTTTTGAAAGGTATAGTGTACATGTTTGTATATATCTGGTTACTTTCCACTGAAATTATATTTATGCTTAATTATAATCACAGTTACTATAAAGTTTGCTTCAAATCAAAGGTTGAAATGTTAAGATTCATGTTGGAGCTGACTAGTTCATTTCATGGCTGGAATTTTTTTTTTTTTTTAATTAATTATTCTTATTTTTTTATTTATTTATTTATTTTCTGAAATGCCTAGAGAGGAAACGAGTGTAATGTCGAAAATACTTTAGAAACCAATGCTGGTGGATGATCACTGTTGCAGTCCATATGAAGCAATATCTTTTTATTCGGTCATTTGCCAAAAATGTATAATTTGTAGTTAGGAGATGCAACGAAAATTATTCAAAAGGTTTTAATTGGGATTCAGTGGAAATGAAATATGTTGATCCTTAAAATACTTTCACCTATCACCTGATAAAATTTCATCATAACACCTCATTTTGTGCTGAAATATCAGCTTTTCTTCGCTGTCAGAGAAGATTAAGTGTAAAGAAAAGTCTCCCACAGCGTTTCCGTCAGGGACCAGTCAGCGCAGCCTGACGAGGGCAAAGAGTCAGCGCTTCTCTTGAAGAAAATATGTCTGGGTTCTTCTGATCTGGAGGAGGATGATGAGGAGCAGTAGAGAAAATGCTCTCTTCCCTGTGGGGTGTCTCTCAGAAAACATTCATCTTCAGCACTAAATTAAAGAAAGGTTTTGGTCCACAGACTGAATGTAAGGAGCAATATAGAGAATTCTCACAGAACTATTTATCCTGTTCACCTGTGATTACTTAACACTACAGTGAACTTGTTTTTTACATTGCTTCAAAAATTATAACTTTTGATTTAGTAATAATCATTTTAAGTAGATTGTGATTAAAATGCGATCACTAATTCTGATATCTTACCTGGTGTTAACTCTGTAATGTCCACCAGTTTGACTGGGTTCAGGCTGATTTTCAGCCTGGTTGGCGATATTTTATTATGTTGATATGTGAATATCATTCCATTATTCAGCCAGTCACAGTGAAATGGATGCTTCCCTATAAAACTTCTTCTATTGTAAGTAATTACTAATAATTACAATAGAAGTAATTAATTACATTTCTTAGCCGTAGCAGCAGTGCTGTAAAGGTGATGGATTTAGAGATTCAACTTCACAGACGGGTTTTATCATACCTTTACCTTCAGTAAACAAAAAGCATGCATTTCATGAACTGAAATAGTATTAATATGCCAAATTATTAAAATCTGTCTTTTACTTTAATAAATATACTGACAAATACCTTAAAAATCAAAACTTCATCACAGGTAGCTTTTTTCCACAAGCTGATGTAAATACTAATATATAGAAGGAGTACTAATACAAAACACCATCATGGTAATATACAGTACATGACAATAAAATAATTATTAATGGATAAATGGGTCACACTTTATTTTAAGGTCCAATTCTCACTACTAACAAACTATTAACTACGACTTTTGCCTCAATTAACTCCTAATTTGCTGCTTATTAATAGTTAGTAAGGTAGTTGTTAAGTTTAGGTATTGGGTAGGATTAGGGATGTAGCATATGGTCATGCAGAATATGTGCTTTATAAGCACTAATAAACAGCAAATATGTTAATAATATGCACACTAATAAGCAACTTGTTAATAGTGAGAATTGGTCCCTATACTAAAGTGTTACCGATAAATGCAATAAATGGTAATTTAACAAAATATGATGTAACCTAAAGCCCTAACATATATAACTGGTAAGAGAAAAAAAAGAAACTAAGAAATAGTTATTTCAATGAAAACCATCAATTGAAAGAGCTGTCAATTTACAGTTTTTCACTAAAGAAGATATAAGATGTTCTATAAGCTATAAGATATAACTATATGTTCTTTTTCACTTCCACAAATTGTACATTTAACAGTTTCCATGGATGTTAACGGTTCTTGATGGAACCACAGATGCCAATAAAGAACCTTTAAGAGTGTATATAGTATAAATAGGTTTATAAACAGGCTTTTACAGTAGCCCTTTGTAGTCTTTTACAGTTAAAATGACAATAATGCACATAACAAAATGGTCTGAATTAAAATTTAAACGTGAACTCTGTTTTCCTTATATCATTTAAGGGAAGAGAAAGTGGTTTAACACACCCGGGTTTTTAATGTGGCCATGTAACCACATAAGCAGCATTCTTATGCTTTCTTATTTTACACAGCTTTCTCACAATAAGCAGTTTTCTGCCATGCATTTAAATGTAGTCAATGTAGCAGGCACTGTTAGGAAAAGCTCAACACACTGTCAGTACACTAAAATCCAGCAAGCATCACTTCATTCATCCCCATTATAGCACCACTCAGAAGATAAACTCTCTAGCTGACCTCACTAATCGGCTTAAACTTCAAATCACCTCAATGTGAGGAGAAGCTGCATTCAGATGGTTTTACTTCTTCACTGTTACACTGAGATCTTCTGTAAACAGAAGCAGCAGATGCTTCACTCATTCATCCATCAACATATCCCACAGTCCCGCTTGTGTCATGCCAGAGCCCTTTGTCTCAGGGAAATTAGTCAGTGATAACCTATGTCACAGCTACTGGTCTCCATGCGCTGACCCCCTGCCGCAGTGTTTGTGGTAGATCTGCTGTTCACAAATGATCTCTGGCTCTCTCCCCATCACCCCTTCCTCTCAGGAGTGTGTTATCATATTGATGACTCACAGACAGAGTGTTTGCCAAGCAGTGCGTGTGTTTGTGTTGTGTTGAGGACCGTCAGCACTTATTAGATGGAGGCTGGAGACACAGGAGCTATACTGACCTCAACTGAATGGACAGAAATGTGAAAACACTCCATCGGGACATCATAACTGACAGTTCATGAATTTACATTGCCATATAATCTTCTGATAAACAAAAGTGGGTTGTTGTTCATATACGTAGGGGCTTGGATTGCATTCAGTGTGCATTTGTGGTGTACTTCAAATCTTGAAAGTTTATTTTTAAAAACTGTACTTGCAGAAAATGTAATATTAGTGAAATAAAAAAGGCCACTTAAATGTATTGTATCTTAACACATTTAAGTACACTTCTAAAAATGCATTTTATAATAATGCAATTTGTCAATTTAAAGGTTTTAAAGTACATTTTGAATCATTGTTTTAATAATCTTTTAGTATTTTAGTTTAGAACTTGTTATTCAAACAATTACATTTTTAAATTAATACATTTTAAATATATTAACTGCAACTTTATTACAAATGTGTAATTACAAATATATTAAAATATATGACATACAAGTTTAAGTAGAAACTACACTGAAGTATGTTCAATGCATAAATGCTTGTCAGTACATTCAGCAGTAAACTTTAACCATATTTCAAAAACAATAGAATTGTATTTTAAAATTATGTATAAACATGTACTGAAGTCCTACTTAATTGGGTCAAAAAGTACTCTAAAAGTTAGCTAATTGTATTCAGTATGAATTTAAATTATTTTATATATATGTGTGTGTGTGTGTGTGTGTGTGTGTGTGTATATATATATATATATATATATATATAATATAATTTTTTTTTTTTTTCGTTTAATTGTAATTAACATGCAATTAAGTAAACATTACGGCCAGTTCACACTTAAATATATTTTAAAGTATATTATTTGTGTAATAAATACTCATTATTTTAAAATTAAAGAGTGTACTTCTGAAAGTGTACTTTTTCACAGAGGGAATGGCTGCACCAATGTTATTATTTTGGGCTCCTCAAACAAACAAAGTAATTTTTCAGGGTAATCTCTACATATCTTTCCACATTTCTACATTTTAACATAAAAACACACTTCACCTTAAAGACAGACTCATATTTTTGTTGAAGAATTTATTTTTGTATATTTTGTACTTTTGACAGTATTAGTATTGGATGAGTTTGGTTGTTTTCCTTTCTGCAGACTGTCAGTCTGTAGTGATATGGGCATTGGCTAGACACTGGTATCACCAGAAGAAAAACAAATCTTATTTGAGAAGAACATATTTTTAAAAGAATCCCTGTATCCTTTTTAATCAAAGTTGCTATAAATTACAGATTTCGACTTTGATTATCTTGATATTAAGATTACCTTTGCAGTAAGGTGAAACCAGCCTCACTCCATGTCTCTCCGCTCTCTTATTTTCTGTTCGTTTTCTTTTTTTTTGAACGTGGTCTTGACTTTGAGTTCAGCCAAATGAAAGCTGTCTGTTCAGGTGGGGGGATAGTTGGGGGCAGATGTCAGAATAATCCATCACATAACACACAACAGATGTGTTCAAATGTTCCAGCACATGAGCGACTGGAGGCCCGGCCAGCGGGGGTTCAATCGGGAGCACGTCTCACAGGGAACGGATCACTTAGATTAGAGAGGAAAAAACACACTCGATTCTGAGCGGAACAAATGTGGTCATCCTTCGTAATCGAATGTTTGAATGCTTGTACATTTAAGGCTTTGTTTGCACAAATCTGATCGTTAGGACTGACCACATTTTGTAAGTAATGAAATCGAATCTGTTTGTGCAGGCAGTGCATTCAATATCCAATATATCTACATTGTTTCCCTTTGTAATCATTAAAGCATCAGCACAAAGCCAAGTGATTTACTTCTACAACAACTTAGAGCAGTTGTCATTGGAAATAAAGGGCGGAAAACTGGAAATTATATCTTCACCATGGCTAAAATTATGAGCTACAGGAAACAACATAAGCAACAAAGGTTTTGCTGTATTTTAAACTCCATTCATGAGGAAACTTAACTGCTCACTAATTCGTTCATTCATTCATTCATTCATTCATCATTCACTATGTGATTATAGACTTCGGTATACTCACAACAAAGTTCTTCATCATTCTTTATTTATAGAAAAAATGCTGAGCGATGGTATGCTGTTTGCTATATTTAGTGCCCACCCTGCTGGATTCATGAATACTGTGTGAGGAGGTGCAAAAGATTGCGTACAGATGGTAAGAGCTGTACAGGTAAACCTCACTCCCCTGAGTGGCACAAGTCGGACTTGTTACATTGGTGCCGTGACCCAAAAAGTGGTGAGGTTTAAGGGGGAGGGTGTAATGGAGGCCATATAAGAGTTGTACAGGTACATCTTACTCCCCTGACCTCAAAAGGTGCACAAGCAGCTAATATTGGAGGTTACAGTCTTTAGCGTTCTTATTAGTACCCACCTCTCACTGGATTCTGCTTTGAATCCAATTCAGAGTGGTGTGAGTCGGATCTGTTACATTGGTGCCGTGACTCGGATAGTGGTGAGGTTTAGGGGGAGAGTATAGTGGAGGCACTATAGGAGTTGTACAGGTACACCTCACTCCCCTGACCTCAAGAGGCACACAAGTAACCAATGCCAAAGAATGTGGTCTTTAGTTTCCTTGTTAGTGCACCTGCCTACCATCCTGGTTGACGCTAATTCAAATCCCTCTCAGAGTGGCACAAGTCGGATCAGTTACATTGATGTCATGACCTGGATAGTAGTGATGCTTAGGGGCATGAGTAAACAGAGGCCAGATACTAAGAGCTGTACAGGTAAACCTCACTCCCCTGACCTCAAGAGGTGCACTAGCAGGTAATACTGGAGGCTATGGTCTTTAGCGTCCTTATTAGTACCCACCTCTCAAATTGGATGCTGGTTTGAATCCCATTCAAAGTGGTTTGAGTCGGACCAGTTACATTGGTGCCGTGACCCGGAAAGTGGTGAGGTTTATGGGGAAGAGTGTAATGGAGGCCATATAAGAGTTGTACAGGTACACCTCACTCCCCTAACCTCAAGAGGCACACAAGTAACCAGTGCCAAAGGATGTGGACTTTAGTTTTCTTGTTAATGCACCTGTCTACCATGCTGGTTGACGCTGGTTCAAATGCCTCTCAGAGTGGCATAAGTTGGACCAGTTACATTTGGTGCCATGATCTGGATAGTAGTGAGGCTTAGTGGCATGAGTAAACAGAGGCCAGATACTAAGAGCTGTATTGGTAAACCTCACTCCCATGGCATTAAGAGGTACAAAAGCAGTTATTGCTGAAGGCTGCAGTCTTTTACATCCTTGTTTGCATGCCAGCCTACCATGTCGGTTGTCGCTGGTTTGAATGCCACTCGCAAGTTGGACCAGTTATATCGGTGCCATGACCTGGATAGGGGTAAGGATGAGGGGTGTGAGTGAAACGGAGGCAATATAATAAGAGCGGTGTAGTTACACCTCACTCCCTTGACCTCAATAGGCATGCTAGTAGCTGATACTGGAGGCTACGGTCTTTGGCGTACTTATCAGTGTTCCGCCTCCCATATTGTTTGACACTGGTTCGAATCTCTCTCAGAGTGGTGCAAGTTGGACCCATTACATTGGTGCCATGACCCAGATTGGAGTGAGGATAAGGGGGGCAAGTAAAACAGAGGCATTTAGTAAGAGATGTACAGGTAAAACTCACTCCCCTGACCTCAACAATCACACAAGCAGCTGATGCTGAATCCTACGGCTTTTTATATTCTTGTTGGCATGCTCGCCTACCATGTCGAGTGACGAGTTGGACGAGTTGCATGGGGAGTGGGCAGTACTTTTTCACTTCAGCACTCATAATAAATTTGAAACTTGTGAAATTGAACTTGGATACAGATTTGCACCTTTTTCTGAGAAACACTTGCAAAATATTATTTCTGCTCAAGGTTTAGGGTTGGGGTAAGTTTCCTGAAAAACTCAAAATAAACAGTGCATAAATGTATTTAAATCCGACAATATCTAGACTTGGTCAAATTTTGAACCCATGAAATATTCATCAATCTGTCAATATTTTAAACAGCTTGTCACAACAGTTTGTAGTTCTGCCGTCTGCACAACGCAACACAGTTTGAACGTGTCCCCATGGCTGCTGTACTGTAACAGTGCATTCCTTGTGCTCACATGCAAATACTTGTGTGTTCTGTTTCTCCACGGCTATCCGTGGCATTTTTTAAAATTATAGGCCGTACTCAGGACTGTTTATTTGTTTGTCTGCAGTGCCTACAACCATGCAAAGAATTATGGGAAACAAGACGAGCCCTGTCTCCCAAGACCTGCGAGGTAAGTCTCTCCACGGAAGAATTCCTCCTTATGTTTTCGCCGACTGGAGATTGTTACAGCCGTGAAGGAAAGGTTAATTGCGTGGGATGTTTCTCTGATTAAAAACCACACAAACGCACACACAAATATAAGTCTGAGATGAGCTTATGAATTAGCACACGGATCCATGTAGTCATGCTCCGCAATCAAAGATGTGTCAAGCATGCGTGTGGTTTTGTGTGCGTTAGTCTAAAACGAATTGAAGCAGCAATTGAACAACTCTCAGAATTCCAATGTGATTTTTATGGCCCTTTTATCCCATGTCCCCAGAGTGATCTAGAGTTGAACACAGAGATTATGTTTCCCTCAGCGGAGATCAGCACGTTATTGAAGTCAACCAGATAAGAGCCGTGTTTACGTCCAGACCTTTGTTCTTCACAGAAAGCGCAATGACTGTTAACATCTTGTTGAAATTCAGCGATCATTATCTCAACAAATCTTTAATTTAAACAGTCAGTGTGAAGTGTTTCAACACTTGAGGTCCATCAGATGGACGTGTTGTGTGGTTCAGATGTGCATAAGACGCGTTGGGTAATAAGTACCCAGAATTCTTCACAGCCACTTAGAAACACGCAGTGAAGCCCTTTGTTGTTTTCCCAATTCTGTGATTCACCCAATGGAAGAAACATGCGCCTCGTTCAGACTGACAGAAGTGTTGAGTTGAGTAATCTTGGAGATGTTGTGCAGATGAACAGTTTCCAGAGCGCCCCGCTGCCACATGTGTGTGCAGAATCAGAGGTTATGTGTGTTTGACTCGGGCCGTAAGGAACCGCGTGTCAATGGCGGCTAGCGCGCGTGAGTCAGTACAAACACACGACAGGACAGACACACAGGGACCGCTGGACGTCTTTGTGGCTCACCCAGCATGGTTTGGGTGGGTGGCTTTGTCTAACCGCTGCGTAACACTCTGTGTCTGTCTTTCTTTCACTTTTTGTCACTCCCTGACTTTCCAGCTGCCTCTCATTAGTGGTGTGTGCTAAATCAAGCATTACTATTACTATTGCTATTAGGGTTAGTGAGTTGAACAAACGCCTCTAGGATTTTGCAATTTTGCAGTTGCAGAATTTAACGCAAATCAAGCAAACTCTGCACTCTGCAGTATATGCGCCAACTTGCATTTTTGTCTTTACTTCGGCCAAACAAAATGCTGTTAACTAATCAAAATCCATGCTGCTGTATTGCAGTGAGTTCCATTGTAAAGTGAGCAGACTATATGAAGCACCAGGACTTATAATTATATATTATTATAATTATAATTATTACTTGCAATTATAAATATTATTATTATTAATAATAATAATAATAATAATAATAATAATAATAAATACTTTTTTAAATACGAAATACTTTTAAACTACTATACGGCATATAATGTATATTAGGGTGAATATTTAGTAATCTTCATAATGCCTGATTTCACCAGTAGATTAGATTTTAAATAAGTACATTATTTTATTAGATATGCACTTTTTAAATTTTAAATGAATGCAATCACTGGTAATACAATTATAAACAGTGAAAATATATACAAAATAAAATGATAATAATAGACAATCATATATTTGTTAAACATGAAATGATTTAAAATTTAAAAAATGCACAAAAATATTTACAGATAATTGTACTCTTACTGTCACTAACACTTAGAAGTACATCATAAGTATTGATAGATTTTCACTGCAAAACAACAGTAAAAAAAAATCTTGCAAATATCACCACAATTTTTGAGAGAAGCCACAAATTCAGTCATTTTAGGCTGCAAAATAAATAAAATGCTGGTGGGCTGCCTATAGTAAAGTATTAACTTTACCACATTACCTGTTCTGCACTATTTTTCCTACTGACATTAATAATACTTCATGCTGAGATGTATGTACTTTTTTGTTTTCACACTCACTTTTCGATTAAAACCCATACTGTAGACTTACACCAGCACTAACAAAACACTAAAACACCACAGAAACAAGGCAATGTCCAACAACCACTCAAAACAGCGTAGCAACTATACAGCAATGCCCTGCCAACTACCTAGTAACAGAGTCTCCTAAAATTAGGCTTTTATCTCTGTCTCTTTAAATTTGGTAAGAAGCATCACGAGTGTGTGACCAGTGCTGAGTTCCTGCGCTCGCTGCGGTCACAGAAGCAGGGCGACTGTCCTCCGCCCCAGCGGGCGTCTGGCTTCGCTGCAGCCTGTGTGGAGGGCTGTGCGGTCGACCGCGAGTGCTCCGGCTTCAAGAAGTGCTGCTCAAACGGCTGTGGACACACCTGCCAGTCTCCAGCCAACCTTTACAGAGGTACAACACACTGCGGTTTGTGATGGGAATACACTTCAGCTTATGGGGCGAATGGTCGATGCATATAGTTAACCTTGTAAAACCTGTAGAAAAAAAAAACATTTATTAAAGTCTTTAAAAAATCTTTAAAAAAAAAAAAAAGTTTGTATATGTGTTTCTTGTTTAAAACTGTATGACTTTCTTCTGTGAAACATGAAGACATTCTGAAGAATGCTGGTAACCAAACAGCTGTGGTTCCATTGACTTCCATTGTTTGGACAAAAATACAATGGAAGTCAATAGGAACTGAAACTGTCTGGCTACCAAAATTCTTCAAAATATCATCTTTTATGTTCCTCAGAAGAAAATAATCATACAGGTTTGGAACAACGTGGATTATATTTTTATTTTTTATTTTATTTATTTATATATTTATTTATTTATTTTTATTTATTTATTTATTTTATTTTATTTTTTTTTGATGGACTATTCATTAAAAAGGCTAAAATAAATATAAATCTAATTTATTATAATAATTATCTTTTTAAATTTATAGTAAATCATTTTTAAATATTGTAATACAGTTTAAAGCATATGAAATTAAATTTAATACAAAAATTACAACTATACTACAAATTTCTCTAGGAACCAGGAAAATGCATTTAAACTAGATTTTTAAAAGATTTCCTTCATCTCAGACGTCCATTTTTCTTTGACCAAAATTTAATTCACAGCTGTGTCTGCTGCTGTTTGTAAAAGGCAAGAATTAAATACTCAGTGAGGCTTTTATATAATGTTGTAATTTTGACCTGATTAGCTGATTTATTGTCACCTTCATAGGCAAAACAGACTTCCCTTGATTCATTGTACATTCACCTTTATACCTCAAAGTCTCTGTTTTTGCTCAGGAGTCCCTTTGAAGCCAAGGAGAGACATTTCCTTTTCAGAGGACCAGCACGGACATCTGAAGGTGACATGGATGTCCAAGTTTAATGTCTCTGTTGAGCCGGTTCTGTATATTCTTCAGAGGAGGTGGAATTACGGGATTCACCCCAGTGAGGATGACGCATCGGCCTGGCAGACCGTTCTCATGGTAAGTGCTTACGGATACAGAGCTCTGATTAAGATGAAGAGTCTAGTTTATTCAGCGTAAGCGCATGTGGGTTTGAGGTTTGTGGAAGAAGTCTTTAATCCACTATTACACATAATTCTTCAAACCTCCTAGTAATGTCTTTCAATGACTCTAAGACAATACCTCCATTCTGTTAGGTTTAACAGATGTGTAATAAAGTGAATGGTCATAACATGGTCTGTGCATACTTAAGTAGAACTATATTATATGCTCAAATGGTTCATTATCTATTGATGTATGATGTTAAGAGCATTTAGAGAGTGTTTATAATCTGCTGTAGAGCTGGGCACATGCCAAACTGCTTTTAGGGTTTGCTGAAACCAGAGATTCAATCAGTCTGCACAATTCTCAAACTATTAAGTGTGATATTGACAAAAAATATTTTTGGGATTTTCATCGTGGATAAATAAATATTGTCATCATGGATAAATAAATATGACACTAAAACCACCAGTAGGTGAATCATTCACTCAAACGATTCATTCAAAAAAGCTGATTCATTTAGAAACAGGAATTCTTTATGAATGGATCGTTGAATTATTGACTCATTGATTCGTTTTTTCATTCAAGAAAAAAAGACCACAGTGTTTCTCTGAGATGCACAAATGATTTTTTCTGGCTTTGTCTGAAACTATTTTCATTGACGAAACAGGAAAAGAAAAAAAAAAAACAGATAATATTGTGTCTAAAATGTAACTCACTCAATATTAATTTCTTGATTGTTGATGTGTTGTATAAAATCAATACAATATTTGCGATCACGCTCGCATGCCGATATTCAGGAAAACAGCACTCTTGCTTATGTGATATTGCTTAACTATGTCATATCTTATAAATACAGGAAACAAAAACCCATAGAGGAATGTTTTTGCATTCATAACTTCATGCAGAGAAGGCTTTTGGATTCTTAAGATGTGTTTTTGTTTGTTTTAGCAAAGTGAGTGACATACAAAGCATATGCTAAGTATTTGTATATATCTGAATATATATATATATATATATATATATATATATATATATATATATATATATATATATATATATTTATATACACACACACACATATATGTGTGTATGTGTATATGTGTGTGTATATATATATATATATATATATATATATATATATATATATATATATATATATATATATATACACTGTATTTTTACAACTTTATTACAACTTTACATCAAATAAAAATAACAAATAGCTTTTTCATTTCAACTTTTGAAACCCATTCAGGAGACACTTTCATGAATGTTTCTAAACACACTTAAGTAAAAAGTGTACATTTGACAGTATGTCAAAGACAAAATAAGTCATTTCAAAGTAAACAAAAGAAGAATTACATTAGAATTAGATTAAATTACATATAAAGATGTAGTTAAGTCCTACTTAGGTGAGTAATTCTAAAGCACTCTAAAGTTCAGCTAACTGTATTGTAAACTATTATACATTTTCATTGCATTGTAATTACTGTGTAATTAAGTGTCTAAAAACATTACATTCACTCCTTTTACGCTTTACACTGAAGGAAAGCCAGAATAATTTTCTTTGCTAAACACCATACCAGAGATGTTGTGCACTGAATTGAAAACAGCTCAGAGTGTTCTTTTAAACTTTTTTTTTTTTTTAATCACACTTAAATGAGTGTTTACTTCATAAGCAGTAAAGCAGTGCTGACTGGTCTTTTCAGGAGATTAAGAGACATTGAAAGAAACAGGCAGCTCATTGTGCAGCGTCTGAGCTCCCGGTGGGATCCGTGATGTAATGGATAGGGACGTCTGAGCTGTGCTTTTCAACAGGCCTTTATAGAGAGATCTCCCTGCGCTGGATCGAGCTGTCATTACTGTGACTCTTATCAGCATACAGCAGTGATGGAGCTCTTCCATCCTGCATCAGGAGCGGATTTGTCTTAATTAAAGTCTCTCTGACCCTTCTCCCAGACCATGGAGGACCGCTCCGTGTTGAAGGACATCCGGCCCCACAGGTGGTACCAGTTTCGAGTTAGCGCAGTCAACAGTCAGGGCACGAGAGGCTTCACCACTCCCAGCAAGCATTTCTTTTCTGTACGAGGTAAAAAGCTCTTTCAGCAATACATTGTTTTCTGAAGGAAATGTCTGTGAATTTGCTTCACATTGTTATCAGTTGATGGAAGCAAATCAAATAGACTTTACACAATACTAAAAAGCTTCACATTCAATACAAACACACAGTTATAATAGCTTTCAATGCTTTTTTGCACAAAAACTCTCATTTTCCACTCCCTTTTTCACACATTTTGCATCTGTAGCACATGAGCATCACTGTGACAGCAGGCTCATAGTGAGCTTTTACATACACTCTTAAAAATAAAGGTTGTTTATTGGCATCTGTGGTTCCATGAAGAACCTTTAACAACCATGGAACTTTTCCATTGCACAAGGAGTTCAGATATTCACTAGGAAAAACAGCTCTTTTAAGATCTGTTTACTGAAAGGTTCTTTGAGGATCCAAAATGGTTCTTTTATGGCATCACCACAAAAAAAAAAAAAAAAAAACTTTTGAAAATTTGATTTTTAAAAGTACAGACAGCGTTCTTAAAAGAGACTATTCAGATAATAAAGTAACTTCTGGGTCATTAAATTGACTGTTTCCTTTAATAACATCCATCATTTAAAGAAAGTAAGGATTAATTTACACATCTCTACAATGTAATACTTTACAATAAGCTAACATTAGTTAAGTACATTAGCTAAAATGAACTAACAAAGCATTTGTGAATATTAGTTCATTTTAATTTCTGCATTTACTAATACATTATTAACATCAAACTTTGTATTTTTTAAAATGAAGGTAGTAGTTATTTAATTTTTCCCTTTTTTAATGCTGGTTCATAAAAGCCTTTATTACACTATATAATAAGTGTCAATAAATAGGTTATTCACCTCATTTCTGCTCTTTCTGTGAGAATAGGCTGAGCAATGAAACTTCTTCTTGCATGTGCGATGTAAATACCACAACCTATGAATACCTATGTGCTACAAAATGAATATATAATATGTGATATGTAAGTTTCGCAGCTGGAGGGCGCTTATTCAAAACAAAATAACAAGCAGTTAAAGTCAGCACCAGGATTAATTACAAAATAAGAATCAAATCTAACCGACAAATAAACCATTAATCCCTTTTTTAAATCAACAGCTCAATAATGTTTTATGTTGGACTGTTGCAAATAAATGAGAAATGTATGAAGTTCGAGTACTGAGAAAGCATGCTTTTATTTAAGGAATTAAAGTCAAAGAGGACTGTATGGAGGTATATTAGCTACGGGAGCTTGTTTTGTTTTGATTTGATTAATCTGATCAGATCTTTATGGAACCATTATCATCCTTCCCATATGTTTGGCTGCTTGGATCCATTACTCCTCGAAGTGAATTGTTTCTGAAGTCATTTTAAGATACATTTATTTTGTACAGTAATGAAGTCACATTTCATTTCTGTTAAACAGAATAAAACACACGGGACAGTTTGTTTAAATATGGCTTGGGGGTGGTGGACCGTTTCCAGGGTTGGTTTTGGACCCTGAGTTTGGATTTGGGTAGGAAAAAATCATTTTAGACCAAGATTGCAGATATGATCAGCTTTATCTCAGAGCAGCAACTGGCAAGCATTTTTATGTATTTTATGGCCAGCGTAAAGCTCTGTCCAGCCTTTACCTATCAATTTATTTCTTCATTTTTATTTCTTTGTTTTCACAATGCATAAATACTTAAATAGTTTGAAAATGACATCACAAAGAGCTCAAACTGAAACGCTGTTGTTGCCAAAGGTATACATGGCTGCTCTCCAGGCTTTCCATATAAAAATAAATAAAGAGATAAAATAAAAATATTTGTAAACCTTTGAGATTAATAGTTCTCATACATTATGAAAATACATAAATACAAATAATAATAAACATGAGAGCATAAGATTTTTACAACTAAATTTAACAACTATTTTTTAACACTTTTTTTCACAAACTGTAAATTTTATGAACTGTATTATAACATTGTAACATTAACATAAAAGCACTTATTTTATGTGCTTTCTCAAAGCTCAAACAGAAGAAGAATGCCACGAGCAATGCGAAGATCATTACAAAATTAACCTACCTGCTCTCATGACAAAAACGTACATTTGGGAACTTTTTCTCAAGACGTGAAATACGTACCAATAAGTACATATCAGAACAGAAATGAACACTACAGGTGGTAAAACAGCGAGCACTTGTAATCGTTTTCGTACGCAGCCATGATTACACCTCCATATGTTTCGCTTTCCGGATGTAACAAGCTTGTTCGGTAGCTCAGCTGGCAAAGAACTGGACTTAGGATGAAGAATCCTTGGGTACGAATCCCGTTAAAAGCATGACTCATGCTGAAAGAGGAGAGATTGAAAAACAAGCTAAAACGGCATGCTTGCAATTGCATTTTTGCGTCACATTTTGCTTTTGTTTATACTATTGGGTAGGTTTGGGTGTAGTACAGATGGTACGTTATTTTAAAACGTCACGGAGCAATAGACTTATAGAGCCACTCAATGGATTTCAAGTCAGAACTGCGGTGACACCTGCAAAACCAACGTCACATAAAACATACCATATGTACGTTCATCTGTTCCAGGGAAAAAAAACCCGAACACTCTTTTAGCACCACCCAGTGGACATTTCATATCGAATATGTCACGAAAGTTACATGGTGGTACGTATTTCGCGTCTTGCGAAAAAGTTCCCAGAGGTACGTTTTCGTCATGAGACCAGGTTGAAATTAACATGCATAAACTGTGCAAAAAAATGTATGCCATCAACACAGTGTAAATTTCTTTGGATAAAAGCAAATGAATCTTCCAAATGAATAAATGTAAATATAAATACTCTTAAAGGGCACTTGAGAAATTGACATGACATAAAATAATAATTTTTTGGGATGTTTGCAGCTGGTTAAAAATGACCCTCAAACTTCATAATCATAATAGAAATTTTGTATGCACATTCCACAACACATCACTTCGCATGTTAATGATCTTAAATGAGAAAAAAATCACAAAATATCAAGAAAAAATCATTGGATTACCAGTATTCCCCACAACTCAAAAATCAATTTGATTTTTGAGTTGTGGGGACTGACATGCAGTTAGTCCATTTCTCCAGACTGACATGCAGTTAGTCCATTTCTCCAGAACAAATCACTGTTTAGGTGATCCGTAGCCATTAGGAATGCAGTTTACGCTCCACTAAAGGCTTTGTGTCTGTGACACAGTGCAGTGCAGAGAACGTGCAAATCCCCAAAGGACAGACCAAAGAGCACAGCGGTACTGCATCATGCCGTCAGCCACCTCTGGAAAACCACTCTGCCATAAACCCCAGAAATCCTCGGTCACCCGCGCACACACACACAAGCACAACACCTCCTGCATTCGGATCTGGCCAGCGCTCAGTATGTGAAACATGTTTCTAATTGTATGAAATAAACTTTTCCATGGATACGGAAAACATCCTCCAGGGCAAGCTGAAATCAAACTCTGATTCAAACCTGGGATTTGGCTTTTGGATACGTTTGAAGAAATGTTTTTTGGTACCAGATTGTTTAATAACATATCTGTAATGCTCTCTGATCTGAGTGATACGGCCCATATCATACTAGACCTCAGGGGTGCTTGCGTTGGCATGTTTCGAGTTCAACACCACGGCCAAGATATGATTACACACAGACCGAGGCAACACACAAGCCGCTGCCAAAAACGACTGGAATCAAACCTTCTGCTATTTTGAAAGATTACAAACTCTTGGAGAGCGCGTGCTAAACTCAGCAAGAATAAAACGAGTGTTAGAAATATCTGACATCTTCCTGCTATGCCCTGGGAGCATCATCCAAGCTCTTTCTCAATGTCCGATCTGCTTCGCGTCAAGACAGTCAACACAAGTTAGCTAAGAGTGGAACGGAAATTAGCATGCTCAAACGCTGAAGCAATACCTTGTTTTGGCGCAGGCAACTCCAGAACCCATTGACACATAAACACTAAACATTTGCACAGAACGTGCTGGCGATCTTGGAAAGAAGTTTCCACCACATGTATTCGTTCTGATGTGAAACTGCTGGAGGATGTGGGGTTCGAGGGTTGGGAGGGGTCGAATTAAGAATGCCTGAGGTCAGAGGTGGGGCGCGTGGCTGCCGTTGCTGGAGGGAAACCAGCAGATGAAGAGTCCAGTGTGACCTAATGACTCTCTGAGAACAAATACAAAGTGACAGTTTTGTGCTGGTGAACTAGCCATTATGTGCTTTTAGTTGCTGCCCCCCAGTCTGAAATGAACCCGACTTCAATGAGCCCCACAGACCAAACACACTCTCTTCAGAAGCCCCACAGGCACGACATTAGCATGTGAGCTAAACTGACATATCAAAGCATCTTTCCTCTGTCATGCTCAATGCACGTTGATTGGCTTCCAAGGTAAAGCAGCTGGCCTTTTGCTTTAATCGGAAACAGAGCATGTGCTGTGCGTCTTTAATTTCATGCTTTGGAACCAAATGTAATGCATTATTAGTGTTTACTAAGTCAAGTATCACTATTAATATTGCTCATGCCTAAGGTTAGTGACTCGTTCCACATGCTACAGACATAAATGATACTATAAATAGTGTTGTTGTTGTTGTTGTTGTTTTTTGTTTTGTTTTGTTTTGAGAGCGAGAGAGGGAGTGCTTCTGCTCTTCTACATGATTGGATATGACTTTTGCCTGGCCAATGATAAAATGGGTGAAAACATATCATAGAGAGTTGATGAATGAAACCTTTGTGACGAAGAGTGTTTAATTGTATTGATTGTGCACTTGTAGTTTGCTTCAAATCTTAAAAATATATTTTTAGAAAACTGTATTTAAAGAGAGTACACATTCATGAATGTTTAACACTTTACATTTTAATATATTTTTTAATAATTGAAAGTGTTAGAGTACATTTTAAATAAGTTTTAATAATATTTTATCATAATTTTATGGATTATTTCAGGTTGTTTTCTTTTGTTTTAAATTGTAGTCAAAACATTACTCACTAACTAACTAACTACACAGCTGTTAATTTAAGTATTATGACATTAATGACAAATTACAGTAATTCACATTTTTTATACAGAAAAATTAATGTACTTTTATACAGTACTTTTTCGGTTTTCTTAAATTACATACAAATGTATGTAAAATTACAAAAATAATCTGTAATTAATACAATAATAAAATTGCAAGATGATAAAACAGTCAAAAACCATACAATTAAAGTAAAATCTCCTTATTTAAATAAGCTGGAAACACTGTTATTTTACAGGTATTTCCTGAATTATTCACTTACCTTCACTTATTACAAACCAGTCTGACTTTATTTCTGTCATACAAAACTTCTCATTGAGAATAACATCTAAATCTCAGTTAAATGTTTTATTGAAAATAATAAAGTTTGAAGTCACTGCTCTCTTCAGGGTAACACTTTAGTATAGGGACCAATTCTCACTGTTAACTAGTTGCTTATTAGCATGTCTATTATTAACATATTGGCTGTTTATTAGTACTTATAAAGCACATATTCTGCATGACCATATTCTACATCCCTAATCCTACCCAATACCTAAACTTAACAACTACCTTACTAACTATTAATAAGCAGCAAATTAGGAGTTTATTGAAGCAAAAGTCATAGTTAATGGTTTGTTAATAGTGAGAATTGGACCTTAAAATAAAGTGTGACCCTCTTCAGAAATGTAAAATTATAATATGTATCTTGTAATTGTTAAATTCATGTCACTCCAAGTGCTTCTTGTAACAGATTGACATTATTTGCTGCTCTTAACAAGCTACACGATCATGAATGAATATTTCTGTCTATAGTCATAACTGTTTTTAAAGTTCTGTGCTTACAGTAAAATGAGGCATGGACTGAATGTTATGTCTACACTCTTGTCCTGTCTGGATTATTCGCGCATCACTGGCAGTGGTCATGTGTGGAGTGTCTCTCCCAGCAGCGGCGGTGGACACATTAGCACACTTAAACACACACTATTCAACTCATGTCTGGAACAGCTCTGTTTGCCACATCAACAGAAACATGCACACAAACTCACACACTCACTTTCTGTCTTACCTCTCTAAGAACCATAATAACCACACGCACACACACACAGCCCTTTATCCCTTCCGAACACTTTGGTAGCTTGTGAAAACACTCCACGTAGAGCCAAGAAAAACTAAAGACACCAATTGTTTGATCTTTTCTTATTTCAAGAACGCCACCTCACCATTCTTAATAAGCAACAAATTATATATATATATATATATATATATATATATATATATATATATATATATATATATATATATATAATGTGTGTGTATATGTGTGTATATATGTTTCCCTTATTTTGGAGGGAAACTGGTCTAACTGATGACATTTCTTTCCTGACAAGAAGGAAAGAAAAGCTTAATGGTTATGTCATATTCCACCCCAAAATGGCAACAGGCGTTCAATCTGACTATACAATAATAATGATTAGTAGTAGTATTTGCATTATTCAAAATATTACGGTTCAATGTTTAAGGTCCAGTTCTTCCTATTAATTAACCATTAACTACGACTTTTACCTCAATAAACTCCTAATTACTGCTTAGTAAGGTAGTTGTTAAGTTTAGGTATTGGGTAGGATTAGGGAGGTAGAATATGGTCATGCAGATTATGTGCTTTATAAGTACTAATAAACAGCCAATACGCTAGTAATATGCATGCTAATAAGCAAGTTATTGAGAATTTGTCCCTATACTAAAATGTTACCTTTTATTTTATTATTATTTAAATAATAAAAATGAAACAAATCAATGAAGATATATGTACTGTTACTATTACAATAATGTTATTGTACTGTAAATAAGTATTTATTAATACAAATAATTATTTTACAGAACAACAGTAAAATTACAATGCTAATATTTATGTCCGTCTTACTTTGCTTACTTTGCTTTCAGACGTTTAACCAGAGAGCTTTTATTTTGGCAGAAAATCGCAGGAAGACTGTAAAAGCTTCTCGTTTGACGACAACAGATTTATAATTGATTCTCATTACAAATCTGGGAAGTTTGTGTGGAGCTGCATTTACTGCAACCAAGACACTGAAAACAACGGATCTTGCACTGCTAGCGTGAAAAAAAATAAATAAATAAATAAATAAATAAAAATTTATAAATATGGAAAAAATCACATCCCTGAAAATGTCATATAAATGTTTGTCTTGTTGAAGTTATTCTCATGTCTTGAGCATATGTTCTGAGGTCTTTCTTTCTTCTGGGCTTCACTTCAGGTCATGTCAGGTGAACACAAATAAACTGACAAGAGTGTGATGAAAAGCAGTGGTCTGACTGAAGCACCTTCACATCTCTGTTTCAGATCCGTTTCCCCCAGAGACCCCACAGAATGCCAAAATAGGGAACCAGACGGTTTACCCTGACGGCACAGTGAGTGTTCTGGTCCTGTGGGAGGCCCCCAGGGAGAGTGACTTGGTGGTCCACCATTACAAGGTGACCTGGAACACTCGAGGAACACCCCCAACCAGCCAGAGTCGGGCTGGACGGGTCACAGATGGGGTAAGCCCTCCTGAGCTCAGCCCTCTGTCTCACCCCTCTGCTGGCGTATTCTCTCTAATACTGTGCATACTTTTATACCTCTGCTAAACTGTGAACCTGTAGGGGGTTACGCTCAGTGTTTATGTATGTGGAAAGTTCATTTCAGAAGAATGAGCAAGAAAATTAAGCCAGACCAAGGCTGTAGATAGTGGCCAAAATCTTGTTGAGGTTAGAGAACAATTTTTACCTTTCTCTCATAAAGTTGAACCTGAACCCTTAGAGAGGGGAGTAATTTCCCCAAGTTGTTTTTCTTGGTTCCAGTCTTGGAACGTCAGACCCAGGAAGTGCTAAATCTGCGACTGAGTTTAAGGATTTAAATGTATGTTTTCACTGGTCAGCCTCACTCCCCTTTGGCCAGCGCCGCCTCGCAGGTGTTGGACTCATGTGCCCCACCTGTGATGTAGTAAAGCGCTGCAGCCAGTTAAGTCAGTTCCCCACCACGACCGCAAAACAAAGACGCAGCTGGCCTAGTGATCAGCATATTTTATTGTAGTCCAAGTGTTCTCCTGAAAGCCACAGCTCTCAAATGGTTTTGATTAGGTAATTTGTTTTTACAATGCAATAACCTCTGTGTCTGAGAAAGCAATCTATTTTATTGAACAGTAGCCTATAAAGGCCTATTTCAGCTGACAGATTTTTGTTCTCAGAATGGATCACTGCAAACGTTTAAGAGTTATTGAGAGTAGTAGAAAATGTCAGATTATTTTCAAACTGCCTGGACTTAAAAATCTGTTCAATCCAAAAAACACAACTTAGTTGAAATTAAATGCACAGTGGCCCTATATGTCTGTTATTTCAGAATTTAAGAATGTCAAAAGTATGGCTCATTTAACAGAACAGCACTATTTGTCTCTTATAAGTACAGAAACTACTCCATCTGTAGACTTTATTTAAAAGATTACAGTAATAGATGAAGAAAACACAACAGACTTATTCAATGTGACTTCCTGGACAAACTCATCGTAAGGTTTTAATGGTTAAAAAAGCAAGGGTGATGGTTATATATATTATAGTTTAAAAGACTCACATTATTGTACATTTTCTCTGTGATGAAATGCCAGTTGGGTACCCCAAAATGATACTGTAAGGTATCTAGACCAGTTCTTGAATCCTGCACTGAGGAGACCAGCTGGGCTCCACATGTTTTCAAATCAACATAGAGGTTTCGTTGTAATGGTCTCGAGTGAGCAGATTGGGTGGAGTTTGGAAAACTGTTCCACCACAGAAGAATATGCAGATGATGATTCAAGTAAGCAACTTTGTACTTCATAGTGATAGTACCACCAGGCACTACTCACTACTCCACTTGTGGAGAAGAGGAGGGGACCAAGCACTGAACCTTGAGGCACCCCAGTGGTTAGTTTATGTGGTTAGCTCATAACTCCATGAAACGTTGTGATGACCAGTTCAGTGAAGGTGGACAGGAGAATCTAATGACTTACCTTATCAAAGACAGCAGAGCAGTCTTGTAGGACCAATGATCTGGAGTCGACTCTCAGCCACAGAGTTTAAACAGCTGACAGCAGGACAGTCTCTGAATGTCAGCTTTTGAAGCCAGATTAATTGTCAGGCAGCAGGTTGTTCTGTCAAAGAAAAATAGAAAAATAGAAAGCTGAAAACAATTAATGAAATACCACATTAGGTGTTTATGAGGTGCAGGTCGATGGAGTGTCCTGTGTTGTTGGTAAAGTACCGCCTAGTATTGAGGGTGTCGTTGATAGCATAGATGTTTTCAAATGTTGTCCAGCTTGAAGCAATTCATTTTAAATTAATGACTCCTATGAAATGACTCATATTAGCATAGATACCCTTCACATAATAATTATGATTTATGAGAAGTGTTCCGGTTGACCTAACTAATGCAGCATAACCATGTGTTTAGATGATGAATTAGGTGTTTGCTTGGCTAAAGAGATAGATCTGTACTGTATACCTAAACTGACAGAGTGTGTCTGAAACCCAGACAATATTGGGAAGGCTATTCCAGAGTTTCAAAGCCAAACAGGAAAAGGATCTACCTCCTGCAGAGGATTTTTATATTCTTGGTGTTATTAAATGACCAGAATGAACATGATGAAATATAGTGTGATTTGAGCTCACTTAGGTACTGCAGAGCTAGACCATTCAAAGTTTTATAAATAATTAGCAGAATTCCTGAAATGTATATAGTGACACTGACATTTGGCTGATATGATCATATATTTTTGTTCTACTAAGCACTCTAACTGCTGCATTTTCATATTTAATAATCCTGTAGGACACCCACCCAGTAGCACATTACAATAATCTAGTCTTGAGGTCATGAATGCAAGAAATAGCTTTTCAGCTTTATAAATCAAAAATATATGCCTTAAACAGCAGATTGCTATCAAGCAGTATACCAAGACTCTTAACTGTAGAAGATAACAAGAGAATGCAACCATCAAGAGACAGGTTATATTCCAGTGCAGGGCTGTACAATATTTCACCACTTCGAACACTGCAACAGAATTTTTATTTATTTACGTAAAACACATAACAAATAATAATCTAAAATATGAAAAATATACAATCTACTCACTTTCATGCAAATTTGTGCTCTTTCAGCTAAGATGTGTCAATCTTCTATTGCTCACACGTTTTCATGTGAGTTCACTAAACTTGAACTTTGGAACACAGTGAAATGCTAAACATATTTGCATGAGCTGAGTATCATTGGCATGACAATGTTAACTAATTTCATGTTTCCCGATAATATCTCCTAAAGGAAGCATGTACAAGGAGAAAAGCAGAGGGCCTAACACTGAGCCCTGCAGCACTCCATTTACTTTGTGATTGATGACATTTCTTCATTAACATGAAACAAAGTGATAACAGTCAGATAAGCACGACTTAAATCATGCTAATGCCAGTCCACTAATGAAAACAAAATTCTGTAGCTTATTCAAGAGAATGTCATGATCAATGATGTCAAAGACAACAATAAGATCCAATAGTACTAGAATTTGGATGCAAGCACAGGAGTTGGCATTACAGAAAACACCTCTGTCAGTAGCCTGGTCAGTATTGGGCAGGGCTCTTATGAGTTTAGCTGAGTTAACCATAACCAAACACTGAACAATCTGAACAAGCTAATAATAGTGTTCAGAATTATGTGCAAATTACAGACTGGTGGGTTTAACTGGGTCTGGTTATAAAGCCTGCATGAAACTGGCCCTTCAGAATTGGAGATCCACTTTACATGGACAACATGGATGACTACTGCAAAACTAAATTTTTTATGTCTTAGTGCTAAACCATTACAATAAAAATGCCTTACTTTTATTTCCTGTAGGATGTAACACAGATGGAGCTTCAGGGTCTACAGCCCAACACACACTACACTGCACAGATTCAGGCCGTCTCTTACTGGGGTCAGAATCGGCTCAAGAGCAGCCGAGCTCACCTCTCCTTCATCACCACTGCAGCCACCAGTAAGAACTCTGAACATCTGTATGCTTAGAAAGATTTATATGCTCGTTTGGAAAGTTCCAATTATGAAACTTCATAATTAATTGTTTTCAGATTGTGAGCCAATTTTGACATTCAATCAGTTTTACTGAGTATAAATTGAAAAGGGTGTAAATGAAGGGGTGTCAGAAATAAAATATTTGCTCTCTTTAAAAGACTTGATTCTGGCCCCCTCCTTTTGCCATGAATCAGTGCTGCCGTTGATAATTGCAGCACAGCAGAGCCATTAAAAACACAGAAAACCTTCTCTGGCGAGGAGAGTGTTTTGTCAGAAATGTTGTCTACTTATGGTGACTTAGATTTTGGCACGTGAGAACACGAGGTTAACCTTTCCCAGAGACAGCACATTTCAGTCCTGTATGTGAATCCAGCAGTACCATAGCTCACTAGGAGAGGTTTGAAGGGCACGACCTGGTTTACTCTCCTCAACAGGACTGCACTTAACCCCACACAACTTTCTCACCTCCACTGATGTTGTTATAAATATTTCAGTAATTCTGCAAACAAATTCCAGACACAAAGTGAAGAGATATGATAGTTTGGAAAAGTTCTGTGTTGGCTCTGTTTAGTTGTTTTATCTAGAGCAAAACTGGCATGCTGAAATATTCAAAGGCATAATCCATTTTTCTACAAATGAAATTTCTTCTTCTTTGCTTTCCAATCATTTTTCCACTTTCTTACATATTTTATGTCTTTAATATTTTCCCCACTGGTTTTATCATCCCTCTGTTATTTCTCTTGAGGTCTCTTAAACACCACATCAGTTATATCGCCATATTCCCTTACAGTAATGTATTGCAGACTGCCTAATGCTGAACCCAAGATTTCATTAGTCACAGTTTATGAACAAGGAAGAATTGTCATTGAAACAGAAACAAATATAATTCAAAACATCAGTGCTTGCTTTTTGTCATTTTATTATAGGAAATCTTATCTCCTTATTCAGTGCAATCTTATGTTGCGTTCCATTTGAGAGTCCCAAAGATGTGGGATATACCTATTGAGTATCAAGGAGAAGCTTGAACCCACAGCAAAGAAAAATCTCAAATGCACTCTCTTTAATGTCTCAGGTGTTTCTTCTAGACAGCAGTGAGATTTAATGGAGAACTTTGCTTAACTGCTTCTCAGATGTTTCTCCTGAGAAAAGATCCTATGAAAGTTTTAGAAGATATTTCAAATATAAACGCAAATATTTCTCATTATATTCATCCAAGATCAAATTATCTGAGCAATGGCATTCACATTAATTTGATAACTCTGTACTCTGTACAACAATTGTTTTCATTTGTCCATTTATTTTATGAGAAACATCTGTGACAAAGTTGATACTTGAATGAAACTATGAAACTTAATTATGAGATCTCCATTACATCTCCTGAGCTATGAAAGCAACCTCTGAAGTAAAGATCAAATGCCAAACATTGGCTAAATGTAAAAACTTTGATTCATTGATATTTTTTATTTGCTTAAAAGTGAATGTTTTTGCCCGTGTTCACATGGTGTCATACACTTCAGCATAGTTAGGGCTGAAAATGTTTGCTTTTGAGTTTTTAAGTTGAAAGCATTGCAGTTTTTTACCAAAGACAATAACTGAATAAGAAACACATTTATAGCAGGAAGTCTATAGAGCAAGACATACAATATGAAGCTCTTATTTTTGTTAAAGCACAAGAATTAGAGTGTAAAGAACTTTATTGTTTAATCGATGATGGTAAATCTTATGGAAACATGCGACAGTCACATTTCAACCCAAAACATTTTAACATTTGTAAAGAGATTAAAATGACAGTAGCTGGGTATCCATCCAAATTTGCGAATTTAACTTGTGCGCAAAATTGGAATATCGCACAAAACATTCACGGATTATCACCGTTTCCATCCAACGAGTCAAAGAGAACAACATCATCATTTCCTGATAAACTGGCACAAAAATCACTAAGTAAGAGAAGCCACTAAATATAATAATTTTCATATATATTAAATTACTTGCACCTCAGAGCGAGCAGACGAAACACAATAAATGCGGTCATTGCTTTCAGAGGTGGAAGCTGCTGTTTAGGAACACAGTCATGTAAGACTTATGGTTATGCCATCCCATTGCGCAAAGTCACATAACTTTTTTAATGCTCACGGAGGAATTTATTTGGAAAATGCATTTCCATCTCCAGTTATTCGCATTAACCCTTTTTCACACAAGTCAAAATCCACCTCAAGCGAGCGTAAAAACTTTTTTGTGAATTTCAGAATTTTGGTGTTTCCATCACTCTTTTCTAAAGCGATACTTCAAAATTCACATAAAAACAGGGTGATGGAAACATAGCTAGTGACAAACAGTGGTTTTATTGTATGTTAACCTGTGTAAATTAAAGGCAGTGCAACTAAAATTGTTGTAAAATTTGGTCCTAAAAATAGGCTTCATAAATTAGTCAGGTGCTTTTGGTCACCAGGTTGTTTTTCAGTCACTTCCATGCCACTTAGTCATTAATTTTGAAAATTTTAACCTGTTGTTTATTCAAATTAAGTTGTTTATTCAAATAATAAAGACTATTGCCAAATGTAAATGAATCTCCTCTCTTATTCTAGCATCCTCAAATGGGAATGTCCACCTTTCCGGAGAGTTCTCCAATGAGATTCCCATATCCCATTCCTCTCCCAATATCCTGAGGCTGGAAGCGGCCGCCCCTCATTATCACGACAACCAGCTGCAGGTCAAGGTCTTCTGGAAGAGCCGAATAACAGGCAAGTGAGCTTATTTCTGCATTGACATGTACACTAAGGTCATATGACTGAGGTCATTCAAAGTTTACGTCTCTGCAAAAATTGTCTCCCAACAAAAAGCACGCTTACATGACTTCATACCGGTCACGCAAAGCGTATCTGTTTGTTGACAATCCATCGGATCCATGTGTGTCCTTAAACAAGTCACCGCCAAAGCAAAGCAACAGCATGACTAATGATTTATGGAAGAACGTTACCAAACATAAATATTATCTATCCGGCATAAAAAGACAATCTCGCAGGGATGTCCTCTCTAGACTCTTTCCAACAGATTATTCACGATCTGCTTAGTACATGAGTTCCAAAAATACACATTTGGCAACATGATGGTCTTCAAAGAGAAGATTCCAGTCAAACCGCTAGCACCCATAAATACAGGGTGTTGATTTACTGTTATCTCCTGGAAAGAAAGGCATGCAGAGTGATTTAATAATGCCGGTATAAGTGTGAAATCAAAAACAGATGAAGGGGGATGGTGACCTGACGTGGGTTCGAAGGAAGATGTCATGTTGTCTGTGTATGGAACAGGGAGCTTGAAGCAAAATGTAACTGGTCTGTGAAAATGTGTTGCTGCCTCAGAAACAGGAAAACATAACCTACAACATTCTGTCTTGTTTCTTCCTGTAGAAAGCCAGAAGGATTCCAGTTTATATATTCTCAGATGGTATCCTGAAGTTTGTGCCCATAATGTGACGAAAGACGAGAAAACAGCCACAGTTCAGGTGAGTCTCATTGATTTACAGTATACTTATTTGCCAAGAAGTCTGAAGGGGCCATTTATTTATTTATTTATTTATTTATTTATTTATTTATTTATTAAAGTTGAAGTACACGTGATTATCCAGTGATGGACAAAGTACACAGATACTGTAAAAGTACAGATACTTGATTTTCAGTCAAAAAAGTCATGATTTTTTTTCGCAAAAAAGTCGGTCGATCAAAAATGATCGGTGAACAATGTTTTATAAAATTGATCCCACAATTAGAAAGATTAATTGATGAAGACAGAATACGTATCAATCTACAACTAAGAAAACATTTTATTTTATTACCAAAACATACACTGTCAAAATATGACATTTAAATACACAATGTGTTTTTACTTCTAATAACTTACAAAACTTATTATAGTTTACTTATAATAAGCATCTCAGGACAATGTGTTTTTACTTATAATAAAAATGTGTGCAAACAAGTCAAAATAATAAAATATACCATATCATTCAGTGCAATTTCTCTCTGATTGTACAAGTTCATTGAAATGAATCAGCTTGTTCATGAATCAGACATCGCTTTTCTGTCTCAGGTTTCTTTCAGCAACAATGTGATTTATTATGATATAGTGGAGTAAAAAGTATGATATTGTGCTTTGGAATGTAGCGAAATGTTGAAATTGTAGTGAAATTTGCCAAAATAAAATACTCTGAGAAAGTACAGATGAAAAAATACTGATGGTGGTTTTTGTATGGCAAGTAGTTGATACCCTAAAAATGTAAAATTGGGCCTTTTCTGTTCCACAGGGGGAAAAAATGTTTGGAAAGGTGAATAAATGATGCCAGAATGTAGTAAAATATCCATATAATGCCTCGCAACCATCATATCTACTTACATTTCAGATACTAATACTAAAGAGGTGATGTCACTATCAAACCTGTATGTGACCTTTGAATTTCTCCTCAGACTTGTTCGTACATCTGATTTCTTTGTTCGCTGGAGTTTATGCAGCTGAATAGTGTAAGAGATAATGGCAGCACTGCCCAAGAGCGATGTATTTCCACACATGATCTGTCATCACTGGCACAGGACACAATAGAAATGTGTGAGCGTGTCTCAGTGTGATATCATTATGGTACGGATGGGTGAAGCGGTTATCTGATTCATTTTCCGCAGAGCAGGATGCAGTTACTTAAATGTGTTTCTCATTTACTCTCTCGTTTCATTCTTAGCTCATTTCCACAGACAGTATACTGCTGTAGTGAGTAATAACTGTGCTGTTTCTGTTTTTCAGGGAACACATTTTGTGATTACTGGCCTGCTTTTTGCCTGTAAGTACCGTGTGGCAGTGAAGCCCGTTACAGGACAAGAGCAGAGGTCAGAGGTCATGACCTCTGTTACCACCCCACTTTGCTCTTCGCTGATGGGCCGACGGAAGAAACCTGCTGCCTGTGCCAGAGATGGTAAGATGATATCTAGCACAAGAGCTTTAATCACATCAGATTAGTTAGATGAATCTCATATAAATTACACATTTCACCCTAAAATCAAAAGGGGGAAAAAAGATAAAATATTCTGTGTAAAGAAATGATGCCTTTTTTATTATTTTAATTACAAAAAATTAAGTCCAGTTTTCATTTATGCAAAGCAAAAATTAAATTAAATTAAAAATCTTATTGTCATTACTGTAATGTGGTCAGATGTCTTGTTTGTTTGTAATTTTGATTATTCTCAATAGTGATTTAAACTAAAATCAGCATAAATTAAATGATGTATAATGATAATAACAACAAAAATAATTTAATATAATAAAATTATAAAATAAAATGTTATACAATTACAGTATCAGACTAAAATAAATCTCCTTTATCCTAAAAATTACCCTCGAAATAGGATTATTTTTTTTTAATGTAAAAGATTAAAAGCCATAGTTATGACAAAAAAAGTTAAAATGGTGACAAGTATAAAAAAAAAAAAAAAAAAAAAAAAAATTATAATTTAACAAATACATACATACATACATACATACATGGATAAAAACATACATACAGAACAATGACAGAAAGTCAAATCTATGAGTTAAAAGCCATAATTCTAACATAAAAGTCCAAATCGTGAGAGAAAAAGTAGATTTAGAAACGTATATATCCAAATTGAAATTAAAAAGTCCTAATTATGACATAAAAAGTAAAAGATATTAAAGAAAATGTCCTAATTATGACATTACATTGACTTTTTAATGTCATAATTTCAACATTTTATCTCCTAATTTGTAATTCTGATTATTTTTAAAAGTGATTATTTTGAACCTAAAAGCTTTAATTAAGAGATGTACAACAATAACACCAACAATATTATTATATTAAATTACTTATATAATAATATACAATTAAAATAATGTCATACTGAAAAAAAATTTCTTTTATCCTAAAAGTGATCATCAAAATAGGCTTAATTTTTTTTTTTTTTGTCAAATATATATATATATATATTTATTTATTTGAGTTTGTAGTGAAATGTGAGCCAGACAGTTTGAGATTCACCCAGAATTTTGCAAGGTTATGACAGAATTGATGTATTTTATCATTCATTCCAGTGTCATATCTTGTCCTAGAGCGCCATCCTCAGGTTAAAAAAGCCCTGCAGCGGCCGGAGAAGCTGCAAGCATGGTTTCAGCCGGTGAACGGCTCGGTGCAGGCGGTGTTCAGCTGGCAGGTGTCGCCCGAGAGTGCAGGACAGACGCCCATCACTGGATTCCAGCTCTCCTGGGTCAAAGTGTCCCGCAGCAGCACCAATGGCACTCTCATCTCCCAAACACACATCCTGCCCTCCGTGAGTCACACAGCTGAATGACCCATAACAGAATACAACAGCATTCTAAACAGTCTCACACAATATGAATCTGTACTCTTGTGATTGTCCTTAAGGATCAGCTGTCTCTGACTGTAGATGAGCTGCAGCCTGAGAGCGTGTACAGAGTTCAGGTGCAGGTCCTGTCTGAAGCGGGACATGGGCCATCAGTGTCTAAAACCCTCCACACTCCTCATGTGAACGGCACACTCCTCTGAGGTACAGATCACACCACAGAGACACCTCAGTGACTGGACTCGAGCTGTGAATGTACTTGAAAATGCATTAAAAATGCTTTAGGGTTATTATACCAGGGCTATTACCAGGGTTATATATATATATATATATATATATATATATATATATATATATATATATATATATATATATATATATATATATATATATATATATATACAGGTGTATCTCAATAAATTAGAATGTCGTGGAAAAGTTCATTTATTTCAGTAATTCAACTCAAATTGTGAAACTCGTGTATTAAATAAATTCAATGCACACAGACTGAAGTAGTTTAAGTCTTTGGTTCTTTTAATTGTGATGATTTTGGCTCACATTTAACAAAAACCCACCAATTCACTATCTCAACAAATTAGAATACTTCATAAGACCAATAAAAAAAACATTTTTAGTGAATTGTTGGCCTTCTGGAAAGTATGTTCATTTACTGTATATGTACTCAATACTTGGTAGGGGCTCCTTTTGCTTTAATTACTGCCTCAATTCGGCGTGGCATGGAGGTGATCAGTTTGTGGCACTGCTGAGGTGGTATGGAAGCCCAGGTTTCTTTGATAGTGGCCTTCAGCTCATCTGCATTTTTTGGTCTCGTTTCTCATTTTCCTCTTGACAATACCCCATAGATTCTCTATGGGCTTCAGGTCTGGTGAGTTTGCTGGCGAGTCAAGCACACCAACACCATGGTCATTTAACCAACTTTTGGTGCTTTTGGCAGTGTGGGCAGGTGCCAAATCCTGCTGGAAAATGAAATCAGCATCTTTAAAAAGCTGGTCAGCAGAAGGAAGCATGAAGTGCTCCAAAATTTCTTGGTAAACAGGTGCAGTGACTTTGGTTTTTAAAAAACACAATGGACCAACACCAGCAGATGACATTGCACCCCAAATCATCACAGACTGTGGAAACTTAACACTGGACTTCAAGCAACTTGGGCTATGAGCTTCTCCACCCTTCCTCCAGACTCTAGGACCTTGGTTTCCAAATGAAATACAAAACTTGCTCTCACCTGAAAAGAGGACTTTGGACCACTGGGCAACAGTCCAGTTCTTCTTCTCCTTAGCCCAGGTAAGATGCCTCTGACGTTGTCTGTGGTTCAAGAGTGGCTTAACAAGAGGAATACGACAACTGTAGCCAAATTCCTTGACACGTCTGTGTGTGGTGGCTCTTGATGCCTTGACCCCAGCCTCAGTCCATTCCTTGTGAAGTTCACCCAAATTCTTGAATTGATTTTGCTTGACAATCCTCATAAGGCTGCAGTTCTCTCGGTTGGTTGTGCATCTTTTTCTTCCACACGTTTTCCTTCCACTCAACTTTCTGTTAACATGCTTGGATACAGCACTCTGTGAACAGCCAGCTTCTTTGGCAATGAATGTTTGTGGCTTACCCTCCTTGTGAAGGGTGTCAATGATTGTCTTCTGGACAACTGTCAAATCAGCAGTCTTCCCCATGATTGTGTAGCCTAGTGAACCAAACTGAGAGACCATTTTGAAGGCTCAGGAAACCTTTGCAGGTGTTTTGAGTTGATTAGCTGATTGGCATGTCACCATATTCTAATTTATTGAGATAGTGAATTGGTGGGTTTTTGTTAAATGTGAGCCAAAATCATCACAATTAAAAGAACCAAAGACTTAGACTACTTCAGTCTGTGTGCATTGAATTTATTTAATACACGAGTTTCATAATTTGAGTTGAATTACTGAAATAAATGAACTTTTCCACGACATTCTAATTTATTGAGATGCACCTGTATATACAGTATATATATCTCATTAATATAACATTATTCCCATTTATATAATGTTTATAAAATGTCTTTTTTTCATATGTGGCAGAAACAAGCAGACATACTTTCAAGCAAAAACACATGAAGTAGTTAATATGTCTTTTGAGATCATGTATTTGAGATGATTTTTGAGCTTTGATTGAGAAACAGCCAAATTCCAGCTGATAGTCACTGAAACACTGTCAGTTCACTGTAGCAATGGCTAATAATATTATATTTGTTTCAGATGGAGGAAAGACGTGAGGAATCAAGCTACTCATATATGATAAACTGCTTGTGTTGTTCCTCATTTGGACAAGTATGTCTGTTAAAGGACTTAATGTAAAGCACTCTTCATCGTCAGAGAGACAGTTTTCAAACTCTTGTCATGGAGTCGGTGTAACGGGACGAGACCACTCGCACCAGACCAGCGTGATCACAGAAGAAAACAACGCAGAAGTGAAGGCTTTAGATCGGTGTACTGTAATATAGGAATGTTGAATAACCAAATTATGCTTTTGTTATGTAAAAATGAGTAGCACTGATGTATTTAGTATGTAGTTGCATATAGTTATGCACCACATAATATTATTATGATTTGTTTTTCATGCAGAAGTTTAATGTGCTTTTACTCAATGTGCCTCATTCGTGAAACACAAGCAGTATGAATGTCTTGAAAGCTTGGGAATCCATTCTTGGGTAAAATTGCATTTGTTTTACATTACTTTTATTAATTTAGAAGACACTTTTTTCAGAAGTGCATTCATCATATATATATTGATCATATTTCTTCCTTGAGAGTCAAACTCATGATCAGCAAAGTTCATTTTATGAAAAGTTTACACAAATTCGTTCTGCTTGTGTTTCATGAATAATGTCTACTATAAATATTTTTAATTGAGCAAGTAATGTAATATATTAAATTTCAACACTACATCTCTAACCTGGTTACCAACCCTGTTGAATTAATCTCAGATTGCAACATTTGAACATGGTTATTTCTGAACCACAGCATGTCTGATTTTATTTATTGTGAATGCAATTCATTATTCCCAGAACGAGACTAAACCTTCTTGTGAGATATGTCAGTGCCTTATACTGTATCAGTTATATCAGGCTAGATCAGATTGATTTACTGCAAAGCGTGTTCACATGTGTCTCTGCTTTAGCTGTCCGTCTGTCTTTACAAATCACTCACAGCATACAAACAACAAATGTGCTGGGATACTGCTGCTTTAATTAGTCTAATGTTTTCATGAAATGCTTTTGAAAGATGTATCTTTGTACAATGTAGCATACAGTTTTTGTAAATATTGAATTTGATGTATTATCTATGGTTTGTTATCATTACTAATAAACTAGGCTAAATGAAGCTGCACGCTTTTCATTTATAAATATTTGTGCCCATCATGAGAATGTAAACTAAACATCAACAGGAATATTAAAATTTTCCCTGTTGTGTAAACAGAACTATTACTTTCCTTTTGTGGTGTTTGGCTGACAATGTGTTTAAAAACTACAATAAAATAGAAAATTACAACAGTAAATCCTGTGTATATTGTAAATGTATACAATATTACTGCAGTATTATTAGCAATGGGGAAACTGTAGAATCAACCGCCTTTTTATTAAATTTTGAATATCCTGGTTTTGATAGCTTTGGCTTCTCTTAGTTAATGGAAGAAGTTTATAACCTATGCCCAAAGTATTTTTGTATTTTTGGGCCATGCTTCCAACTTTACTGAAGAAAAAAACTGCATTCTGGATACTGCAAAAATATACCACTCGTATCCTGTAGGGAGAGCAAGTGATGAAGTTGACAGATAGCCATACATTTAATATGTTACAAAGAGCTGCCTGCATTTATATATTCAGTGAAACAACAATCAGAGTAAATATGTGAGAAAATGGGCTATAATTTTGAGCAATAAGGAATGGATTTCAATTTTTAGAGTAGATTTTAAATATTTTTTCTGTTTTGGAAACTTCCTTGTTATGTGAAAAAATGAACATGAAACTGTTATAGCAGAATCCATTTTGTGACTTAAGGACGTAAACTACATTAGGAAAGAAAAATACAGTGAGTATCACGATTTCACAGTCGTCTTGGATAGTCAAAATCAGTGCTGGTTCAAAGCAAATACCACAATACGCTTTTCAGATGCTTTGAGAGGAGTTTAAAACACATCAGAAGAGAATTGTTTGATTGCACTTTGACTTCTATTTAATGCAGTCCTTGTCTGAATTTGCTCTGCTGTCTGTGAATCATTTTGATGCTGTGGAAATAATAGGATGCGTCTCGTGTGTAGGACATTGCTGTGGACTGACTGTTGAGACAGAGATAGATTTGAGAGAGAAATTAATTTCTGAGATGATAAATAACTCACTCTGTGCTTTTATATGGTACCATGGCCTTCAGAATGAATCTCTCTGAAGAACATGACCCACAAAGACAGTCAAGAGGTGAGAGAACTTGAAATATTTCAAATATTTAACATCCAGAAATTAAAAATTAATACCATGATATTTTCATGTTTAGGCAGAGGTGTGAATCAGATTTACCTAAACACATCGATGTGTCTGTGAGGAAAAACCAACAAATGGATCTTTCAGATCTCAGAGAGGAAGACTCTTCTGTTGAGTCCAGGTGAGATATAATGAGTATCATACAAAACTGTAGGTGTGGTGTGTTATAGACATTGTCACCATTGTAACTGTTGCTGCGGGATGTTTCTGCATCTGTGTGCATTTATATTGTGTGTTGGAATTTTTAATGTATTTTTCCATTCTTAAAAAATGCACATGGGGCAGATTCCTTTTATTTATAAAAAAAAAAAAAACACTTTAATCTTTTTTTCTCAGTAATTCCCAGTTACCTGACAAATGAGTAATCCCAAATTATCCAAAAATCATTGTAATCCCCTCAGCATTTGTTGAGGGTGAACAAACAAGCTGAACAGACTGCAAGTGAACATTATAGTCATTAAAGGGCAGTGTGAGATTTTCAGTTTGTATTACTTTTGTGTTTCAGTCAGTGTGAGAATAAATCTCCTGAACCCAGCTGTGTGTCCATGAAGAGTGACGCGTCAATGAATCCTCCAATTGAATTCAGTTTGGGAGACTCATCTATTGATCTGAGGTTTTGTTTATAGTATAAGAATATTTTAAAAATATTTATGTATCCATGTATTTACTTATTAAACGGATTAATTGTTTTATATGCATTGATACGTATGCATAAAAATGTGCAATATTTATTAAATTGCAGTCAGAAACATTACATTTAGTCATTTAGCAGACACTTTTATCCAAAGCGACTTACAAATGAGGACAATAAAAGCAATCAAAACCAACAAAAGAGCAACAACATGCAAGCGATATGACAAGTCTCGGTTAGCCTAACGCAGTACACGTAGCAAGGTATTTTTTTTGTTTGTTTGTTTTTTTTTTAAACAAGTAGATAGAATATAGAAAAGAAAGCTAGCGTTTTAGTTTTTTAAGAAAAGCTAGCAGTTAGAGAATAAATATGCAATTGATAGAGGGTCAAGTGTGTGTGTGTGTTTTGTTTTGTTTTTTTTTTCTTAATAAAAAGAAAGGAGATCAAATAAAATTAGAAAAGAGAATGCTAGAGTTAGAGGGTCAAATAAAGAAACAGGATGGATCAGAATCATATAAGGCAAGGATGAACTTAGACTCAATTTTCAAGGTTTGTGGTGTGTGTGTGTGTGTGTGTGTGTGTGTGTGTGTGGTTCACGTTAGCAAATGTCCCACAATGAAAGTATACCCTGAAAACCTTTGACCCTGTGGGGTTTTTGGTCCCCATGAGGAAATCAGTAAATCATCTGTACATTTGTACCTTGACATTTATTTTTTTCACCCACCTAATACATGTAAAATAATATGTAGGCCACGACAATGTCCACTAAAGTAAACAAGCTGAATTAATATGTAACCTGACTGCTGCACAAGATAAACATAATTCTAGCAAGTAGTCAGTCAGTCCAACCAGTTTTAACTTCAGTATCTGTAGACGCTGATGTCTTGAGGATTCAGTGGAAGTTATGAGGAGGTGTAATAATGCAGTGATGTTTATTAGTTTTCATGCCTTTGACAAAACTAAAAATACATTCAGGCTTGACTCTTGTGTATTGATCCTTTGATTCACCCTCTCAGTGATGGAATGAATGGTCATTGTTGGAATATTCACTATTTCAGGAGCTTGAGCGCAGTGAACAGTGTAAATAGAATCACTTAGTGCAAATAGCATATCGTTAAAAAATACTGCTATTTTCACTTAGTGTAAATAGCATCCATCACTACTTGCACTTAGTGTAAATAGTATCTATCACTAAGAAAATATGCTATTTGCACAGTGTGTTTGTACTTCGTGTAAATAGCCGCTGGCTTAAAAGAAACTTCAGCAGAAACTTCAGCAGTGATAAAATCAATGAAGTAATTAAAAGATTCATTGAGTGATGATTGACCATTATTGAAGACACCTGATGTTAACAAGCAGAATCACCAAAGAAGAAAATCAAAAAAATTTTAAGTCACCATTATAGTGGTCAGTGTTTACTTTAGTTGGGCTCTTGACCCTTGACTTTTTAATATTACATATTGTTTGGCTGCTATAACTTAATTATAACAGCCTGACAAGCAAAGAGCAAAAATGTTTTTATTTATTTATTTTGATGGCATAATGCACACCTCTCTGAATATATAATAATCTAAAGTACACTTTAAGCATGGTTGTCACTGTAATATATCCCTATAACAGCAGCTGGAACATTAAGCATTTAAATGATAAATAATCAAGATTAAATGTTATGATGCCATATTTTTATTCCTGTTAATATGTGAAAATAATAAATGAAAATGTCACAATTCCAGCCTTATTCTGCAATAGTGTCAACCGTCTCTTTGCACCAAGTGGTGATGATTTCACAAACAAGTTTCACATGTGACTGCGTTGTATTTAGTGCTGCAACAGTAATAGGCATTTTTGTCGACTATCTACTGTAATTTGTTTTGAAATAAAGCATCTGCAAAATTAAAATTTGCAAATCCCTGTTGATTTTTATTTCTCCTTCTGTCTGCAGGCTGTGTAACTGCAGTACTGGAGAGGAAGGCTGTGCTGCTCTGATTTCAGCTCTGAGATCAAACCCCTCACACCTGACCGAACTTGATCTGAACAATAATAAACCAGGAGACTCAGGAGTGAAGCTGCTCTGTACTCTACAGAAGGATCCACACTGTAAACTAGAGAAACTACAGTAAGTTTTTGAGATGATGATTTCATTTTTTATATCTTGTATCAAAGAATATTATAATGTATAATATCTTTCTCTTAATTTTTACAGTATTTAACTGAACAGTTACACTCATGGTGGAAACTCCACAAGCTCCAAACAAGTGAATCAAAACAACATGTCCTGGACAAGATTGCCTTCTGGACAAATGCTTTTACTGATCCACACTGTTAGACCTTACCAGGCATTTTTTCAGTAATATATTGGCAACACTGTTGCCAGCTAGTTACTGTAGGTCAAACACCTACACTAAAACCTTGCATTGTAAATTAATGGTAAAATACTGGCAACACTGTTGCCAGTAATTTACTGTTAATTGTGCAGTTATTTACTGTAGTCTAGTTTAAAGTATTTTACTGTAAAGATAACATGGATTAAATTAAAACTCATGTTAACTAATTTCATTTAAGCTGACTTCCTTAAATTAGCCAACTGCCAATTCAGTTTATAAACAAATATTTTTAACATGAATATATTAATACTTTGAACAAATTTCACTTGAGTCTACTTAGAAATAATACATTTTAAAGTAAACATAACTGAATGAAACACAACCATTAAAATATTAAAATGAAATTTCTTGCAGATAACAGCTAGTTATCCACAGCACCCATGCATGTGCAGTTGGAATTAAAAGAAATTTTCACTGTATCAGGAATAACACAGCTACTGGCTTTACATAAAGCAACATGAATTATATTATCAGTGTTTTTTGACCTTCTCCTGGACTGAAGCACAGGCTCTACTCTTCAGCACAACGGTAACCTCACAAAACTCAGACAAACAGAAACTCTTTAAATCCCAACAGAACATCCAACACTAACAGATCTCTCGTATATCATTGTGTGTAAAAACACATAGAAAACACTTAATTTCAGCATTTACTCTCCTTTTATTGAGTTCAAATCGCTGTTAGGTTTCACAGTGCATTCTGCTTTTACTTGAATTTACAGTAAACTACTGGTAACAGTGTTGCCAGTGTATTACTGTTTTACAGTTTGTTTGCCATAAAATTAATTTACTGTTAAAATAAATTTATTATTACTGTTAAAATAAATTTTGTGGGTGTATCTTTTTATCTTATACGTTTAACCCTTTCAGCCCCACAGGAAAATCCTGTAGTATTCACACTACAAAGAGAAATAGTAACACTGATGCAGGGTTGCAGTGCGATAATTAAGTGAATATGTTAGTGATTGCTGAGTATTAGTGATGAACACCTGCTGTTAACAAGCAGAATCACTGAAGTAAAGAGGAACAAGAACAGAACACTGAAAAGAGATGAGCAGAAGCCATTACACATTATTACACTTATTACTAACCAGTTTGACTTTATTTCTGTCATATGTCTACAGAGGCTCTTACTGAGAATTAACAGAGCAATGTTTGTTTTATTGAAAATGTTTGGTCTGAATGATTGTTTTGGTGGTCAGTGTTTGCTTCATTTGGGCTCCTGACCCTTGACTTTTTAATATCAGTTGTTTCTTTGACTGTTCTAACTGTGTGTTTACAAAACACATTACAGCAAAAACAAAGAAAATAAGATGATTAGTGAATAATGGTTATATATTGATGATAAAGTACTCATCATGTAGCGTCTTGATTCACTAATTTCATTCTGTGTCTAATGCCTTAACAAATGAACAACATTATTAACACAGTTAAATTTCATAATACCACCACAGTGAAACTACAAGTTACAGCAGCAATCAGTTATAATGAAGGATTTTTGAACACATTGTGCAAAAAAAGAAAAATGCATCACTGAGAAACACAGACATCAAAAATCAGCCTATGAATCTCAACAATGGTAGCAAAAAATAAATAAATTTTAAAAAATAAAAATAAAAAAAACCATGCTGGGAGTTTAATTTTATGCTGGCACCCAGCATGCATTGTGGCATGAATCTTCTGTCACCATTGTTGAGATTCCTGTGCTGATTGTTGATGTCTGTGAGTGTCTCAGTGATGCAGAAATTCAAAATGTTTTTAAAATTCTTAACAATTACTGATAAGTGAAGCATCGTTCAATCTCATGCTGTAGAATTACAGAACTGCTGCAATCAACACATGTAAAACAGATAAAACACCCATGTAATTAGAGATTAATCACTGGATGAGATCAGAGATTCAGATGAGTCCACTATAACTACGGCATCATCACAACATAACCAAAATCACCTGATCAATTTCTTCTTGCCATAAGAAGTGTGCTTTCTGAAAACACAGTTATAGCAGACAGAAAACGTCTCATGGTAAGAGTCAAGGTTAAAGGGCACAACTAAAGCAAACACTGACCTCCATAATGGTAACTACAACTTTTATTATTTTCAGTAAAACTAAATTGGTTTCAAATTCCATGTGAAAGGGTCTTAAAGCTGAAGCTGAAGTCAGTTGTTGTTCTTGTGTTTCTGCTTGTTTCTCTTTTTTTCTGTGCTTGTTTCTCTGTACTTCAGTGATTCTGCTTGTTATCATCAGGTGTTCATCAGTGTCTGAATTCACTCACTTCCTTTCATTCACTCGGTCAAGTAAACTAATGTAGGGAATAGTGAATGAGGATATAGGGTGTGATTTTGAAGACAGCCACTGAGTGTCGACTTTGAGCTTTGTTAATTCACAGTATATTCCTCTAGGCTGCAAATATTACCCAGAATGCATTGTTTTCTACAGTATATTAGTGTTTTTATAGAAAGTGGTATATTACTGTCAGAATTTGGCATTTTTCTACAGCAAGGGTTAACAGTGTGTTAGTATCATATTGAGGGGATTTTTGTTATTAATATCCACATAGTAAGAAACAAATCTGCATCAGAAAAGTATATGTATATATAAAGGTGTCTAACATTTCGGCAGCACACTGTAAAATAAAGAAGTTATTTCAACTTAAAAAGGTAAGTGTTCATACTGCCTTGAATTTTTAAGTTTACTCAACTGAAATATCTAAGTTTATATATAGTACAACTTAACATTTCAAGTTGACTAAACTTTAAAGCAGCACGAACACTCACCTTTTTAATTGAAATAACTTTTTTTTAGTCCCTCCAAATGTAAGAGAGCTGAACTGGATGATGACATCACTGAATCATCAATGAATTGATTTTAACTGGAAAAACAACTATTTGTTATTGTCCTCTTGCATTATTGACAAACTATTTTCATGTTTGACACTGCAAAGCTGCTTTGACGTATTGACTCTGTATTGAATAAAGCACTATATAATAAAGGTGAGTTGACTTGACTTGTAAAGGACAGCATGTTCAGAACGGTTGCAATAACGCATTATGACTATCATCACTGTAGCACATTCCTGATTGAAGAAATGAACCATGTTGCAACCGTCCCCACATAAATTTACTGTGAAATCAATACATGCTGGGTAATTTTCTTACAAATGACTGCAGAATGATGCTCACAGTAATTTACTGCTCTTGTTCACATTATAAAGTTGTTTGCCACTGTGAGAAATTTAGACTTAGAATATAACTTACATTAGATTTAGACTCAGGTACACCAAGCTCATAAAACTGTGTTCTAAAAACGTTTATCTAATGTTCTCATTAAATTATGAATATATATATATATATATATATATATATATATATATATATATATATATATATTTCTAAATGTTGTCTGAACATACAAAACACCAAGTTTTTTTTAATGTATTAAAAACGTTTTTTTCTTAGTTATTACAGAAAACATTGTGAATATTCCATTTTATTATATTGCAAACATGATGAGGATGTTACTTTTGAATGTTTGAATGTGAATTTGAATATGAATGAATAAACGTTCACCTAAAAATACTTAATAAAGGATGCATAAATAACATTTCGAGTAAGTTATTAAAAACCATTTAACTTTGAACGAATGTTCAAAACACTTAATTTCTAACTATTATCATCAATTTGATTTCATATATACTATTTAAACTAAACTGAGCTAGACAATGACATCTCTGAATTCAATAATGAAATGCCTTTAACTGAAAATTGAGTGTTTAATCTTATTATTATACATTACTGACACTCTATCCTCCAATTTGATACTGTTAAGTGCTTTGACACAATCTGTATTGTTAAAAGCGCTATATAAATAAAGGTGACTTGACTTGAATGTTCTATTAACATTACTGGAAGAACGTTTGTTCATAAATTTGACCTACAATAGAGAACATTATAGCTATAGATCAGAGAATTTGTCAGAACATTATAAGGTCTGTGAAGGTTTCTTGTAAGCTGGGCAGTGGGCCTAATTAAAACACAGCGACGTAAATAAATGAAGCACAGCACAAACAGAATTAGGTCTCACTGCTTTAATTCTTATCAGACTGTAATATTTAGAAAACAGAAAACCATTTATGAACACAGAATATGTGTAGAACATAAATTAAGTCTCAAAATATCCAAGTATTTTAATATTTAAATGTCATGTCTTTTAGTGGTTTAAGAAAAAAAAAAGAGATACTTTCCACACGACACTGACAAATAAAAAAGTATCTCCTTCCCGCTAGATGCCGCCAAACACGCTTCGGCCTGTGACGTCATTGAGGTGCGCCGCACTCAGTCTGCGACCATAACAACGCCTGAAAACCCTCACTTTTATCGATATCTTTGATAGTGGAATATTAATCGGAATTTATTCACATCGCCTTAAAGGTCCTGCACACATCGTCCCTGAGACCGACGCACGGTGAGGCCGTAAATCACAGACGCCCGCGCTCTTTGTGCGCGAGGGCTTGATATTACATATTACATATTACAATCATATTTTTCTCATATTCATAAGTAAATCAGTCTGATTCCTGGATGATGTCTGCGATCCGTTGATTTTACTGACTAAAACGAGATTTACACCAGTACTATAGTAATACCGTCAAACATCTACATCGCTATTGATTGAAGTACCTTGGATCTTATAAAGAGCATGGTACACGTTTATAATAATCATTTAGGGTGTAGTATAAGTCAAAGTCGCAAAATATTACCATATGATAGCCTCACTAAACCATGATTTTTTAGATGTGCCATTGTAATACCATATAAATACAGTTTTATATGAATATGGTGGTGATTCTATACGATAGTAGCCACGCGATTACTGATAGTAGAAATACATTAGTATTTAGTAGTAATAGTTCAAATAGTAGAAATACTAATAGTAGAAATAACAACAAAAATACTCTACATTTCTTCATCAGAAAACATGCTGCCAACAGTTGTACTGTGCAACAAAATTAACACATAATCTAGGCATACTAAAAATAGTAGGACATTTTTAAATAGCATATTCAGTTTTCAGCAGAGATTTGGTTTGCAAAAGTTACTTGTGTGTGTTGAAATTGTGTGAAAATTAGGCCCTAAGTGATGAAAATGAAGCATATGTGGGTCTATATACAGTCAAACCTTCAACATTTCTCACATTATCACAGTGTATTCGCTATAGTTTAGAAAACGGTTATTAAATATGACAAGATCTCAGAGTTAAACTGTGTCAGAACAAATTAATCTTGATAATGTCTTTCTATTTCTTTGATAGAAAGGTATGTAACAAAACATGGTCAGGTCAAAGTGTCAAATCAATTTTTGGTCCCAAATTTTTATCAATTTTACTGGTAGTCCTCTTTATGAAGAACGTTTGGGTTAAATATATCACAGTTTACTTTATTTTGCTATCCTCACTTATATGAATGAACTATAGTGTCCTGCACCCACTAGTGAAAAATATCAAAAATTATATCTGGTTTCTGAATAATTTTTTGTTTGACTGTATAGTGTACACTTTTGTATAGTATTTTTAATGTGGCTTTGACTATTAACTGTTACCCACACAATACTTTTTATGCTATTTCTGCAAATTTAGGGCCAGTTTTACTAAGCAGGGCAAATTAGGGCGAGAGCGCAATTCCAAACCAGTGCTTTTTTATTTCCTGAAGCAAATTAAAAATAACATGGCTTGGCAAATGATATGTTCGGATAATGTGTTCTTCTGGCATTCCAAATAAATTAATACGTGTGAAAAAAATCCTCTCCCTTCTACCAAACGCTCTCTGTTCTCTGCGGTGCCTCTCCTAGCAGCAATAATTGCAGTCATTTCAAGTGCAAAATAGTTTAAGACATGCTTTTTTTTTGGGCGTTAAATAATGGCGTAAATACTAGTAATTTGGCAAGCACAAATGTTAGTAAATCTCGTTGCGTGATTTGAATACTCTCCTCCCATAAATTTTGCGTCTGAAAGGGAAACTCCTCAATAAGGTCAGGTGCAAAAATAACGGTGTCCACGCCTTTTCAGCGCTAATTCTTCACTGCGCGTCTTTAGTAAATCCTGACAATACTACTTTAACGCCAAAAGACGGTTTGTGCTGGTGCAAGCTGTTAGTAAATCTGGCCCTTAATCTCAAATCACTAAGATTTCTTTACTCTTTCTTCCTTTAATAGACATTTTCAACGTGCACATTAAACACGTACGAAGAATTCCATTTCCGAGATCCAGCGTTTCCGTCTCGATGGAGGAATCCTGCTGAAAACACAAAACGAGTGGAGAGGATCCCGGGAGGAATGGGGTAGAGTTTGCGATGAGGGTCCCGGCAGCAAACAGCTCCGTTAGGGCAGAATCAGGCCCGGCTGAGATGCCTGAAAATGGACGCTCCAGGAGGAAACGGGTGCCGAAGACATGCAACTGCTGCGGGCCCAACAGCAAGCCCCACCTGCCAGCACATGAGCAGGTGTCGAAGAAACGCGGCCGCAAGAAGAAAGAGATGGTGAGCCAAGAAGAAGAAGTGGCTGCGGAGGAGGTGGTGCGCTCGTCGGCAGTGGACTCGGTTGTGACTCTGGAAGCGGATGCAGCTTCTGAGATGGAGGAGGCAGCATCTCCGAAAGAGAAGATAGACTTTTCCCAGCCTGAGAGTGGGAGTGAAAGCACTGTCGTGGTGAACGGCTTGGAGAACAACTGTACGCATCCCAGTGACACCAAAGAGCTGAGCAGTTCTACCACACCCAATGACTTCAAGAAGAAACCCCCCGATTCTTCCTTGATCAGCGCAGAGCCGGACGTTTCTGCTCAAACTGATGCAATGGAAACCGAGCCGCCCAGCTTGAGCGCTGATGTACACAAGGCTTCCTGGGACCATCATTACTGCAAACCCCTCGCTGGGGAGAACAGAAACGACTACACGGAGGAGATGGGCCAAGCGTCTGCATTGCCTCCTGTTGAATTCACAACTGAGGGCATCATCGAGTGCATTCATGGTAGTGTTTGGATGAGTTCAACAGCTTGTCTTGATTGATTCCTGGTGTCTTTTTTTGTTATTGAATATGTGACCCTGGAGCACAAAACCAGTCTTAAGTACCACGGGTATATTTGTAGCAATAGCCAAAAATACATTGTATGGGTCAAAATTATAGATTTTTCTTTTATGCCAAAAATCATTAGGATATTAAGTAAAGATCATGTTCCATGAAGATATTTAGTAAATTTCCTACCATAAATATATTAAAACTTAATTTTTGATTAGTAATATGCATTGCTAAGAACTTCATTTGGACAACTTTAAAGGCGATTTTCTCAACATTTAGATTTTTTTGCACACTCAAATAGTTGCATCCCCGCCAAATATTGTCATATCATAACAAACCGTACATCAATGGAAAGCTTATTTCAGATGATGTATAAATCTCAATTTCAAAAAAATGACCCTTATGACTGGTTTTGTTGTTCAGGGTCACAGATGATTTTTATCTTCCAGAATTCCTTGAGCAGTTCTATGGGAAATATGGAAGCTTCACCCCGTTGAGTGATACCGACGTCCTTGATCACCTAAATAAGACCTTTCAGTCTGATCTAAATGACAGGCAAGTTTAATCCCTAATGAATCATATTTTTCCACAAGTATGGCACAAAATCAAGTCCAAGTCCAATTGATGTTTTTTTTCTTCAGTGAAAGGACAAACATTGACCCTCTAACTCTAGCACTGTCTATTCTAATTCTATTTTATCTATCTGTTTTCTTCTTCATTTAAAAAAAAAAAACACTTGACCCTTTAAGACTTGCACTCTATTTGTTTTCTAACTGCTTGTTCTCTTTTTTTAGGCCTCTAACACTAGCTTTCTCTATTCTTTTGCTATTCTATCTGTTTTATTTATTATATAATTAACAAAAAATAAACCTTTGCTACGTGTACTGCATTAGCCTAACGTGTGCACTTGCATATTATTGCTCTGTTGTTGATTTTGATTGCTTCTATTGTCCTCATTTGTAAGTCGCTTTGAAAAAAAGCGTCTGCTAAATAACTAAAACCAGAAAGACCTCAGGAGGTTATGTTTGGATTGAGGTTTGTAGGACTTTGCAAAAACCTGTTCCCAAGATGTAGGAACTTTCTTTTTTTTGTTAATACACTATGCCGCTCAAATGTTTAGGGTCAGTAAGTCAAAAAAGATTCTTTTATTCAGCAAGGACACATTCAATTGATCAAAAGTGACACTAAAGATTTACATTGTACAAAAAAAAATCTATTACAAATAAATGCTGTTCTTTTGAATTTTCTGTTCATCAAAGAATATGAAAAAATGTATCACAAAATGTTTCCACAAAAATATTCCGTTTTCAGCAGCTTTCTGTTGGTCAAAAAAGCAAATTTGTGTGACCGACTTGAACCTGTTGTGATATCTGTGTGGGGAGATCTTTCACCCTCATGAGAAATTCCTGATTGCATTCCTGATTGATTTTTCAACACTGATAATAAACAGAAATGTTTCTTGAGCAGCAAATCAGCATATTAGAATGATTTCTGAAGGATCATGTGACATTGAAGACTGTAATGATGATGACAATTCAGCTTTCGTCACAGCAATATATTAATATTCAAATATAAAACACTAATTTTAAATTGCAATAATATTTCACAATATTACAATTTTTACTGTATAGATAAAGAATTGGTGAGCCGAAGATACTTCTTTCAAAAATATTAAAACCCCCAAATTTTGTAACAATTTTGTAACATTTGTAATATTACAATATTACAAATGTTACAAAATTGTTACAAAATTGTTACAAAATCTATATTGATTAGATACACGTACTTACTATATGGTTAGGATTAGGGTTTGGCTTAGGGTTACTTGCATGTAATTATAATTTATTGCTATTATAATAGTAAGTACATGTAACGTGTTACAAGGATACCTTAAAATAAAGTGTTACCATTTTTTTCGTGTGACTTTGGTAACAGGATTCATATGGTTGAACTTAACGAATGCAGAAAACAGTTTGGAAAAAGGTGATTTGATGTGATTTGATCACTTATGCTGAATTACATTAGATATGTTACCACTAACATTTCTAAGTAAATGGAATTTGCTTTTAGAAAAGTAATGGAACACCACAATTTGTGGAAATTAGCGTAAGGTTTAGGGTTCATTGCCCTAATTTCACTTCATTTTCTGTATATTCTGCTACAGGATGAAGCTGATCACAAAAGAAGTGGCCAAGTACAGGGCTGGTCTGGCCTGTGCTCCTATGCATTTCTTCCAAGTGACCTACAACAAGCACACTTTGACCTTAGATGACCTTTCAACACTTGATGACCAAAACTGGGTCAATGATCAGGTAGGGCTCTTTTAAATCTGTATGTATACGCAGTATATACATGTACACTGAAATCATGCAGGGTTTGATTTGTGTTTTTGCAGGTGATTAACATGTATGGAGAATTGATCATGGAAGCTACAAATCATGAGGTAAAAGCATTAATGGCGTCCAACGGCAAACACTGTTCTGAATATCAGACCGAATCACAGCTCTACTCAGATTCAGAACAGCAGCACAACTGAATGTGTGATATTGCGTAAATATATTGCAAAAGGAGTCAGTCAAAAGGTGTGTTTAGTTGAATATTCAATATTTTGGGGGCAAAAATGTCTGTAGCTGTTGTGGGAGTACCTTTCGCCCTTATGAGAAATTCCTGATTGCAAGAAAACCTGTTGAAATGACTAGATTTTGCCCATGAAAATTTGCTAAACATCAGTAAATGTGAAAACTTATTATCTCTGATAATTATAGTTATTTAATATACAGTAGGTATGTTTTCTAGAGGCTGTGAATTACTGGAAAAAGGCATAATAATAATAATACAATATTAATAATAATCATACTTTGTTTCTGTATGTTTAAAAAAATGTTTGTTTTTTTTCATTTGCATTTGGAAATCATAGTGTTATGGGTCTTATTTTGCGAATTAATCAGTGTTGCATATTTCCTCTCATAATTTCTGATGCTTTAAGTTCCATACTGGAAGTGAATAGACATTGTTTTTCTTTGTCATTTTCTAGGTTCATTTCTTCAACAGTTTTTTTTACCGACAGTTTGTAGCAAAAGGTTATGAAGGAGTGAGACGATGGACCAAAAAGGTGAATGTTGTGGCATGCAAAACATCACATACTAATGCAAAAAGCTTCCGTTTTGTTTAGTGCATGATAAGAAGTCTCCTGTAAGTCTTGCCTAAGTCAACTTTTTGTTCTTTTCAACAAATGCTCAGTAAAAGGAAGTGATTAAAGTGTTAGTTCACCCCAAAATTAAACTTAGTATCATTTACTCACCCTCATGCCATTCCAAAGCTGTATGACTTTCTTTCTGCTGTGGAAGGTAGTTTGAAGCCCAATGACTTCCTTTGTATGGACAAAAAACACATTGACATTTCTCAAAATCCTTCTTATATTTTCTTTAATTGTTTTCTTTCTAAAGATTATGAAATTTGTGTCTCATGACTGTTATTTTAAGGAATAGAGGCACTTGACAGATGATTAATTATGCAAAGTGCCTAATCTTTTGCTTTCTTTCCATCTTTCCTCAGGTTGATCTGTTTTCTAAGACACTGATTCTGATTCCTCTGCACCTGGAGATCCACTGGTCGCTCATAACCGTGGACGTCTCCAAGCAAAGCATCAACTTCTACGACTCCCAGGGCATCCTGTTCAAGTTCGCTGTGGATGTGAGTGTTTTTGAAGGGTGCTTCAGACTGAAATCCTCACAGAGACCTGATGTGTACCTCTTCTCCACAGAACGTCCTGAAATACATCCTGGCAGAAGCGAAAGAGAAGAAAAGACCCGTCTTTCAGAAGGGCTGGAAGATGGTCATCAACAAGACCATTCCGCAGCAGAAGAACGACAACGACTGTGGGGTTTTTGTCTTGGAGGTAAAAGAAATGTTTCTGTACAGTAGGGCTGGGTGGTTTGATGATACACAGTGCAGCAGTGCTTTAGATTTTGCTAAAAATATATTCATGGCTGTCAGCGGGCATGACTGGGCAAAAGAGATGTCTCGTAAACCTAAAGGCCTGTTCTCACCAAGACAAATGTTCAGTGTGAAAATTTCAGTTTGAATGACATCTAAATGCATGTTTTTTGTTTACGGAGAGGTGTTATAATTGCTTTTCTGAAAAGTGTCCAACTAGTAAGATTCACACTTTTGATTACATAAAACTTGGTGGCGACTTGGCTGCATTTTCATTCAGCCTGTTTGCTGCATTTTATGCATTGGTCACTAAGCTATATATCACGATATATCTCTTCATTTCGGTCGATACGATGTAATTCCGATATTGATATGAAAAATATTAAAAAAGCCTCAGAAAAACTGCAAAGAACGCCCTCAACAGATGTCTGTACCTTTAAATTGTAAATTGAAGTCTATGAAACCTCCTCCTATAAAACTGTATATAATAGTTTAGAAATAAAAACGGTGCAAATGTTAACCTTTTTTTGCATTCATACAGTGCTGTTGTCTAAAGATGAAGAAGAACTTGGGAGGGATTTTTTTTTTAAATATCATGAAATAAAAAATCACCATATATACTTTCTAAATGCACAATATAGATTTTATTGAGAACATTTCATCCCTGCGTATGTTTTTGTAGTGTATTTTTTTTTATGTTTTGAACTCGTAATGTTTAATTAAAAAGTCATAAATGGACCTACCAGTGAAAACAACAGACAAACAACCAATGCATAGAACTAACCATATAACCTATATATTTACAGCAGAATAGATTTGTCACTACTTCTGTTGCATCACAACTTTAATATCTTGTTCTATGCATTAGTTGTTAACATTGGTTGAGTAACATCACAAATTGCTGCTTTGATATTGAATTCAGTTGATACATTTATGTTGTAGTTGTAACTTTTTCCACTTATCCACCATATATATGACCACGAGTGGGCAAAATAATGTTATAATAAATTAATACAAAGTAACGAATTCAAAAACACATGAACAAAGATAATATCCAAAATAAATTTCCAATGACAAGTTATCCAGTGACAAAAAATAAATAAATCACTTAACCTCAAAACTATTACGATAGAGCAAATAATTAATAAGATTAATAAGAGACTAATGTTACCCTTTATTTACATACCTATAATAAATAGTGCTGTCAAAATTAGCGCGTTAACGCAGGTGATTCATTTTTCCAGTTTAATGGCGTTAAAAATATTTAACGCGGAGCTATGGTTGGCCACCCCACTGCTGTGTCTCTTTTTTCTTGATAAGAATTGTTTATTTAGCGGTCTAAAAACCTAATAACCAGCTGCTGTGATGTCTGTTCATCAAAGAACGCAAGGAAAAGGGAAATCAATAACATTTGTAGCTTTACGGATTCATCTATATTTAATTTAAAATTTAGTGTTGATAACTTTTCAATTATTCCATTTCTGCATATTTCCTACTTGTTGAAGTGCACAGATATGACATTTTTTATGTTTATGTGAAGATGGTTTTAAGTTCACTTAAATTAGAAACTGGTATTTTTATAGTCCGATAAATGTTGATAGCTAGATTGTAATGTTGAATGGCTTAGTCGATGGTTAAATATTAGGAAAAAGAGAACAATTTCCTAGAGACATCAGTAGTATTGGTATCAGAAATACTGGCCTTCAGTCTTAAAAAAAGATGCCACTAAACAAATATTAAAAATATACTGCCTACATTAATTTGAAGATTGATTGTGAAATTATTGCAATATAGAAGTATGTTTAAAAATGTTAATGTTAGGTGGGATTAATCACAGTGACAGCACTAATAATAAAATGAATCATGATAAAAGACTGTGGTTTTGGTGTCTACCCATTTTCATAACTAGTACCTGAAAAGCAGTAAAACAAGTGAACTAAAATGATTAAATTGAGCATCTTTTCATTTGGCAGTACTGTAAGTGCCTGGCGTTCATGAAGCCGCTGCTCTTCACTCAAGAGGACATGCCGCGCGTCCGCAAGAGGATCTACAGAGAGCTGTGTGACTGCAGACTGTCTGACTGTCTAAACCATGACAAAGCCACATAGACTCGAAACTCGTAGACTTGTGTCTGAACGATGAACACAACAGGAGGGAAAGGCCTTCACAACAAGACAAAGAAACCCAAAGTTCTGGTCAGGCAAAGCTGGAAGTTCCCAATATAAGAGCCTGTCCAATCATTCCTGTGGGTTCAGCCACTGAAAAGGCTTGCTGGAGTTCTTCAGGTCGCGTTTACCTCTTCGTATTACATCGGCGGCTCAGATACGCCTTTTTCCAGCATCCTCAACCTTGAATTTAACGAAGCCTGTGACGACCTCTCAGAGATACGAACGGGAAGATCCTCAGCAATGGAGAACATTTTCCGTTTTCTGGCAACCACAAAGATTCAAAACCTCACAAGCATGTGGATATTTTTTTTTTTTAATGTATTTTAATTTTCATTTATTGCCGTTCATCTTATAACAGCCATAAGACAGATTATGTGTTTCTATCAGGTTTCTTTTTGTAAAGAACATAGTTTTTGCTTTGCAGCATGAAACTTGAAGGACTTCATAGTTTCTAAACGTCACGCCGCTGTTGCGGTACAAGAAGCATTTATAAAGGCTTTTAATGAATGTACTGTTAAACACCAGAATTCTACTTGTACACTCGAGCTTGTAACTTGAAAGCAAATTTTGTGGCAATATCCTTGAAATCCTGGACCAGGTTGCTTTGTTAACATTTGATCATCCTGAAAATATGTTCCCAGATGTTCTGCGGTTTCTAATGAAAAAGCCGCAGGATTGATGCTTAATATCAGGCTGCTTGTTGTAAACTTGTTTGGCCATTCTGTCGTTGCAAACTGCTGTTCTCTCACTTCTGAGCACTTTCCGTTGTTTTTCCTCAAATGCATCGGCGGTTAAAATGAATTTTGTAGCATGTAGATTTGTGTTGTTAATTGAAGTCAGTTAAAGGTCATTTTTAAAGGAGCACATTGCAGTCAAAGCTGCAGGTTTCTGCCTTTATTTATACTCTTTTTAATGGTGAAGACTGATCTAAAAAAAAAATCATCCAAACCTGCCGTTCTGTCATTGGTTAATACAAACGCTGAAGGCCAAGCTAAATTTGCGAGCAGAACGCTGATTGTTGTGAGTCGTCATTATTATGGCTATCTTTTCTGTTGTGTGATGAGCGTTTTTCTACTTTGTGATGCAGTTTGGTACAAAAATGTCAGGATAGTAGATTTATACTTTTGTCAGTGACCCACCATTCAAGAGCGATACTGTCGTTTAGTTACTTGAACCAACGAATCATAACCTCAGACTGAGTTTCTGACTACTAGTTTCATCATTATTTAAAAATACATAAAACCATGTTGAATAACCAGAGTTGTGTCTGTTATTGTGTTTGCAAATGCATAAGAAAGGAGGTGCTTAACCATAAGAAAATGATGATTTTGCACCTCAGAAGGTAAATGTTAACCATTTTTGCAACTCTTATCAAAATTTAAGACAAATAGTTTAGAATCCTGTTTGAGTAATAAAATAGTTTTATATAATTTTATATATAATCACTGAAATTGATGCAAGGAGTTGTGCAGTAATTATTACACAAAAGTATTACACATCAGTGCTGATTTATCACCCAGTGCACTCTTCCGAGTTCCAGATATAGCGACCAGACATTACCATTTTTTGGTAATAGTTAATGTGTACCAGATTCACTGGCAAAACATTTTACATTTAAGATTATGCATGCAGTAGATGCTGGGTTCATCTAAAGATAATCAGCGGGAGGCTTACAAGGCATTTTATAAAGCACAATTTATTAAAAAAAGAAAGACTACACATGCCAGACTAGATGAATTTCAGGCATGAAAATTCCTAAAGCACTAAACTATAATATGTACATCACACACACAAAAAACTGGATTCGTTACTGCACATCCCTATAATAATCCTGTCCATATTCAGTTTTAACCAAACATTTAAAAAAGAAAAAAAAGTGGCAAAAGATATGTTCAAGATTTCTGCACCAGCTTCCCATAACCCCCTCTGGCAGGGTCATAATCCTGCCTGTACTCATCTCTGACCTGGAAACACAAGGAACAGGCTTGTAAAAACCACTATGGCATCTGGTACATATATTTACATTACACTGAAACAGAGCCACATAATGTAAAATAACACTGCATGTACAGTGGGGTACATTGAAAAGCTGAAAAGAAAATCTCATTAAAAAATAAAAATGAAAGAATATTTTCAGAATGGAAGCATGAAAATGGTCTCAGGCTTCCAGACCTCAATTATAGGAAGTGTTTTTTTTTTTTTAATTTGTGTTGTGTTACTAGCAAAAAAAAGAAAAGAAAAAGCATGTTTCTGAAATATGAATGTAATAATTACTATGATCATAGTTATTTAATTTTGTGCTTTATCACTTACCTGACCGCCTGACTTGCCCCGGCCGTACTGTCTGCCCTCTTTAAAGCCTGCGTCCCAGTCCGTTCGGATGATCCGGTCATCCAGCCTCGTGCCATTAACAAACCTCATGGCATTCTCAGCACCAGTGCGAGTGTAATATCTTCATATCAGCAGTTAAAGAACTGACATTAGTGTTACAGTTTCTGTGTTTGAAAGCAAAAGTCTTTGCCGAAAATACAATGCAACTGAGATCAAAGGTGTTGGAGTTATTTTAAACTCTTAAAGAATTAATATCATAAGGAATTAATGCTGTCAATCGATTAAAAAAAACAAAATCACACATTTTTCTGAAATTAATCACGATTAATCGCAATTAATCCTACCTAACATATACGTTTTTAAATATACATTTATATTGCAATAATTTCACATTCAATCTTCAAATTAATGCAGGAACAACATGAATACAGTATATTTTTAAATATTTGTTTAGTGGCAGGTTTTGTTTTGTTTTTTTATGAAGGTGAGTATCGCTGATATCAATACTACTAATGTCTCTAGGAGATTGTTCTTTTTTTCCTAATATTTAACCATTGATTATATGTTTTTGGAATGACATGAAGGGAGTAAGTGATGACAGTTTTCATTTTTGGTGGACTGTCCCTTTAAGAGTTTGCAGCAGCAAAAAAAAAAAAAAGGAAAAAAAGTCAAGTTTAATTTGAATTGCCAGAGAGAGGGTGTAAAAATGGTCAGGAAATAAATTATGACATTTTCGAAGGAAAAAAGTATGATATAATAGTCACCAGAGAGTTGAGAGAGTTGAGAGACCTGGCAGAGGGAAGACTGAGGACTCTCGTGTTAAGACAACACAACAGCACTTCACATCCTCAGGCTCTGAACTGAAAGGATACTCGACGAAACAGAAGCCACAGGCGGTCTTCTTGACTTTGTCGAGGCCGATGACGATCCTCTTGACGTCTCCGCTCTTGGAGAAGAGCTCGTGCACCTGCTCCTCGGTGGTGTAGAAGGACAGGTTTCCCACATACAGTGTGCAGCTCTGCTTCAGCAGCTTCTCCTGCTCGTAACGGTTGCCCTGCGAAGATATTCAGATTCATTCCCAACAATGAAGAATCTGCTGTTTGAGTGAGAGGCGCGAGTAAAGAGCACTGCACTCTCTATCTGGAGTCTTACACATCAACAGTTTAAAGTTTGAGATCACTATGTTGTTGTTTTTTTACATGAAACATACTTTTATTCAGCAGGAACACATTAAATTGATAATGTTATGTTACAAAGGATTTCCATTGCAAAAACATCAAAGAATCCTGTAAAAAGACACTGAATCACAGTTAGAATGGTACAAAAGTTTTTAAGTATTAAATCATTACATTAGAATGATTTCTGAAAGATCAAAAAAAAAAAAATTTTTAAAAAGAGCTGTCATTATATTAAGGATAAAATATATTAAAATAGAAAACGGTCACTCAAATAGTAATAATACTTTCCAGTATTACTTTTTTGGGATTTTTTGATGAATTAATGCAGCCTTGGTGAACATGAGAATATTCTTTTTAAAAACAAAACCCTGTATCTAACACACCTTTCTAAAGGAACTGTATGCAATAAACAATTAAACACTGAATATGTTGGAGTAATAAATATAATAAATACTGAATATTTATTATCCAAGGTCTGCTTCACAAAATGCAAACTGTTATGTGGAAGGTTTTTCATAAATACATTATTCAAGGAACATTATCTATACACATTTGTTCAACTGCAAAAAAAAAAAAAAAATAAAATAAAAAACAAATAAATATACAATTAAGTTTGTATAGTCTATAAATTAAGAAAGAGAAAGAAAAAAAAACCAAAAGGTGTCAGAATGTTTGATGCATCTTTATCAGAAGGAAAAACAACGCTCACCTTAAAATGTTGGTCTCTGTACTGGCTTACATCCACATATGAGTCGCTGAAAAGAGCATTTAATTTAATAGACATGGTGAAATTAATTAAATGAATTCAGCTTCAGAAAACCTGAAAGTTTTTCAAATCAGCATGGACGTAAAGAAAGCAGAAACGCGTTCTTCTTCCTCTTCTTGCTCGTTTTTCATCGGCGGCTCGCGATCACAAACTGATCATTACCGCCATCTACTGAAGCAGAGGACCAGAATCCCTTCTCATTTGTCTCGTGCAAATCTCGTTTTGTGTCGCGATAGCTGCGTCAGCGGTAACCAGTGTTGCCAGACGTACGATAATTATCGTATTTGTACGATAATTTAGACCTCTGTACGATGTAACGATCAATAATGAAAAAATCCCATAATGTACGATAATTTCAGAATCTTGTGAAACTTCCAATGTCGGTCGTTTTAATCATAAGGCTTCTATCCTAATTTGTAGCCATAGCAACATGGGAGTGAATAAAAGTTTAGCCGTTTGTTATGTGCCATTTTTTTGACTAAAGACACTTTTTGTCCATCGATTTTAACTGAACTGCCGCTGATAGACGCGCAGCGCTGTGTTTACGCTCGGGAGGCTGCTTTAGAGAGCGCTGTCTTGCAGTGTGTACGTGTTTGTAACTTTTGGCGCTCTAGTGGTTAATAATAACTGCACGCATCCCGCGGAAGAACATTCTAACTGGAACTACTTCTCCAAGTTTATGTCTATGGCGATTCACGCAGATATGTGTTATTCCGCAGCGGTGACAACCCGACCAAGCTACAATAGTCCGAATATAAGCACTTATTATAAGTGTACCGTAGTGATTCGGGATAAGACAAAAAGGCGGTTTGGAAGATAACTTCATGATGGACTCGCTTATTATATACATTTTGCAAATTCCATAACATCAAATCTGTACCGCAAACGGATCTCCTCAACATCTGGCAACACGCAGGCTTCTGATAACTGGAGTTTGAACCTTCCCACTT